>BMAU01001185.1:0-600000 GCA_019973935.1 Trichonephila clavipes
TGGATCCCGGGAATTCTCTTGCAGCAGTTTCAAGTGAAAAATCATGATCTTCATACAGAAATTTGCTATCACCTGCCGAGCTGGGCTATGGAATAAACAGATGCCGTATTTTTCTTCAGTTTCTGATGAATGGAGTCGTGATCTGAAAAGTGTTCAAGCAGAAACAGCGATCATGTCGAGGTAAGTGGCTATTGTTCCCCAAGTTAAAAATATTGTGTGAATATTTAAAAGAGTAATGGGATGCAGTCATATTTAATTTGTTTTTTTTTAAAAATAAAATAGAAAGCAGATATATCTGAAAAAAAAGAAAATTTTCATTGGTTTATTGCAATATCCTATGTTGTTGGATTATTAGGTAGATGAAATAAGAAAATTGTGTACCTATTTTTTACCCGGAAATGATAGGGTATCATTTTAAATGTTGTAAAATATGGTATTTAGAGTTCTAGTGTTAAACTATAATTTCTTTTTTATCATTCTTTACTGTTTTGAAGTTGTCTCAAAAATTAAAATCTGGGTATAGAAAGTGTTTTGCATAACAATTCAGTTTGCAGAATTAAAAAAAAAAAAGAATTAGATTAATTTATCTTGAAAATAATGGTTGCGAAAAATGTATGTTTGAGTGGGTAAAAAATATCCATTAAAAATATATATGTATTTCAAGTAGACTTCCTGTTAAAAGGTTGTAAATAAGAGATTTTGTAGGTTATTTATGACTCAGAATGTGGCATGTTTTTTTTTTATATTAAATGATTGTTTTTCATTTTAGCAAAAGTTTTGCAATTTGTCAGTTAGTTGATAGTTTAATGCAATCTGAGGTTATTTCTTTGCTCGTAATTTTAGATGTATATGTATATTGGTTTTTTTGTTTCCTGCATAAGATTCTTTTAATTAAAAAAAAAAAAGAGAAACTAAGAGTAGATTTATGATTTGAGAAATAATTCTATGGTAATGTAGCTAAAGTATGTTGTTAATTGTGTTTTTTTTTAATTTTGAAAAAGGTTTTGATTAGTAACAAATAACTGTGTCTCATATAAGTTTTATTGTAAACATATTTCGTATTGTGTTTCTGAATTTGAGTACTTTAGAAAACGAGCAGAATTTTTCTTTGCTTGTTAAATATATAGTACTAGGTCATTTAAGTGTTTGTAGTTAAATTTGTCAGAAGGTAATTTGGCATTAGGTTTAGCTTGATTAAAAATGGCATTTCTCATTAGAAGTAAGAAAATTGACTTAATTCAATTAGCGCGGACTTAGATAAGTCACCTGATCCGTCTATGTCTAAAATTGTTTGGGGAATTTAATAATCTCTAGTAAATATTACAAGGAGGAGGAGGCAAAAGAGTTATTGGAAGTTATTACAGCCGAAAGGTTAGAGACAGAACAGCGGCAAAAAACTAGAACAACAAGAACAATTATCAATTGAAAAATTACGCTTGGAAATGGAATTATCTAGGATCGCTAATCAGAGTGCTAATCAAAATAATGGTCAAACCTCACGTGTAAAATCTTTAGATGAAATAGTTAAAAATGGTTAGGCTCTTAACTGTAAAGGTACCCAATAAATCAGACGGGTGGGAATATTTCTTTCTCTAGTCTTGAAAGGCTTTCGCTAGTGAAATGGTTAGCGACGAGTTAAAACCGAAGGTTTTGTTATGCATGTTAGAGACAAAGTGTCAAACTTATTAGTTAACCTAGGCGAAGAAGAATTAAAAGATTACGAATCTTTAAAACAGGTTGTGCTCAAGGAGTATGAACCCTCACCAAAAATATGTTTAGAAAATTTTAGAAAGGCCAAACGTAACTCTGACGAAACTTTCTCTCAGTTCGCGTCCCGTTTAACATCGATGGGTTATACTACTGTAAGCTAAGAGAAGCGAATGATTTTGAGTCAGTTAATCAACTGATCGTAGCAGATAAAATGTTTGAAATGTTGGATTCTGAGACGGCGACCCATATTGGTGTGCTCCAAGGGGAAGAATGGTACAAACAGGAACTTGGGCAAACAATGTGATATATTTTATGCTTCCAAAGGGAAATCCTACGATGAACCTGAGAGAGCTAAATGGAATGGTAGTAAAAGGAGAAGTTTTAATGGTAGTTGGGGTAAACAGCCATTTGGGGAGAAAAAGACACATAAATTTTCTTCTAGGAAAACTTTGATAAAGGTCATAACTGAAATAAAAATCGCTTGTTTCACTGTGGATCAGATAAACATTTTAAGTGGGATTGTCCGAAAAACAAAGAGGTAGATAATAAAAGACTTAATGTGAATAAGGTGTCAACAGAAGGGACGGAATTGGTAGATGGGACGGTAGCTACTAGAGTTGATGTGCTAGGTAAAGTCATTCCTAGACGGGCTATTGAAGACAAATTAAGTAAATTAGTGAAAACATTCATCAGTGGTAGATGGGAAGTTAGTCCATGCGTTATTGATTCTGGTACGGAAATTACTGTTATCAAGAAAGACTTAGTTCCTGGAATATCGGCTGAAGGAGCTTCCAACGATTTATTTGAAAGGCAGATTTTCGGTCCAGCGGTTAAATGTCCTTTAGTATATGTTCCATTGGTCTTGCTACCGGTGGCCAGGTTAATGTGGTGCACCAGCAAGTGTTATGCTTTTATGAGAAGTTTTGGTAGAAGACGTGTTGCTTCCACCAGATGTTTCGGATATGTTGGGAGGAGCCCAGAGTGAAGAGAATTCACTCGGCTCAAAGCTCTCAGGACCTGAGGGTTGACTCAGGAAATGTAGATGAAACCGAGGTTTTGTCGGTTATTCTGCCAGAGAAAGCACAGGAGCACATTGAGGATTCTCAAAGGAATATTACTTCATGTCGGAATGAAGTGGGAACATTGGGTACTAAGGATGAGGAGGTGACCGCTGAGATGGATAAAGGAATCATGGTGGCTGATAGTTTTCGTTCCGAACAGGAGTGTTGTGCCGAGTTAGCATTGGTTTGGAAGTATGCTAAGGAAGGCAAAGGAAACTACTATGAAGTAGATGGATATCTATTTCGTAGGGATAAAATACTGGGGAGAGTATTGGGCAGCTGGTAATTCCGAAGTGCAGAAGAACTGAGGTGTTGAAACTAGCGCATACTTCCGTGTTCAGTAGTCACATGGGTCCCAAGAAGACGCTTGAACGAATAAAGTATTCTTTCTTTTGGGAGGGTCTGAGGGCCGATGTGAAGAAATTTTGTGAGTCATGTAAAGAATGTCAGCTCACTCGATCGGTTAGGATTAAAGACCGATCATCCAGTACACCTGTGGCAAGGCCTGAATTGCCATTTGAGGTGGGGTATATGGATCTGATAGGTCCAATTGATCCGCCAAGCTTAAAGGGACATAAATATATTTTTCGTCTGGTTGATCAGCACACTAGGTGGGGCGAGGCTGTGCCGTTGACTAGTCTCAGTGCGAAGGTAACCTGTGAAGCTTGGTTAAACATATTTTCGAGAACCGAGATTTATCTTTTTGTCGAAAAGGGAAGGTTTTGTAGAAAAGAATAGCGCAGCATCGTGGGTCTAGGTACTGGATTTGTGGAAGTGGTATTTCTGTCGTTCTCTCATGAAGAATTATGCCGCATGCTTTATGTCGTTTGGAATTTGCATGACTAAAAAAGTGAGGTTTAAGATTGAATACACTTCTTATGGATGTAATTTAACGGCTCAGGTTTTAAGAATGTTAGAGCAGTTTGTTATATCTCGAATAGTCGATATAGACCTTCTGATGCAAATTTGGAAAATCGTGTAAAGCGAATTAACTTTGTATTAGGATGGGTTGGGTCGGAAATCATACTGGCCAAAGGCAAATTAGAGCCGTAGGAAAGTTTACTGTGTACTTAATATAGATTTAGTGAACTCATTGAGCATTCATTCATGAGTTAATGGAATAAACATTGTCTAGATTAAGATAAAAACTGTAATGTATATGTTTAGTGTTGTTTTTTTTTTGTATAATGTGTTTTCCATGTATCTGTTTGCAATCCCATTACAGTTTAGATCTTTCTGGGAACATAGTCACTTATTTCAATTGGGTGAACTATTAATATTATTTCATGTGTTTGTTTTAAGGAACTTTGACTAGAACAATCCTCAAGACTTTTGAGTGTTGCAATTATTGTGTGTTCTGTTTGTGGATTTTCTGTTTCACGGTTTGTGAATTTTCTGTTCCTGGTGTCTGAAATGGTAAAATCAGCCACAAGGGGCAAATTTTACTCTTAGGTGGGGCGTGTAAGGACCCGTGCCTGCACCTGGCAACAGGTCGAACGAGAGACGATATAAAGAAAAGGATCTGGCAAGGACAGAGGAGAAAGGTCGGAACGGGGGAGAGAGAAGAAGCGGGTGGCGAAAAAACCCGGGGTCGTGAAAAGTAGACACGGCTGGACGATGTATCTTAATCTTGTAACATCTCAATATATTCTTTATTTTAAGAAATGTCCCATAGAAGGTGTGGAATAAACAGTGGGACAAAACCCTGTCTGCAATTATTTTCTTGTCACAATTCGAACACGGTCGGAAAAGAACTCACGAGTTTACAACCTCATTACTTTTTTAAAAAACAGGAAAGTGAGCGCGTTTTATCACTCTCATATTCAAAAATGAATACAGGATCCTTTTTTCTTGTTCAAATCGCAATACCAAAAATATATATATATATTTAATTTTTAAAAATGACAGAAAAATCAATTTTGTTTGAAGAAAATATAATTATTTTTCAACTTCTAACACACTATTTCATTTTTTCCTTTTTTTACCCTTCATTTTGTTTTAATTTTACTGTGACTGAACATATAGGGGAAACGACCGACATACAAGATTGCCCAAGGCAACTTAACAGCTAGCTGTAAACGATTGATCTCTTGGTTCTTACTTGACAAAGGGACTGAACTAAGTCATAAAATTGTCCCCGTTCGACCTCCCAAGTTTTAAAAGGGGGAAAGGAAAGAAGACTGTTGCATTTTTAAAGCGAACGGCAAAATAACAGTTAACGCTTTCGGAATAACTTTTCAGGAGGAAGCTAACCACCCAGAGGAAGAGTTATAGAAGCATCTCGATTTTCTTTACCATACTTAATAAATTCCAAAAATCTCAGTCATACAAATTTTAGTGTTTCATCCAAAGAATGATAGGAAAAGTGGTTTTAAGGCTAGAAAAACACTGGTTTGAAACTCAATTCCATCAATCATACTCGGATGGGAGCTATTCCTCCTTAAATTCAGAATTAGGTTTCTAACACCTCATGCAATGAGGAAATTAGACTTTGGTTATAATGGAAGCTTCAAGAGTAGGTTGCTTACTCAGGGAGATCTTTCTCGCAAAATACTGACTTTGATTGATTCTCGTTGTCTGTTAAAAAAGTAACAAGATACAAAAGAACATTACATTTTCCTGCTTGCGCTACTTTTTGTCTGTACCACCCATGATGTAAACGAATCCAAAGGTGGCTTGCCATAAGTGAGACAAAAATACATTAACAATTATCTTATGGTGGGGATTGTCTAATTATAAGTTAGTTCTAGTGCCACTATATAAAGAATCGCCATGTAGGTGGACTAATGCACGTCAAATCTGTCGAGGCCGAAAGTTCTCCCGTTGGCGTGGTGTCGATGATTATTAAATGGGGGTGGCATCTCGGGATTCATACTCGTCCCTTGATATTTATTCTAAATTGCGAGGTTCATTTCCAATAGCCTTCGTGTCGCTTCAAAGTACGACGTTAATCATCAATCAATCGATCGATCAAACTATTAAAACTGTTGCTATCGGACTGTCTGAAGTTTGCATGTGGCCGCGGTAGCCGAGTGGTATAGGTATCGGACCGTGGCTTGCTTTGTCACAGGTTCGATCCCAGTACCACTAAAGACCCGCCGTGTAGGGCAGCGATGCACGTTAAATCTGTCGAGAGCTGAAACGTCCTCCCGTTGGTGTGGTGTGGTAGTTAGGAGAGGGGGGTGCCAGCTTAGGTGTCGTCCACGTCACTTGACCATGGTTCAAAATTACGTGGTCCGTCGCCAAAAGCCCTCGTGTAGCTGAACAGTGTGCGACGTTAATATTCAATCTCTCTCTCTCTCTCTCTCTCTGAAGTTTGCATGATTCCAGATATTTGTAGCAGACTTCGACAAACTTCTTGGCTTACTCCCATGCCGTCTAGTTGCTGTTTGTGGAGGAATAAACAGATATTTTGAATATTACCAAATGGTTACCATGATGTGACTTGACCCTGTAGTGTGTGTGTGTGTATTTAGTACACAGATTATTTTCATTTCAGGAAATCAACAAATCAACATTTTGTTGCGGTGGAGCCCATTTTAGATGATTTACACGACTGTTCAAGATCAGCCCTTATTTATTCATTATTCAGTGCTCCAGAAAGAAGACACGACGTAATTTTAGCAAAGGGTAATAAAATGTTTTCTTTGCGATTTACTAATACACTTCTTTATCTTCCAGTTTTTTTCTGATTTTATCAAACCCTTTTGGTGTCAAATTTTGAAATTGTAGGTTATTTATTCAATTACTTTTTTAAAAAGTTATTTAAAAGTTAAAACTAACATATTATTTTTCTCAAATATTTTGAAAGAATGTTTACGTTTATTTTGAGTTGAGAGAGATGAAAAACTTCAGTCTCATTGAAACTCAATTAACTTATTCATACATCTTTGGGCGAGATTTTCAAGTAACTAAGGTACACATTACTCTGACGTCTCTCCTGTTTTAAAGGTATATTACTCTGACGTACTTCAATGTGTTGATATGACGATTTGGTCGATGCCAAACCAATGTCATAACTATTTAAATTTTGAGATAGCGTATGAGAGTTTTACGATTATAATAATTACCGAATGATTTTTCGGAGGAATGTCCAATCACACTTTTGTGTAGCACACTCCTCGGTAACTAATGGTTAAGGACGTAATTTTTATAGTTTTTGACATTTGAGTCCTGATTCCATTAAATATCGTCGTGCAAATTGATAGTTGTACCTTAAATTCAATTATAAATCCAAAGTACTCACATAGCTTTGTATGGAAGGTTTAGAAGTAAAGTATCATCATGTATGTCGTCCTTGTCTCTTGACCATATAGCTCACTTGATCATGGTTCAAAATTACGTGGTCCGTCGTCAAAAGCCCTCGAGTAGCTGAACAGAGCGACGTTAATATTCAATCAATCAATCAATCTTGACCATATAGCAAAACTACGGAATCTCTCGCGGGTAGTTTTTGAGTAAAATTGTAAGCATATTGTTGTTGTCTTCTTATACGGAATTTAATTACAAGTCAGTCACATAACACCAGTTTCAACTTTTTTTTTATTTTCTTGTTATACTGATTTGAAAATGAAAATACTTCATATTTATCTACTACTAAAAATAATCCATACCCCTAAAAATCAAGAATTATCCGATATCGAAGTGCTTTTTACGAAATCAGAATAATAAGAATCATTAATACTTAATATTTCTCCAGTGTTTTATTTTTGAGTGAAATAAGAAAGTTTTACCATTAATTTTTATCATCTAGTAATATTCTTAAGTGTTGCTATGCCAAATTTCCCTAGCATTAATTCAATATTTTTTGAAAAATCTGCGATAATGTTTCTGTTTTCTACCTGTGTAAACTTAAATAAGTTTTGGATTGTTCTTTCTTTAGGCAATTCACTCTGAATTAAAAAAAAAATTATCTTTTAGAAAAATTTCAGCGAGAGAGATATCATGTTTGTACACACAAGTTCTTTTTATTCGAAGATTTATTTTTTAGCTGTGAATAATATCTAACATAACGGTTTTTTCACAAATCCTACAATTAGTTCATACTCTTCCTATATTTATATATATCTTGCTCAAATTTTCAATCGATTTAATAAAATACTTTTTATTCATCCACTCAAGTTCAAATACATTTTTTTTAAACTTGTAGTGGATGACACTTGATGTTAATACAGTCTTTTCAAATATTAATACATTCATTAAATTTAATTAATGAGAATAAATAGTAACAAAAATAATAGTCCAACACCATATATAAAAATGAAAATCATTCGTTCTGTCCCTGTAGCGCAATGGATAGCACGTTGGACTTCAAATCCAAAGGTCGTGGGTTCGAAACACATCTCGGGTGGCCTGTTTTCTGAGAATGTGATTTCTTTTTACTATACTATTTTATTGGAATAATTAAATTTAATTAATGAATAAATAGTAACAAACAAACATAATAGTCCGACACCATGTATAGAAAGGAAAATGTAAAATTGCAAGGAAAATCACTTTATTTTGCCACCTTATATTGTAGTTCTGTCATAAGTATATACGTATTTATATTAATTGTATAATTATTTAATAAAGAGACATTGAAATAAAATTTTTCTTTGTTGACCTAAGTAGGAATTGACTTAATTTTTTTTATATTTCTTGTTTATTAAAAGCTGAGAGTATATACGAGACATAATAATTTACAAGGTTTAATACAAATCAACCAACACTGTTTGGCTACAATTATATTGGAACCTGTAAAGTACGTGCATTTGAATAGAAAACTTTTTTTCATTGAACGTAAATGTAGAGTCGCCTTTTAAAAATGTCTTAAGAATTTACTGGACTCTTTTATGTGCGTGTATGATATAGATTTTGGATTTTTGAACACAGTGAACTGAAATGATGCATATTTTTTTAGGCAGCACTGGAATAGAATTGACTTGTGATATTATTTTGGATTTCCCGCACAAAATCGAGCTGACTTCGAACACTGATGAATTGGCTGTTGAATCATCTGACATAATGACCATTGTAGCCAAAGACAAATTAGGTAGGCTAATAAATCAATTTTGTTATGTTGTTGTTACTAATGCCACCTGATCGGCAAAGGCCAGGAAATTCATCATGGCAAGGGGCTAAGTGACGCCTGTCGTTAACTTCGAGCACCATACAGAGAAAACGATTTATCTCGGTTTCTCCCCAATTTTGAGGCAGAACACCCTGGAGTTGTCAGAGGCCTCTCACTTTTCTTCTCCTTCCACCAACCTCACGAGAGGACTTGCGGCTCGACGGCTATTTAAAGTACCCCCATGCCGCAAAGGCACTATACATTGACGAACATCCATGTCTTCCCCAGGATTCGAACCCAAGTCTAACGACACAGCAGTCAGCGTCGCTAACCACTATACCAGATGGGCGACAAATCAATTTTTAACGATGAACTTCTGTCTTTCACTAAGAGAAATGTGGCATTTTAGCGAATATGGTGCTTTATTGACTTCTTTATCTTTTCTTTATCGTAAAATATCTCGGTTTCTTAAATTTTGCATTTTTGTATTCTTGGGAATGATCCAGACAGGAGTTTTACGAATCAAATTCCATTTTTTTTCCTACCAATCCTTCTAAAAATCTTTTTTATAATTTGTGTGCGGAAAAACTCGCTGGTCTAATTGATAGAATGAAGATAATATTGCTATTTTGTTATTAGTTATCGAGCAAAATAAGTAAAACCTCAGTATTTAGACAAATAAAACATAAATAAAATTGTGTATTGCATTTAATTCACTTTCAAATTAATTCTTATATACTAGTGTTGATAAAAATAATGCTTCACAACTTAGAAACTGTACAAATACCAAAATATCTAGCAGCTACATAAAAGATCTAATTTTCGTATAACACAGGGAAGACGAACCAATGGCACGCGAATTTCTTTTATTTCGCAGTTTATATTAAGGCAGTGTTTCTCAAACTTTTAATACTGGCGACCCAATTTTCAATCATAATTTTTGTCGGCCCCCCCCCGTGCAACAATAATGTATTTTCTGCAATAAAAATGCACTTCGAGAGAGACGCTAAAGTTACATTACGATCTTAATTATAAACCGTACAAATTAATACGATAAGTATATTAAATTTTGTATATGTAACTTTTAAGTAATATATATTTTAAGAAAAAATTACTTAAAATATATATATATTACTTACTTATTATTATGTTATTTTTCTTTCTCTAATTTTCAAATTGGAACAGATCGCAAAATGATATATTTAATTAAAGATTTATTTCCTTCAGCATCCATTTCTTAAAGTACAAATGTCATTAGAAAAATAGTCTAGTCTATGTTGCTCGCTATCATATCCATCACATCTAGCATTATCGGGTACGTTTGCGTGAGTCTGGGCAACCTATCTGACGTTTGCGCAAAACATGTAAAAATGCTTTTCCTCGTACAATTCCAGTCAGTTTTGGTCGACTCGATGCTTCCATAGTTCCCGAGTCTAGCTCTTGAATGTACATTTTTTAATTTGTACGTTAATTGTAATTCACGGTAATTAAGTATTTATGGCAGTTGATTAAAACAAAATCATACATACATTTTTAAGTCGTAAGCAAACATTCGATGATAATAAAGGATCAACAAGTACACAGGCGAGCATGTGGTTCCGAAAAGTAAATCAAGGCAATATTCTCAAAAATACTTATATTTTGGATTTACCACTACTGAAGTAAATGATGGGGGAAAAAAGCCCCAGCTCGTTATGTGTTAAAACTTACAAATCTGAAGAACATGTGAAAGTTGTTTTTAAAACCATGTAAAATCATTTAGCAATGTTGGCAAAGAATTTTAAAAAGTATTTTCTGGATGAGGACAACTTGGTAGCAAGTTACGAGTGGATTAGAGATCTATTTCAAGACACTCCAGAAGAGCTCTCAACTTCCGAAGAAATCTTCCTAGATTTAAAATCCAGTGAAAAACTAAAAGGAAATTTTGTAATCAATCGCTCTTTGAATTTTGGGTAGAGGTGGATGATGAATTTTCTGTACTGAAAACAAAAGAACTTTGTATACTATTACCATTTTCAACATCCTACCTTTGTTAAACTGGGTTTTCTGCGGTGGCTGCTTTGAAGACAAAATGTAGATCTCAGCTAAATATAGAAAAATAACTCAGAGTGTCAATTTCTGACATTAAACCTTCCTTTGAAAAACTTTGCTCTACAAGACAAGCCCATTGAAGTCCCTAATAATTATTAAACTTGTTTTTAATTTATTGTTAAGAAATTATTTATAAAATACCTTCGTCAGTAATGATACATTAAACGTATACTGGCTGAAACACCAGCTCTTCACACGAGTTAATTTTTTTAAAAAATAAAACGTTATTCTTGATATAATAGCTGAACTGTAAAAAGAGCAAAACTGCGTGCACGACATTGTATACAGAAATGTAAAATGATTCTTTTTAGATAAATGCTATAAAATTGTAAATAACTGCTTAAAAGAACTGTAATTTTAAACCTCACCGAATTAGCATTTAGAATTAATGTTAAATAATGAAAAATAATATAAAATTCCTATGAAGAATAATTGTGTTACTTTTTAATATTTAAAGCGAGAAGACTTCAAAATGTTTTAACCAGGGAGCAGGAGCGCACTCGATACTAACGCTAATGGTATTGCGGGGGGACTCAGTCACCCCAATCATTTGTTTATAATTATTTTTACTGTCTACAATACAAATCGGAAAAAAAAAATTCCAGTGAATAATTTAATTAAGAGAAAGTATACTTACCGGCTTTCAAGGACTATTCAATTTTTCTTTGATGATTTGAGAAAAAATCCAATAAAACACTGAACTAAAATGATTCAAAAGTGCCAGACCTTAATAAAGGACGCAAATCAGAGACACTTTTCACTAATATTACAGAAATGTTATTTGCTAGCAAAGCTGTCATATTTTGTTCAAGTTATTGTAGTTTTAATGAGCTTTCATGATCGAGTGAGTGAATATTAACGCCGCACTGTTCAGCTACACGAGGGCTTTTGGAGACGGACCTCGTAATTTTGAACCATGATCAAGTGACGAGGACGATACTTGAGCTGGCCTCTTTTAACTACCACACCACTCCAACAAGAGGACGTTTGAGCTCTCGACAGATTTAACGTGCATCTCCCCTACACGGTGGGTCTTTAGTGGTACTGGGCTCGAACTCGTGACACCTTTGGTGATCAACAAATAGCAAGTTGACTTTTTCTTTCTTGTGTCTTTTTGACAAGGTGAACTGAACCTTGTGGTACACTTATGGCTTCATATTTTAAGTTGATGGAGTTCTTTAGGTAGCATTTGAAAATTTTCTTTTCGTTTCATGTTCATCGCGTTTCTCAATCATGAATAATATGCATTCTTTCAACTTTCTTCAATAGAGATAACAGATGTCCCGCGGCACCACTCCCGGTTTAAAAGTGTATTCAGAAAAAAATACGGATGATCTAAAAATGATTATGACGTTTTTCACTATGCTTTATATGTTTGTGAGAATACTCATAAAAAATATAAATCTTGGCCAAGTAATCCTTCAAAAATCAATCAATTCTTTTCCAAATATCATAAAACTTTATTATTTACAATTTCCTTAAGCAAAAAACAAACACATAAAAGATGGGACGGAATTAATATAGAACTAACCATACCAGTAAATTTGAAGGTCAATCAAATGATCAGCAAATGTTTTATGCAGCCTGGCTGCAAAGTGAATCATGTCTTCCTTTTCTTTTTCTACAACTAATGTACAGTATTTCAATAATAATTACAGTGATGAATTGTTTATCTTTTTAGAATTTTTCTCAGGGTCTGGGTTTTGTTTTTTCTTTTAACGAGTAATATTTTATGTTAAAACGTAATAAAAAAAATCTCTCATTGAGGAAATACAGCAAATTAAACAAAATGTTTTTTTTTCTTCTTTAATTTGGTTTTGGGATCAAAGATAGCTATTTGATGACGGAAAAACGCCAGTTGATAAACATAAATTATATCAGTGTTGTGTATTTTTTTTTATTATGGAAGAAAGCATTTTGTTTTACTTCTCTTTCCGGTTATTTTTTTAAAAAAAATCTTTAAATTTTCGATATGCTCGCGCCCCACACTTTGAGAAACACTGAGTTAGAGCCAAGTACCGCTGAAAAACCGCTGTGTAGGAAGTGATGCACAACAAATCTGTTGAAGCTCAAACGTCCTCTCGTTGGTATGGTGTGGAAATTAGGAGAGGGGAGTGCCAGTTCGGGTGTCGTCTTCGTCACTTGACCAATGGTTCAAAATAACGAGGTCCATCTCTAAAGGTCCATCTACGCGCGTGCATTCGCTCTGTGAGGAATATAAAGCTTTGAACATTTATTTCTTTTCCACATTTATATTGATCATCTCTTTTTAATTCTCACTTAGAATATTTTCTGTTGAAAGTTATGTTTAAACACGCTAGAATGATGCATAATATTTTCCCGGATAAAGGGACAAAATCATTCATGAAAGGCTACTAACATTATAAGAAAAATCTAAGAACAAACTGACTCAATGTGAAATAACTTCAAACAGATAAAATAAAAAAAAAACATTTTCTTGCAAAGAAAATTTGAAAAGTAGAGCATTAGAGGCATATTAATAAAAAATCAAGTGTATTTAGAAACATTTTGCTGGAGTTCCTTTTTCCTGTGAAATGACATTTTTTTTATGCTCATAGAATCAATGAATCATAACAAAAGAAAGAATTATAAAAAAGATGCATGCAAAAATATATACAAATATAGAAATGACAAACACTTTTAGACACCACAGTAATTATATAGTAAAAATAGGTTCTAGATTATACGTTAAAAATATCCAATTAAAATAATTCATTCATTCAATATTCAAAAATCTAAAATAATTTCAATCCAATAAAATTAAAAAGAAACATTTACTTGCAAAGAAAATAGGAAAAGTAAAGTATTTGAGACATATTATAAAAAAATACATGCAAAAATATATACAAATATAGAAATGACAAACAGTTTTATACACCACAGTAATTACATAGTAAAAATAGATTCTAGATTATACGTTAAAAGTATCCAATTAAAATAATTCATTCATTCAATATTCAAAAATATAAAATAATTTCAATCCAATAAAATAAAAAAGAAACATTTACTTGTAAAGAAAATAGGAAAAGTAAAGTATTTGAGGCATATTATTACATAAAAAATGCATATGACAAGAACAGTTTAAACACCATAATAATTATATAGCAAATATAGGATGTTAAAAATGTATATACATTAGAGTAAATACACTTACATATAAATAATCAGAAAAAAATCTTTTCACGGAATATATCATTAATGAGGCAACGTACTGATTAGTTTCAAATTTTGAATCATTTGCATTTGTGACAATATTATTTAAATTATTTAATTACATTATTTTTATGCATATGCATTAAAATTCAATATTATGCTATGGCAAAAATATCTAAAAATCAAACAAAAGTTTTGAAATTTAAAAAATAACATTTTACATACTTGGAATGCTAAAATCTTTATGAAAATAGTTTAAACGAATAATGTAAATAAATAATTTTTCTTCAAATAATAGTTATAGAAACAATTGAACATGTTCATAAAATGTATGTAGTATAAAAAAATTACAAGGATATACATGCACAATGAATAACATACGAATCGATAATTGAATATTTAAATAAATAAAACAGACAAATACAAAAAGCAAACATTAATTTAATTGGCCTTAAATTTCTTCATTTTTCGGTTATCCTTCATGGTAAAAATTTCTTCACGGCGCTTTTTTGAATAATTATTTAAGCATATATTCCCAAATGTAACGAATACTTTTTTTAAAATATGAAAATGCAGGAATGTTATAATTTACACAAGGTGAATGAAACGAATGAAAGACATTCCACAACTCGTGTAGTTCCAGATACGCTTCAGTTATGCTTGTAAAGCAAGATAATTGGCAATCAACTATAAGAAACTTCGATTCGAATGTTTTCGATATTAACAAATTAAAAATGAAATATTGCGTTGGAATGACTTTCATAACAATATCTGTGGGCATTTTTAAACCTCCTCTATCCAGAAGTCTCAAATATTCTGTCCCTTCCATATTTTCCGAGTCGAAATTAATCTGCTTATCTAAAACAAATGTATGCTAGCAATCGGAGCATTCAAATTTTATATTATGCACACAATATCCCACTATATACATTAAAGCTTGATACTCTTCGATTGAAATATCATCTGATTTATTTCTAATGTTTAAATATTTCGTTGAAATCTGTAATATCTACATTAACATGAAATATCTCACCTGAATGATTTGAAATTAATTTTTTTAGAAGTGAGATAGTACCATATTCATCGGAGTGCAAAGTTAACACACTTTTAATGCGTAACTTTTTTTCAGCTTGCAAAATTTCTTGCACAGTGACATGATAATTTGCTCCAGACATTTGTCTGTATTGCCCAAATCTGGCTTCTAAACTATCAGTTTGTAACTTTCCAGTTAAAACATATTTGAAATTCTGCTCCGTCAAAAGACACTTTATTAGTTTTGGGATGGTATTTACCGTATGCCTCAAAGCAAAAAATGTTTCCTCGCTTAAACAACCTTCACGTTTATTTTGTTTTAAATTTTTCCAGCAGTCCAGCCACTGAACAAATTTTGAAAAAAAAAGTGAATCTATCATCATCCATTGATGAAAAAGGAACACTGTTTTTCAATTTAAGATTTTGACCCTTAGTTGGATTTTTACTATTCATTGGTTGAATCCTAGGAGGACCCACTTTTGGTCGCCAAATTTTTTGTTGCCAAATTTTGAGCGATAAAGGTTACAATATGGCAACCCTTCCATTTCATCCAAAAATTTGGATTTTCAAATCACTGAAAAAATGGCAACCCTAAAAAGTACAACGTTTTTCGCCTTTTGCGAAAAAACGTCATTTTGACATTTGACTTCTTTTGAGAAGGTTTGCTCTCCACCGGTTGTTGTTAAGAATGGCGTGTGAAAGGAAATTAATTGAAAGTGAGGCTACGACAGGTTTCTTTATGCTCCTGGGCACAAAGGGGAAGAAAGAGACGTTAGAATGGTGTATGAAAGCTAATTTAATTGCTTCTCGTTATGAATGTCCGAGGTGTAAAAAAAATATGCGTTTGCAAGAACGAAAGGGAACGGTTGACGGCTACGAATGGCGTTGCCGCAACCAGTCGAAAGATAATCGCCACGACGTTGTTCGGAGTGTGAGAAAGGGCACTTGGTTTAGCGAAAGCAAACTTGCTATAACTATTATCTTGCGTTTGACGAGATATTGGTTTGGCAAGAGCATGAATGCGTTCGTGGTGAATGACTTGAAAGTTAATAAGAATAGGTCACAAGTTGGTGGATGACAATTTTCATGAATTCCTTGCATCCATCGCAAGGGTGTATTCACCAACGGAACATGATGAAATGCAAGCGTAAGGTAAGTGACTTTCAAAATTTTTTAAAATGATTGATTTCATGTAATTCTTCGATTTTATATTTGCGAAACGCCCCTTTCGTCCTTTTTTAAAAATGTAAATCATGTTGTACACACTGGTTTTAGAATGCTTTTTTAAAATGAATTTCATTGCTTTCTCCGTTTTTTTTCTTCATATAATGATTAATTTAATGTATTTATTCGTTTTCATCTTTGCGAAACGCCCATTTCATCCCCCCCCCCCCCCGCTGACGCATGCGCTTCCCAAGAGTTTTTCGTCATTGACGCCTTTTTGAAAACCTTCAATTTGGCGCTTTTTGGCGAAACATTTTTGGCGCCAAAAACAGCCGTGGGTCCTCCTAGGATTTTACCTTTTCAGAATCAAAAATGCTAACTCGTATGTGCATCGATAAAATAAACGTTAAACATAACAAATAAAATTGATAAAAGTGTCAATTTATTATATTATTTTTAACATTTAAAACTACCCTTTTTTTAAAGTTAATCTGTGTGGAACCATTAGCCTGTGAATTAAACATCATATTTAAAGCACAGTTTCCAGAGTGAGGGGCAAGGACCCTGTACCACAGGTCACTCCACAGTATGCAAAATAAGTGTTTTCATAAAAAAATTGTTTTAATAGTTGATTATGTAAACACTTATACTGCCATACCAACATAGTAATAACATTAAAACAAACACACACATCAACAATCAACATTAATGTTGACAGCCAATATTAAACGCGAATTAACTGGTACAGCGATGAAACAAAAATAACATTAAAACAAACACGCATCAACAATCAACATTAATCATGAAAGCGAAAACCAAACGTGAATCAATGTTCAAAGCCAATATCAAACGCGAAGTAACTGGTACAGTGATGAAACCGAAAACATTAAAACAAACATCTAAACAAATAAACATTCAAATCAAACAATCAATAATTAACAATTGAATATCAAACGCGGATGAAATTGAAAAGCAATGAAACAAAATTAACATTAAAGCAAACATGCATCAACAATCAACATTAATTATGAAAGCCAAAATCAAATGCGAATTAATGTTGAAAGTCAATATCGAAAGCAAATTAAATTGAACACCAATGAAACAAATTTGCTGCCTCAAAATTTTCAGCATTACAGTTTTAAACATGCTTTCCCCACGATTGAATAGCCATAACATAATGAGGAACAGAATTAATGGAACATATTTCTTCAAAGACATTTACTGTATTAAGAATATTTAACAATTCGCTGAAATATGTTAACCTAGGAGGATTATTAAGAATTTTTTCAACAGAAGGTATATTTAATTCACGATTATTATTAAATATAATAATAGGGAGATATGTATTTATTTTCAGGGATTTTAAAGTAGAAGAACAATTTTCGTAATTAATAAAAAGAAATGTTATGCTACTTTCACAATCATGTTTTAGAACATTATTTTTAGATAAGAAATCAGATCTGGGATTTTCTCGCATTAGCAGATTTTCTTTTAAACATTCAAAACTGGTAATTTCGTCTTTCTTAATGAAATTAGTAAGCAGTTGTGTGTTCGTCTAATTGTTTCATTTTATCCTTTCGTTGAATTGTCACCGAGCGTTCTTTAATTTTTTCATTCAAGTAGGATGGACAACCAGGGAGAGAGAAAATGCAAGGATATGCATTCTCTGATAATTTTGGATACACTCTAGGTATTTCTATAACAGTACCAGTCTTGTCTGTAATTGTATCTGTTCTCACAATGAAAAATTCAGGGAAATGTTTAATGCACACTACACTATTGTTAGTATTTTTAAAATCCCTAGGAATTTTCTTTTTCCAAGTTTGTAACAACTGTTCATATATGGGAAACGAAACACAGAATGGTACGGCTGCCCCGTTTTATTAGAGAAAAAATTTGGTACACAACAGTAACGAGGCATTATTATGAAATGTATGCAGCTTTAGGTTAAGTTTTTAATAATATTTTTCAGTTAATTAAGATTTGTGACAGAATAAATGAAACACTAATTTTACACTTAAACACTAATTTCTCTTATAAAACAAAATATCTTTTTTTACAAATAATCAAGGATGTTGGCATATATGCGTCAGTTTATTATATCGTTTTCTCAAGACTCAAAAGAAAAAGATTCAATGACAAGAATAAAGTTACACAGTAATATAAATATCGTACCTTTTTCTTTATGGTTAATAAAGAAATCCCGAGTAATCCTTTTCCCAGAAAATCCAGTCAATTTATCCTGAGTAATGAATATAAATACACGTGGGAGAATCTATCAACTACTTCAGCATACAAGATGGAAGTTAGAATGTAATCGTATTGTCCCGCTAAATTCGTCCCTCCTTTGATCACGTGACTACGTTCAGGACATTGCAGTGTCAGAGCTTAGTCTTTCTAGAAAGCTTTGACAATTCCCCCACACTGTTCTACGTCACACTGCCCACACAGCTGGTGTAATGGTCTGGGGGGCCATAGCCTATGATAGCCGGTCCCCTTTAATTGTGTTTCCTCGAACCTTAACGGGCCAACATTACATTGATGATATTCTTCGACCCCATGTAGGACCTTTCCTAAATGGTCTCCCAGGGGCAATTTTCCAGCAAGATAATGCTCGTCCGCACACAGTAAGAGTTACTCAAGACTTCCTACGTCATTTTCAGACTCTTCCATGGCCGGCCCACTCCCCCGATTTGTCCCTTGCACGTGTGGGATCAGCTGAAACGGCAGATGTCATCGTGTCACTCTGTACATGATTTAGAGTTGGCTGTTCAAGATTTGTGAGCTCATCTGCTTCATGACAACATAAGGTGTCTAATCAACTCAATGCTGGACCGCGTGGCGGCATGTATTGCAGCTGGAGGTGGTCCAACGCGCTATTGAAGTTGTCCAGTATTTGTGTCATTGCACACCCTGTATTCGTTTAATTGTCTTGTTTTTGAGATCAAGTGAATCTCTCATCTGTGTGATTATGTGTATTAAATTTCATTTCAATCTGATGCTTTCTTCTTGGGTCGCTATTTTCAATGTTCCTGAGTGTATGTGCATGTATGTATATGTGTTACCGTTTAAGTGTATAATTCAGTTATTTCATAGAATAACCAGGTATCTCATGAAATAATTATACAAGTCAATTAAAGTATATAATAGATGAAAGATTTCGTACTTTACTTAGTTATTCTATAAAATAACTAGTTATTATATAAAATAAGTAATGATAGACCGCGTTAAAGTGAAAAATAAACAATTTCAAAGTTGTTTTATAAATTAATTGATCATAAATATCTCAAACCTCTAAAAAAATGCATTTCATTTCTATTGCGGGTGAATAATTGACAAATAATAAGAAAGAGCAGATATAATTTATTATTGCTTATATTGTTACCATTAATTAAACAAAAAGGGGGAAAATGTTTTACATCTGTTACTGTTGCAATTAACTTTTCTACTCATTGAGCTTCAAGGATATCATAATACTGGAGTAACCAATAGTCACATTGTACTTTTTTCTGTACTGTTTTAGCACTTTTTACTTCTGACATCGAAGTTAATAATTTCCCGCGAGTAAGTGCAGTATTGTTTTCCTTTGTCCCACGCTTATTTAATAATATTAAAATCTCTCTCCCATTATAAATCTTTCTTATTGACAAGTTGGTCTCCCATTCTTGTGGAAGTCATTGCTTGAAAACAAGCTGCAAAAATATTTGTTATAAACCAAAATGTAAGCCAATAACATAAATACACCGTCTAAATTCTACGTTCGAAAGCAAGGGGATTAGAGGGTACACACATACGTAATTGCAAAACAGCTATAAGGGGTTCAAACTGATTAAAAGCAGCTAGAATCGGTTCAAAGAACTTTCGAGTACTGTATTTCATACTTTAAAGATCAAGTAATTGTTATTTTATAGAATACACAGTTAAATTGTAGAATTCAATAATTTTATATACTTAAAGGGGACAGGGTACGATTTACAAATTTTTTTAATTCAATGATTTTCAAAACTTTTTTGGTTGTACCCCATGTGTATGTATGATATAAAACATATTTTGTGCCCAAAATTTCAAAAAGCTAACCAGTTAATTCTTAAGGGAAAAACGTGAAACTTATGAAGTGACTTTAAAATGCTACTCCTCCTACAAAAATTGACGTACATGTATGAAATTTGATTTACAAGTACATCACACTATGTTTGCAAAAGTTGGTATGGGTTTTGTGATAACATAATTGGTATTCGTACAATACTTCTTTATATGAATGCTTATTGAAAATCCCTTAAAAATTGTGCAAATTTGAAATTTAATCATTTTTTAAAAAATAAGCATTGCTTTGATTGAAAAATGCACACCTACTTTTGTTCCACGTTTTGGGTTCATGTCAACACTTAAGCAGTTGACTCCAGAGTCTCTCGCACAATAATCAATTTTATGGTGCAAACACTCCATTTTTATGGTTCTCTTTTAGTCGATAGCTTAATTACTCCTTCATTATTCACATGACACAATCACGACGCAGTTTCTAGTGGACTGGTATTTATTTTTTACTTCTGGTTACTGGTATTTACTTTTTACATTCACATCAGAATTACGGAGCATGCGCAGTTGGGCTTTCGCAAACACAGTTCACATATTCTTATTTGAAGACACAACAATACACACCTAATTCTCTTAATTACACAGATGGCGTTTCGCATGCCGTGAACTGACACCACGTACTATTAGCAACAAGCAAAAAAATTTCCAAGTATTAGGCATAGTAGAAAAAGTCCTTAGCATATATTTTAAATGTAGACAAACTAGTTATTTATCTTTCTGAGATAAGTCAGTTTAAAATTTTGATTTGCCATTGGAATGTGAATAAAAACAAACGTAAAAGTTATCACAACTCTGCGTTTTTTAAACTTAGAGCTTTCAAATTTTGTGAGAGTATAGAAATGTATATAAAAAATAATTTAGGCTAAAAAAATTAGATTTGAGATTTTGACCAAATTTTGTCAATTGAATCGTACTTGTGTTCCCTTGGCTGACTTGTCCAGTTATTCTATGAAATAACGGATTTCACACTTTAAAAATTATATATGTTGTCCTTAATTTGTTTCCTGGTACCCCTACGATATTTGATAGATTTGATTATGTTAAAGAGAAAAAAAAATGTTCTAACAATTTATTGCATTAAGACTTTTTTAGATATGCATCTACCATGTACAACACCATGGTAGAAACTCCCCCAATTTATTCTTTATGCAATAAATTAAATATAATAAGGATATCTCTTTTGAATACTATTCGGCAGGCTCTACTACGAGTTTAAAGATCAAAACAGCTAAAAAATTACCCCTTTTTTGCTAATGAATTGTTAATAAGTTTGGAATTCTCTCTTTTGATTATTTACACATCTCTTGTATTTTAATTAATTTAGTTTGTTTCAATTTTTTAGATTATTTGAAGAATCTTAATTATTCAGTTTAATTATATAGTTCAACGGTGTTGGGGATTTTATTTGAAAATAGTGATTGCAAAAAAGTTCATGACTGTTTTTTGGTTTTAGCAGTCTGTGGTTCTGGGGATTTATAACTTTTGTTATTGCACATCTGTATAAAAAAAATAAAAGTTAAATCAAAAATCTTTTTGCTTTCCACAATCGGCAACTTCAATATTTTTGCTGCTGAGAGAAATCACGTAAGCAATCTAGATTCTTTTTCTTTTTTTTTTATATCCCAAACTTAATCTTCTATTTTCTTTTTCGTATGAATGTTTTTCGTCTGCTTGATTTCCCTCATCGGGAGTTGTAAAAAGCGAGTAAAAAAACAAAACAACCCATTGCGTGCTACCAAGGGGGATTGCCAGTTGCTTAGCAACGAGAGCCACTGGCCCACCTGACACGTATCGTTTCGGAATCACGTTTGTTGCGTGGCGAGCCGTAAAATGAGAAATTCATGCCCTGCTCATATTCTAATTCTCTCTTCTTGTGAAACAGATAGAAAAGTATTATGCGCCATTAAGAACTTTTCAATCGATTTTCGCGCAAGGTGAAACTTTTGCTCTCAGTCATTGGCGATTGCAGCGCCATCTTTCTTCCGATTAGATGAGTTACGATCAGAACACTTTTCATACCTTTATTTGAAAAGAACAATTGTAATTTACTGAGGCTTTCTTTCGTTGCTTTTTATGTCTGTGGTAGCATATTAGTCAACGTCACAGACTTGTAGCAGGTTTGTCAAATGAGTTCGAGCCTACTGCCGCTAAAGACTCGCCGTGCAGAGGACGCAGATATACGTTAAATATGTCGAGGCTCAAACATCCTTCCATGGTGCGGTGTGTAAGTTAAGAGAGGGGGTGCCAGCACAGGTGTTGTCTTCGCCACTTGACCCATGGTTCAATATTACCAGGTTCCTTCGCCAGTGGGCAGCTTTATAGCGTGACTCTAACTTGTTACATTTAATGTTTACGAATTTATGAAAAAGAGTATGTTTAGAAAACTTCAATTAGAGCTCTGAGATTTTTTTATTTTTGGGATTTTTCAAGAACAAAACACACACGTGTATTTTTAAATTTTTTTTTAGTATCTGATTCAAACTCATTTTTTTCGGTGTTATTTAAGAAAAATTAAATTTGAGTAATTTTGTGCATTCTATTTTTTAAAAAACATGGCCGCACAGTTTTGCTTCTTTCGAATTTCTAAAGCCGTTGTGACGTCGTGAGTAGATAACAAAAATTTGTTAGGCCTAATTTTGAAATAAAAGAGTTACTTATTTGCTCAACAAATTCTTATCATTGAAGCGATAAAATACAGTTTATACGCCAAGCCGATGCATTCAGTCTATATCTCGGGGATCAATCACTTCAATCCTTTGTCCGAAGGGCACTTGCTCATCTCTTTATGACGTTGGCTCCAGTTCTCCAACGCCACCGGCGTTCATGGTTACTCCTTTAGTCCGAAAAAAATTCCCTTTCGCTCTCCGAGTCTGATCCCGGCTCGTCTCCGCTCGCTCCAAGTCTCTGACCAAGTCTATCTTTCCGAGCTTCCCCCCTCCTAAAACCCCCCTTTTAAACACCAGGAGCGAATCTACAACACGCCCCTCGTCCCTTCTCAACGGCAGACCACGGCACTGGGCCTCATTAGTGTCTTATTCGTGCGGAACACAGATACACTCCCGGCCCATCTGGAATCGAATGGCGCCAGGATTCTCGTCCAACATCTGGACACTCTTGTCCATCACACCCCTTTGCTTCTTAAAGCCATTTTCTTGACATCTGCCGAGGTGACAGTGTTCTTCTTAGACAGGCTTCGCCTATTGTCAATGGGTTCAGGCACTCCTTTGACCATTATGACTGCCAGTCTGAGGGTCAGCGCTTCTCCGAGGTCAAACAATAAACAATGACCCCACGGCCACGTGCTCTGGTTTCGTAGCTACCTGCTCTGAGCTATAAACTTTGGCGTGAATGAAAGAGGTGGAGTTCGCCCCAATAGAAGACGTCACACCGTAATTTTCCGGGCAGTTATAAATTGATCCCTTCTTAAACAAGTCTTAATAAAGAAGTCTGACAAAAGGAGTAATTCTTTTTACATTATGATTGCTTCTGTATTTAAAGTTTAAGTAAAATAATTTGTCGCAGGAGACACTTTTATACTATTTCTTTTCCATTAACAGCCAATTTTCGATATAATTTATCTTTTCCATTTCAGGCGTCGTTCTCGCCACTTGTCCGTAACTCAAAATTGCGAAGTAATTTGCTTCTTAGTGTAATGTTAATGAGCCAGTATAACATCATTTACTTTTATACAATACTAGACAAATTGGATCATCTCATTTAATAATTCTGTTTTGAACTATGTAATGGATGAGCAATCCTATCCATTAGTGTATGAGAGTTAGAAGAAAGATTAGCCATAGTCAAAACAAATAGAATTTACTAACAATTCTCAACAACCTGACAAATTTAAACAACCCAAGTTAAGAAATGCACCTTTAGATAAATACCAGCTGGTATACCCTTTCTTCGCACGGGTGAATTAAAAAATCAGACAATACAGACCGAAGGATAAAGTTTTTAATGAGTTAATTTTACGTGAATTGAAAATTAAACAAACAAACAAACAAACAAAAAACTTTTTACATATCTCAGTTGAACAAAAAGCCCTAATTTGTTAAATTTTAAGTCTGTAGGTCTGATAGCTGATAAAAAGGATTTTGTTTTATTTATAACGCCCCGTAACTTTCTTGTGTTCGATTTTTGAAAACACCTTTCTAAACTGATCTCTGCTCAGCAAGAGTAACACATTGTTACACATTTTGTGTAATGAACGCTTAAAATAGTGTAAATAATTTATATCTGTATATGTAGTACATCAATATTACTTTCCGGTGTATTTATTTTATGTTAAATTTGTAATATTCGCAAGCAATATATGCCGTTCCTTACATTATCATAGCGATTCAATAGAAACATTGCGAAATGTTGTCGATAGAGCCAAGTTGACATCATTTTTGTCGACCCTGTTGGCAACTTGGCGATTGATTGAATGGTGCAGAAGTTTATATGTTGTACCTCCATCTGGTGGGGAGCTGCAACAAAGAGGATAGCACAAAAACATTCTCCACACACACACACACAAATACACATATATGCCTATTTTCATAGTCATTGGTTGAACGGTGTTGGAGTGATGTGATTTCATAAATACAAACATCCATTTATATACATACACTGGTATGCAAAAATTAAGGACGAAGTCGAAAAATTAGCATATCAGCTGAACGAAGAGGCAGAGCGGACAAAAAGACCAATCAGGAGATTAAGTAAGGTGATGTTCGGTAGCACATGCGCAGATATGCAGGTAGACGTAATGGGGGAGTGTCTGAGTAGTATAAAGCATGTTGTCGGTGTAAGATCAGTATTTGTGGAAAAGAGATTGCACGCCGTATAGCAGTTAAAATCACACCGAGTTGCTGCCTCAGCGAGAAATGGCGAATAATCAATCTGTTAGACGACATCTGGATGCTTTTACCCGAGGTCGAATCATTGGGAAGTTGGAGGAAGGCCGCAGTGTGACAAGTGTGGCTGCAGAGTTCGGAATTGCTCACAGTATCGTTTCACGACTTTGGAGACAATTTCAAACTACAGGAACAGCTATCCGGGGGTTCAGTAGTGGTCGTCCATGAGAAACCACACCCGCAGATGACCGGTACATTGTCTTACAGGCCAGAAGAAACAGGCGGCAGACAGGGGGAGAAATCGCTTGACACACGACACAGGCGACTGGACGACCGATATCGCGTTTTACCGTGGCCAGAAGACTGCACGGTGGTGACCTGTTTGCACGACGCCCTTTACGGTGTGTACCTTTAACGCCTGCCCATCGGAGAAGGCGTTCTCTGTGGTGCCGGGAACACCGGAATTGGAGAGACAATGAATGGGGACGAGTACTCTTTACAGATGAGAGCAGATTCAGTTTGAGTAGCGATTCTCATCGCATACTCATTTGGAGAGAGCGGGGAAGCCGCAATCATCCCACGAACATCATTAAAAGGGACAGGTATGGAGGTCGCGGTGTTCTCGTTTGGGGAGGTATCATGCTTGGTAGTCGTACAGACCTTCACATCTTCGACGCAGGTTCAGTCAACGGGACCCGTTATTGTAACAAGAATCTTCTTCCATATGTGCGTCTTTTTAGAGGCGCTATGGGTCTGCAGTTCCTTTTCATGGACGACAATGCACCATGTCATCGCACAGTAGCTGCCGAACAGCTCTTAGTGAGTGAGGATATTGAACGTATGGATTGGCCGGCACGATCTTCGGATCTCAATCCCATCGAGCATGTATGGGATTTTCTAGGCAGACGCTTGGCAGCTCGTACCTTACCACTAGTAACGATTCGGGAGCTTCGATTGGCGCTGCAAGACGAATGGGCAGCAATGCCTCAACAACTCATTGACACCCTCATTCTCAGCATGGGCAGACACTGTGAAACCTGCCTAGCAGTCAGGGCAGATCATATCCCCTGCTAAAGACCGGATGTTTCTTGCTGGACACCCATCACAGGGATGTTTTGGCCTTCAGTCGCATTGCGCTCCATGCTACTTTTTCAATAAAGCTTCTTTTTATCCCTCTGATTTCTCTTTAGTAAGTGTTGCTTACATTACACATGTCCTTACGTATTAAATGTGTTGATTTGGAAAGGTTTTGTACAAAGTTATATTGAAAAAACCGTCTCGTCCTTAATTTTTGCACACCAGTGTATATAGATGGGAGAAAAATCGAAGTTGACGAGATATTGAATATTTAATTATAAATTGAATCACTTACTCTTGTAACGTCCTAGCAATACACCTTCTCAATATTTGAATTTACGTTCTAAGTTTAACTACTTCAATTCCACACAATTTCAATTTAAGCAGCTACTTGACCAAATCGTCAATCTTAAATATTAAGCAAATAATCTAGAAAGCGCTCTCGACTAGCTTTACGTTAATCACTAACTGCTATCGTTTAGCTTCTAACCTCTCTCTCCTTCGACTCTTAAAGTTAATGCTTAAATATAGGCCTTGATTTGCCTAAGTCACGTCTTCTTCGGGAGAGTTTTCAGTAGAATAATATTTAAAAAATCATTTTTCCAAGAGGATTAGTAGGAGGTACCCAAATAGACCCGTTACAACTGTTGGTACGATACTCTAGAAAATTAAGTTAAGCGTAATTAAATCCTTTTCAGTAATTCACTTATTTTTCAACTTCTTAATAATCACGAATCAATGTTTTAACGTTGCTTTCAATTTTTCTCAAATCTTACATCCTAGGTTTCTAAATCAAAATGAAAGCACCGACTCTAAGTGCGATCAATGAAAAAATTGTTTTTTTGTTTTGTTTTATTTTAATTAATGAAATTTATTAAAAAAATGTATTTCTAAAAGTACATCATTTTTAGACGTATTTCTATCGCATTTCTAAAAACACACCAATGATGTTGTCTAAGGATATTGTTATATAAAAACATATCAAGTGACGAGGATAACATTTGACGTTTGATTTAGCTTCTACAGTAAACCAGGGTAGCGGTGGCCTAGTGGTCGTGGTTACGAAGTCGTGACTGGCGTTATTGCGTTGTGGATCTTACTCCTGATGCCACAAAAGATTTGCAATGTAGAGGGGCTGACATATGTTAAATCTGTCAAAGGTCAAAGTCCTCACATTGGCGTGGTGAGGAAGTTAGGGGAGGGGGATCCCAGCTGAGTTGTCGTCCTTGTCACTTGACTTAGATTGAAAATTACTAAGAATGCTGGAATAATGTATATTACTTTTCCTTCTCTTACCGTTGTGACGGATCTATCCGCGATCCTTCAACTAATCCTCTTGGGAAATCTTTGGGCTATCAATTCGCGTTGTTAACAACCAACCTTTCAGAAGAAAATCGTGATATTCAAATTAACTTACTATATATAGTCGAAGTTTTCTAGCTAGAATAGAGAGTAGGAGAGGAGATAAATCCAAATCAGGTGAGATTGTTACTGACAGGTATCATATTTGAATTATTGTGATTAAAGACTTATTAGGAGGAAGCTTTAAAGTGGTGATTGTTCACTGAGATTAAATTGATATTAGATTAAATCGGATGATAGATTAGATCCTATACAGGGTGTATCTAAACTCTGCGGCATAACTTTAAGGGGGTGATAGTACACATCAAGACAAACAATAGTAAATAGGAAACTTAGAGTCCCAAACGTCTTCTGAAGGAGATAGGTGCCATTAAAGTTTAGGGTCCGAAATTTCAAATGATTACAAAAAGAGGAAAAATGGGTCGATTCGTTAGCGGTTTTCGCTTAAATTATTCTTTTTGTCAGTATTTTCTTGAAAAATAAATTTTAAAGATAAAGCTCAAAAAATGTTGATAGAGGGCGCTTTAGACAAACAAACAACTATTTTTTACTGTTATCTTTTGTTACCAGCTCCTAGGGAATGTACTAGGGCTGCAAAGATAGAAATACCAATACGCAGCCCCATTACAGAAAAGAGAGAAACAACATTAAACTTTACAAACAATTTCTCCCTCCTGAATCCAAGATAAAGAGTACATCATTAAAAAAAAAACTCAGAATGGTTTTCGAGGATTTTTTTTATATTAAATTGATGCGACTTTTAAAATTTTGCAACTAAAATGTCATCTGCTTTAATTTCTGGTTCTTTGTCTTCCGTTGTTTCTTCACTTCTCGTTGAGGATGACGAATCGTAACAATTTTTTAAAGAATTTGTAAATATTGACAGACTTTTTCACTTTGTAAGCGATTTCCCCCTGAAGTCTCTTCCTCATTGTTCTGTCTACCTAAATATGTGGGAGGGAACGAAGCATGGCCAGAACTCTCCATGATAAATCTAATTTATTATTATTCAATTGTACAATTCAACGACAAAAGGAAGCCCTAGGAATGATGTATAGAAAGCAACCACCTCAAGTCAGCGTTTCTCAAACTGTGGGGCGCACCCCCTTGGGGGGCGTCACGACTCTACGAGGGAGGCACGAGTATATTGAAACGTAAAAAAAAATTATTTAAAAAAATTATTAACTTACCGAAATTAAACAAAATACATTCTGACATAATAAAAAATAAATTACACATTTACACTGATATATTATATAAATGTATCAGTGCTACACAATGTATTTTATAATTAATTTATCAATACGAAGTAAAGAACAAAAGTTTAATAATTACCAGTGACCCCATGGGATTGTCATATATAAAATTATATACAAAAATTAACATTTCACTTTATAATTAGTACGGTTTATAATTAATCCCTTAACTGCCTATTAAAAGTTACACGATTCGCTTCCCATTACCACGTAGATGATCGTATGTGATGTACTGGGGGAGGAATAAAGAAGCAAAAATAATCTCAAATAAGTAAATTCTTCGCAAACATTTTCAAAGTCCGTTTATTGCATTCCAATGCCTTCGGAATAATTTTATGGATAGCAGTTTACAAAAAAATCATACTTCGGAAAGACGTATATATACGTCCAGGGAAATTAATGCTTTGATTGAGCGGGACGTTTATATACGCCGATGGCACTTAAGAGGTTAAGGTCGTATCGTAGTTTCAGCGTCGAATTATAGTGTTATTGAATTCAATACATTTGTATTGTATGAGGGGGGCGTGAAGAAAATCATGATTGAATATTGGGTCGCGAATATTGAAACTTTGAGAAGGACTGCCTTTAGTGAATAAGCGCACGTAATCAGATTAGTTTAGCTTTAATCAACCCTAAGCTATTAATTCCTGATCCACTAATTTAATCTAGGTAGCCAGACTCTATACTTTAGTCAAAAGATGCGTAAATTCTTAATCTCCCCTTAGTAACGCTGCATTCAGATGCTCCGCTCCTTCTGAGCTACAATTATCAAACTCTAACTAATTTGCATATCAGGGTTTTTTCTTGAGAGGGATGGCAGTGAAATAAACGCGAATGCTAGCGCAAAGATTCCCCAAGAGGATTAGTTGGTGAAGGTCGCGTAAAGACCCGTCACAACTTTCTGATATAACTTTATTCCGAAAAAATCTCTTGCGTTTTTTCCCTCTAATCTGATAATTGGTCATTTAAGAGAACCAAGACATCATACACATTCAAACAATTGATTTTTCAATTTTAGTTTTAACAAACATTGCATGTTTTTCTGAATCTAAAAATGTGTAACACTTATATGTTCGTTGATAAAATAACCTTAAAATATATAAAAAGTAATTTACAAAAATTTAAACGCTTGCAAATGTTTAGTGTTTTCACTTTTTCTCCAAAGCATAATTTTTTGCATTTAGGTACACTTTTAAGAAAATCTATTGCACTATATGGTTCCTCATTTTTTACACTTCTATAAAGGATACCTGTGCATATATAGTAAACCTGTTTTTTAAATAAAAATAGTACATATATATATAATTTAAAAAAATGGTTTTACGTGTGAAAAAAAAAAGAGAAAATAGCAATTTTCAAAATTACAAAGTTTTATAACATTTTTAAAGAAACTATCTTAATATTTTACTAAAAAAAAAAAAAAAAAAAAAAATAGGTTCACTATATTTTGTGTATTGTTTCATACACTCGTCGCCATAAAAATTTGCGCACCAAGAAAAAGTTGTCAAAATTAAACAAAATTTTACATACGTAAATATTACTTTGATATCAGTAAGTGATTAGAAAATCAAAGAAACAGGATCATTTATAGTAGAAAAAAGTACAACTGAACGGAAGTTTATATACTCTGTTGGACCCCCTCTAGCGTGAATGCACGAAGCAATACGAGCGGGCATTGAGGCATACAAATTCTGCATGATGTCTTTATACATCTCGTTCCACAGTTGCTGTAAACGCGCTTCTAGTTCGACAAAACTCGTAGGCTTTCCAATTTGCCGTCCCAAATGATCCCAGATATTCTTGATTGGTGAGAAATCTGGGATCTAGAAGGCCAGGGAAGGGTGGTAATGTGGCGGAGGCAGTCTAGTTGTAATGGTCTTACCCAACGGGTCGCTTCCTCATCATCTTGTCGACATAAAGCTGAAGGAGGGTACGATGAATGACCAAGACTATCCATGATAAATCTAATTTATTATTACCAAAGATAATATTCCAGAACAAGCAGTCTATAAAGAGAACCCTTGGAGTGATATAGAGAAAGCAACAACCATTCGTGAATAAGCGCACGAAATCTGAATAGATTAACTTTTAATCAATCCAATCTTAATACTTCTAGATTCACTAATTTATTCTAGTAGCTAAAACCCGTCCTTTAGTCACGATGCGTAATTCTAATTATTACCATAATAACACTGCTTTCAGCGGCCCCGCTCTTTGCGATCTACGATTATTAAACTGTAACTTTACATACACTAACTAATTTGCATCTCATGGTTTCTTCCTGAGAGGGATGGCTGTGAAATAAACGTGATTGCTGGCACAAAGATTCCCCAAGAGGATTAGTAGTTGAAAGTCGCGTAAAGCCCCGTCACATAGTGTATTGTTACTGTATGTGGCCGAGCATTATCTTGTTGAAAAATGGGTCCTGGGAGTCTGCCATGAGTGGCAACATATGTGGCTGAATGATGTCATGAACGTATCACTAGGCTGTCATTGTGCCATGAATTAATAGTAAAGATGACGGTGTATCGTAAGCAATGGCACCCCATACCATCACACCAGCTGTGGGAGCGGTGTGTCACTGCAAAGCAGCAGCGTTTCTCAAACTGTGAGGTGCTCCCCCCTTGGGGGCGTGATAACTCTACAAGGGGAGCCTCGAGCATATTGAAAAATGGAAAACAAAAGATTATTTTAAAAAACTTACTAGTTTACTGAAGGTAAGCAAATAAAAAATACATTCTGACATAATAAAAAAATAGAATACACATTTACACTGATATAATACACTTATAAAAGTATCAGTACTGCAAAATGTATTTCATAACTAATTTAACAATACTAAGTTAAGAATATGTCTAATAATTACCACCATGGTTGTGTCACTATAAAAAAATTAATACTTATCTTGATAATTTGTGCGGTTTATAATGAATCCCTTAACTGCCGATTAAAAGTTATGCGATTCGCTCCCCAATGCCACCGTTTTCCACGTAAGCGAGCTTATAGGATGTTTTGAGGGAGGGGAAGGAATAAAAATAAGCAAATCCTCTGAAATATAAGTACATCCTTCGCAAACATTGTCCTTTTATTGTATTCCAAAGCCTGCGGAATATTAAAAGTGCACAGAAAAGATCGTACTTTTGGCAGACGTATATATACGTCCGGAGAAAAAAACGTTTTAGCTGAGCGAGACGTTTATATGCGCGGGTGGAACTTAAGAGATTTAAATCCTATTGTAGATTTAGCATCAAAGTATCGTATTATTGAATTCAATAAATTGTTATTGTATGGAGGGGGCGCGATGAAAATTATGTTTGAATATTGGGTCGCAAGTATTGAAAGTTTGAGAACCACTACTGTAAAGTGAAGACAGGATTAAAGCGTCCATAACGGGGCTTCCATACACGAACACGATTGTCATCACTGCTCAAACTGAATCCAGATTCGTCGCTGGGGATGACCTGGTTCCATTCCATTGCAGTCCGATCCCGTCGTGTGTGACACCCCTCCAAAAGAAGGCGTCAGTGAGTGGGTGTCATTGGAAGCACACGTAATGGGCCCCGCGATACTAGATGTCCTTCAGCCAGGTGCTTTGCGGTGGTTCGGGAAGACATAGGGTTCCGTATTGAAGATTCTGCCTGTTTCTGGACAGCGCCAATGAGGCAGGTGGCTCTACGCATGCGAGTCGTATGATGGGACGGCCTTCTCGACGACTGGTCTACCGAGGGCGTCCTGAGCCTGGTCACCGTGTAAATGACATCTCTTCTGTCCACTGTTCCCAACACCTCCTCACAGTCAAATCAGAACGGCTTACTTGACGAGCTACTCACCCAGCTTCCATTGTCCCGATGATTCTTCCCCTCTTGGTCTCTTACAGCGACTCATATTGTCTTCGATGGTCTCATAACGGTATGTCTACCTCAGCGTTTCCCTTGCAAAAGACCAAGTACACTCAAATAAACTATGCTTACCTGATTTGTACTCCAAGGAGAACGAAGTTTAACTCCTTCTAGTGGCATTACGCAATGCGCAACCACGCTGTATTTCTAATCAATTGCATATCTATCCGACATGTGATTTCATGCCAAGTTTCGTTACGATCCCATAATTGTTTCTTGGTGCGCAAATTTTTATGGCAATAAAAGGGCCATATGTGCAAAAAGTATTTTACATATTTAAGAAATACCTTTTTAAAAAACGATACCTAAATAGAGAGAAGTACGTTTTATGAGAACTAAAAAAATTATGTTCAACTTAACTAAAAAATTATTTTTGTATTTCTACTGAATGATTAAAATATATATATATATATATATATATATATATATATATATATATATATATTAAGATCACAAAAGAAATCTAAAGACACTATGGCATTTTACTTTTTCGAGCACGTCCTGGTACTCTTAATTCTACCCATTTTTGGGTCCTAAACTCCTTTTGAACTGAATTCCATGGAAAAGCAAAACAATTTAAAAAAACCTTTGGAAATAGTACAGATAGAAATCCGTCATCTCTTTGAACTGTTTCACCAAATACAGAAGGTTGTTCACACTTTATGGAAACGATTTTGTAACTTATTTTCTCGTTTGCATTTTGAGATAAAACTTTGGAAACTTCAGAAAAATGCTTTGCTAATGTTTTATTTTTATTGGAATGTAAAATAAAAGTTTCATTTTGAATATGTCTCCAAAAATTGATAAATGGTTCCAAGATTATGTAACTGCGCTTTCCGAGGTGAAATATTTGTTAAGGTGTGAAATTCTCGTTCATTGCGATTTTTTAAAAAATGTATTTATGAATAATTAAGTTTGAAAGAAAAATAACGTTTAGTTGATAGTAAAAATTAAAACATGGCCATGAAATTTCATTCTACGACTGTTGGAACGCAGGCAACTGTTTAGAAAGTGAAGTCTCTGATCCTAAAAGAAAATTTGCCAACTCAAAGATTCATCCCATCGAAACTAGGAATGTCTTCCGGCACCGTAAGTAAAATTCTTCATAAAGATTTAAAGTTAAAAAAAGATGTTTAAATTTAAAGCTCATCTGCTTTTACCAAAACATGAAGGCAAAACAAATTGTAGAAAATTATATGAAAAACGTCTATCAGCTGAAGAATGGAGAAATTTGTGGAAACACTCTATGAGGCATAGGTATATTTAAGTGACTAAAAAAAAAGACCAATTTTCGGTTGCTCATGTGACGGGTATGACCGTACGAAATGGCTTAATCAGTTTACAGAAAAGTTCCCAAAGGGATTCATGATAGTTTCAGGATTTTGTGACGACAAATGAAAAATCAAAAAGGTCTCAAGTAAAGCGAAAATTAATTCCCTCTATTATCAGCAGAATACTTTAGAACAGCGTTTCTCAAACTGAGGGGCACGCCCCTCTAGGGGGCTATGATAACTCGACGAGAGGGGCGCAAGCACATTGAAAAGTCGAAAACAAAAGATTATTTAAAAAATATTAATTTCTCGAAAGTAAACAAACAAAATATATTATGATATAATAATAAAAAAATAAAATACACTTATTCTGATGTAATATACTTATAAATGTATCAGTACTCGCAATGTGTATTTTATAATTTATTTAACAATACTAAGTTAGAAACAAGTTTAATAATCACCAGTATCCCCATGGCGTCATAAGAAAATTAAAAACAAAAATTAACGTTTATCTTGATAATTTATATATATACGGTATATAACAAACTCCTTAACTGCCGGTTAAATGTTACGCGATTATCTCCCCAATTGCCACCATTTTCCATGTAAGCGCGCGTGTGTGATGTATTGGGGGGGATAAGGAGTAAATAAGCAAATTCTTTGAAATAAGTAAATCCTTCGTAAACACTGTCAAAGTCCTTTTATTTTCCAAAGTATTCGGAATAATTTTATGGATAACAGAGCACAGAAAAAGATCGTACTTCGGAAAGACGTATATATACGTCCGGGACAATTAACGCTTTGGATGATTAAGAACAAGACGTTTATATACGCCGGTGGAACTTAAGACGTTAAAGTCGTATTTTGTAGCTTTAGCGGCTAAGTATAGTATTATTGAATTCAATACATTGTTATTGTATGGAAGGGGGGCGTGATGAAAATTATGATTGAATATTTAGTAGCGAATATTGAAACTTTGAGAAGCACTGCTTTAGAACCAATTTTTGAGGAAGAAATTTCAGCCTTATATAGAAAGGACATGGATAAACTTGATCTTCATATAAACAAAAAGCCTCTATTCACACGTCTAAAGTCAATTACCACTTATTTAGAAAAGAAAGATATACCCTTTGATGAAATACCTGTAAAATCACTTTACACTTCTTCAATGGATTTCTGTGCTTTCGGTTAATTCAAACGAGCTTTTGGAAAATGGCATCCAAGAACCCTGGACGGACTTTGGAAAACGGTTGAATGGAGTAAAATTGGCATACCAGTACAAAGAAAAAGCTTATTTTCACGAAAATTCGAGCTAGAGCTATGGTCAAGAATCATGGCAATCAGAGTGAAGCAAATCGTCCCAAAAAATATGGCATTTAGGGTGTGTAATGTCTTCAAACAGCTCTGGAACAAACTATTTATTAAAGTATGAAAAGCATGAAAAAAATTCGAGTACAATTTAATTGCAAATTGGGTCCGCAGATATAGAGTATCTTTCGCGGTAATGTCTTTATACCGCTTGCATAAACATATTAATTAAAGTAATACTTTCGGAAAATGCCCTGTACATTTGATATGCCGAAGGGTCTACAGTTTCCTAGGGAAAGTCTTCGCTTTTCTGTAATCCCCCACAGAGTTTGTGTGAGCTCGCTGCATCTATCTCCACCGTGCTGTTGCTGACTCGAAACTCCTCGGTTCTAAGACCGCCTTCGTTTTCGTTAATTCGTGGACTCCCAGGTATCGCTGACTGAGAGGCTTCTTCGGATTCTCTCAAGTAAAAGTCCTCGTAAATTCTCTCGCTCTCCCTTTTTAACCTCCAGGTTTCCTATGGTCACTCACCCCCTATTCCTTTGATCTCTTGTCTGTCAGAGCGCAAGGTTTGTTTTGGCGCATAGTGGGAGCACTCTTATCCAGACGCGCTGTCGTCTTAAATGCATGGGAAACCGAAAAGCACTTGGTACCTGCGTCCTTTTTCATCCTTCGGACTGCCTATGGGAAAGGGTGAGAATTTTTGAACATCCATTTACGCAACTTTTTCTCAGCAATTAGGGAAACTAACGGATCTTTCTCACGTTTGTGGGCGTTCCTTCTTAGCAATTAGAGAAAAGAGACAGGGTACACATCACAATAAATAAAAATTAACTATCAAAAACTTTTCCATACAGTGTGAAGACCTTCTGTATGTAGGGCACTTATCAGATATTTTTCCCCAATTTCTTTTATTTGAAGATAAACGATTCTTCTGATTTCTTAACAAAGTTACATTTCCTTTAAGGGGACTTGGCACCCTTTGAGAAAACTTCTTTATTTACGTATTTAAAAATTATATTTTAGCATTTTATACAATGTTTCTATTCAAGAAAATGTTACCAGATGAAAATTTTCATATATTATTCACACAGTTTTAAAAATTTTAATTTTTGAAGAAAATTGGGAAAATTTTAAAATTCTACTCCTTTTGTAAAAATTAATTTTTTGACCTGAAATTTTTTTATAATACTCTTATGGATGATCTAAACAACTTTAGGGATCGATTTTAGAATAACTTCATTCGTTTTCGAAAAAAAAAAAAATAAAATGTTGATATACAGGCTAAAAATCAACGAAAAAGCCAACATGTCTTACATTTTATTTTTTTTAAAAAGTATTCAGTTTATAGCAAAACGGATCCCTAATATTATTACATGCTTTATTTTCAACACGCAAGAAAAAAATGGAAGTGATTGGTAAATAATTGTCGAAGGAGTAGCATTTTGAATGCACTAAGGTTTCGAAAACACAAACTGAGAAAACAGGTTTAAAGTTTATAATTCTGAAAAATAATTATTATAAGCTTAATTAAACTTATAAAATACCACTTTCAGATATTAGTTATACGTTTTTCTTTAAAATAATTGCATTTTTTATATTTTTTTTCAACCCACACATTTTTATAAAAGATCAACTTTTAGAGAGTACTAATTGCCCATGAAAATTCAAGAAAAATGTTAAAAACATTTTTTCTGTCACGACAGAAATTTTAGCTGTTTTTCTTCTTATAATATTAAAGTATTACATTTGTATGAAAAATATATCAGGAAGAAGAACTGAAATTATAAAATTATTAATATAAAATGCCTTAATTTAAAAATTTTACATGCACACATTTCACAAGGAAGAAAAATTACATTATTGTATTGCCTCGGAAATATTCTGCTTTTAATACTACACATTCTTTTTTATAGTTATTATTTCTATTTCTAAAATAGATTTTTTTTTCATAAAGCATTTTTTAGCTTTTTTTTCTAAAAAGGGGGTGTGGCTGAATTGCCTAATTTGTTTTCAAATGAAGTTTTAGTCAACTTCTAACTTTCCGACTTGCACAAGTGATATATCAATCGAAAGATAATAATGCAAGGAATAAGATTAAATGAAAATAAAAAAATGATAGGTTTGTGATTTTTAGGGTACCAAGTCCCCTTAAGAATATTCCATTCACATAACCCTATGAAAAAAGGGGTGGTAAGAAAGTTACGCGATAAAGTAAAATGTATCCAATTTCGATCTATTAAAGTAGTATAAAATATTTTTCGACACTTTATCTTTATTACGTTAATGAATTAAGCAAAAATATGGACACATACTGTTCGATTCAGTGCTTTATTAAATTTTATTTCTATTTTTCTAAGATTATACTGTGCTTGATCAAGTCCAAGTGATGTCAATTGAATAGATAAGGAGATAAATTGAAACCAAATAACGTGTTTCTGTTTACGTACTCCTTTCTCGACATAAAACGGCCTAATCTTTACCTAATTTTTCAATTCGACTGAAAAATTTGAGGTATCCTATGATATAATTAATTTGAGCAAAATTTAATTCCAGTGGGTTATGTTGAGTTGGTTGACTATCTGCGTTAGCATTGATGAGATTGGTGTCGTAGTGCTTAAATTTGAAAGTGTGTTTTTTCTCGAATATGTGTGTGCCATGAAATGCCTAATTATTAACAAAACCTACAATAATTCTTTTAAGTTTTTTACCAATGGAAATATTTTCTTCCTTGAGGGACAAAATAGACTTTACTCGATTAGGACTCACAATCAGTTATATATTTTACAACTTATTTTTCCGAAGCTTTCACGTGACACAATACAACTCTGGTACTAACATGTATTTCTATTAATAATATACAACTTTATGTTCTTTTCCTTGAAGATAAAATTCTGATTTACTTCGAATCAGTTTTATTTCAAAATTCAACAATAATTTCTTTTGATAAAATAAGTCACAGCGTAAGCTGCCAGTCATGCTTACAGAAGCACTTTGATTGGAAAAATTCGGACACAGTTTCTTTAACCTCTTAACGATTGCATAATTTATAAAAGAGTGAAATAAGTGCCTACTTTTTATTTATGAAAATTGTATAAAAATAAGAGTTATTGTAGATAAACTAGTTGAAAATACCCTCCTCCTATCTCTCTCTAATTACATTATTAATTATTTTAGTATATATAAAAAAAAATAGAAATTTCTCTGGGTATAAGAAATTTGATTGTTTTTAATCTTTTTTGGTACGTTACTTTTGAAAAAACATTCTAGCGGGAAATATCTCTGCCACAGCATGAGAAATAAAAGGCGAAACCTCAGCCGTCATTTTGAAGGAAGTGAGAAGGAAGGGATGAGCCATTCTTCATTCCTTTTATAAAGCATTTCAGATGTCGTTTGGAAAATTTTAGTGTAGTTTTCATAATTCAGCAAAGAGATTCAATGTTCAATCTAAATTGTATACGGGTACATATGTTACCTGAATAGTAAATGAGGCAATTATTGAGTGTTTGAATTGCACTCGTGAGAAAAGAGAATGAAAAAAAAATTAACCGGATCAGTTTTTGTGCTTTTTGTATAGGTCCCCTTTCATAATTTATTCTTTTAGAAAAATTGCGTTTGATTCAAGTTGATATACTCTTCAATGCTTTTAGAGACGTGAAATTCAATGGAACTTCCATCGAATATATTAAACAATGGATAAAACTCAACCGATTGACCTTTTTATATGCTATCTGAATGGCAGGTATATGAAAAAATTTAAACTCTGTTTGACACACTTGGGTTACCTTTTTAAAATAAATGCTATTGCAGATAAAAAATGTCTTGCCCTGTCACCTTTCTTCTTATTTTTTTTTGAAAGGACCATCTTCTGTTTCCTTCACTCCCTTTTATATTTGGCTCTTCCTATCATCGATTAAAAACGTTTGATACTTTTTGTCTGCTTGTTTATTTCGTAGCTCGTTTGAAATATTCCGATGATACATCGTTGTACTCAGTTTCATCCTTGTACTCAGTTTCTTTTCCTTCGACCATTCTTTCCTTCAATAAAAAGGGTAAAACAGCTCTAAACAATAGGCGGAAAAATTTCTCTTAATTCTTTCTGAAATGAAACTCCTTATATTTATTTACTCGGGAGGATCGAACTCCCCCAGAGGGCTTAGAGCTACAAATGACACACTTTTGTAATATGAAATTCAGACAGCTTATTATTCGCATAATGGTCTTGAAATTTTTTTTTTTTTTGTATTATGCGTGTGTAATTCATAAATACTTGTATTATACACTGGTGTGCAAAACTTAAGCAACAATGTAAAAATTAAGCAGATAATCATGAAATTGCAGAAAAGGAGGTCTGAAGATCAGTACAGTGAATACGTAAGTTAGTAGAAACGTCATGCGTATGCAAATATCAGGAACGAAACGTCAGAAGCGATGTGAGCGTACGCAAAACGCGTGATGTCGGCGCGTGCTGTTCAACAGTAAAATAAAATGAAGGACGTAGACGCAATTCAGCATATTCGCTACAACTGCCAGTGAGTCATTTCGTGAAATATGTCTAGAAGAAATCACCTGGACGACTTCACACGTGGAAGAATGATCGGAAAGCTGGAGGAGGGGTGTAACGTCACCAGTGTAGCTGCAGAGTTCGGTGTGTTCAAAAGTGTGATTTCGCGCGCTTGGAAAGCGTTCCAAACCACAGGTACAGCTGTTAGAAAGGTTCGTGTTGGCCGCCCGAGGACGACAACTGCAGGGGATCACCGATATATCATCCTGCAGGCGAAAAGAGGCCGACGGCAGTCAGCAAGCGTCATTGCTAAGCAACTCTTTACAGCAACGGGGCGACAAGTGTCTCGGTTTACTGTGGCCAGACGCCTTCACAAAGGGGGTCTATTCGCCCACCATCCTGAACGCTGCCTCCCGTTGAAAGTTGACCACCGATGCCACCGTTTACAGTGGTGCAGAGAGCACAAAAACTGGACAACTGTCAATGGAGTCGTGTCCTCTTTACGGATGAGAGTCGTACCAGAAGCGATTCTCCACGCGTTTTGATTTGGAGAGAGATCGGGACACGGTTTTATACCAGTAACATCAAGGAAAGACACCATTACGGTGGTCCTAGAGTTCTTGTCTGGGGAGGCATTATGCTGAACGGGTGAACTGAGCTCCACATTTTCGATAGAGGGTCTGTAACCGGGGATCGCTATTGTGAGGAGGTACTTCTTCCCCATGTGCGTCTGTTCCGAGGTGCCATTGGCCTAAACTTCATTTTTATGGATGACAATGCACGGCCACATCGGACTCTTGCTGTTGAGGAGCTGCTGGAAAGTGAAGATATCACTCGAATGGATAGGCCAGCGTACTCCCCAGATTTAAATCTCATCGAACATGTGTGGGATGCTTTGGGGAGACGTTTTGCAGCACGCTTACATCATCCGGAGAACACCCAACAACTCAAACAGATGCTGATTGAAGAATGGGCACTCCTACCGTAAGAAATGTTGCACCAGCTGGTTCTGAGTATACGGAGACGGTACGAAGCAACCATTGCAGTGAGGGGAGGGCATATGCCATATTCAGGAACATCTGCTTGTTGTTCTTCCTGTTGGACAGACCATCATGAGTCACGATACTATGCGTTCAATAAAGCTTGTTTTTGTTTGATTCCATACCGTATGCATTTTATTCCTTTTTCAGCGCCGATGCTTTCGTTATCCTTTACGTACATAATACTCTCCCTCATTTCTGAATTTCATGTCTCTCAGATGATTTTTTGTGAAGTTATGGCAATCAACCCACCTGTTGCTTAAGTTTTGTACATGATGGTTCTCATTTTCTTAACGATGTGAATGAATTCTATACTTGGATATACGGTGTATTTATAGTGTGTGCCGCACGAGAAAATGCAGAACAACAACCACTTTGCCTCTTTCAGGAGCACTTGAGTTATGAAGAGTTTCGTTTCAATAGAACAAAGTGCAGGCATTTATATCTAATATTGTGTGATATAAGTTTTTTTTTAAAACTTTGCATACTTTGTTTTATTAACTGTAAGGAGCATTTTAGGAAGTAATGTTCCACATTTTTCATATATATTTTGTGTTTATTGTTATACATGAAAGTAAATTTTTTTTATGTGTCTACTTTTTCTAGGACATGTCTTTACTTCCATTAATGGCTTAAAATTTGAATGGCAACTTGAACAGCAATTGCAAGACGAAACTATTGATGGAATTGTTGCTAGGTATGTACTTGAATGCTGATTTAAACGTTTTATGATATAACTAAAAACGACAATAGATTATGAAATGAATTACATATTCTAAGGGAATTTTTTATTAATTTAATTCTATTTAAATTTTGAACAGGTACACAAAGTTAATTAAGAGATGTATTTTGTATTTATCAGTAAAATTTTCATTTAAATATTAGCAGTAATTAGTTTAAAATCTCGTACAAGATATTTTCCTATAATATTTTTGTTGTTCTGTGTGAAATTACTTCAACTCAGGTATCTCTGGAAATCACTTTATTTATATACAAATACGAAAAACGATCACGGATACCGCACACAGCAAACAATTCTGACCAAAAGCACACAGCAACATGTCAGCCAGTGAACCCCGTAGAAGGAATGCGTGGGAGTGAAGTGGGAAAACCGCACGTGGGCGGGTCACACAGTTAACCTTCGGCGAGAAAAAATAGTTCACTCGCTTCACCCCAGCATACCCCTCCTGCGAGTGATACATTTTTTTCAAGTAATTCTAATATTATAAACATATACACAATACACATAAAATATAACAATAAACACAGTGACATAAAATCAAGAGAGTAATGAAATTTTTTGCATTGAATATTCCAACTTTTCTACATTCATGGCTTTCGTAAGAAGATCTGCAATTAAAAATTCTGTTTGGATATATTCTAATTTAATTACAGTATCTTCAATTAAATTCTTTATAAAATGAAAACGTAAGTTCATATGCCTTGTTTTATTTGAAGAACGAGTACTCTTAATCCATTGAATTGCTGCTTTACTTTCTGAAAGTTACAGCATTATTTATAGTTCACATTTTAATTCAGTTAACAAATTCACATTCCAAATTATATCTTTACACATTTTAGAAATAGAAAATAACTCTGCTTCACATGTTGAAAAACTAACACTTTTTTTGTTTACGACATTTCCATAAAATTAATGAATTACCAAGTAACACTACAGCGCCAGAAAATGATTTTCCATTTTCTGCATTTCCCCAACTAGCATCTGATCTAGCATTTAAAGTACCAAATTCTTTTTCATAAAACAATTTTTTATCTTTTGAACCCATCAAATATCTTAACACTCGTTTAGCCAAATTGTAATGTCTCTTCTCTGGATTATGATTAAATTGGGATAAATAAGACGTTACAAAGGAAATATCAGGCCACGTTCTATTAGCTAAATATAAAAGTTCAATTAATTCCTGATACATAGTATTATCAATAAATTCATTTGTAGAGGGAAAATTTTTGTCTTCCCCCTTCACAATTGGAGTTTTGACACTTTTACAATTTTCTAAATTATGTTTGACTAATAATGAACTAATGTAGTCACACTCGGATAAATAAATACCATTTTCACATTTCTCACTTTTCATGCCTAAAAACTTATTAGTTTTGTTTTCAGACACTTCAAATACATTTTTAATCTTACTAACAATATTTTCATACATTTTATCATTGTTACAAAAAATAGCTAAATCATCTACATACATACATAACATAAGAACACTTTGATTATCAGTTTTAATAAATACACAATTATCAGAAGCCAATTGCTATGAACTAAAATTTTCTAATTCACACTTAATTTTCATATACCAGTTTCTACGAGACTGTGACAAACCATAAATACTCTTTTTCAATTTACAAACTTTGTCATCTCTCTCCAATTAATTTTTCATAACCAGGAGGGGGTAACACATACACCGTCTCCTCTAAATCACCATATAAGTATGCAGTTTTTTCATCAAAGAAATTAATATTTAATTTTAATTTAGCTGCAAGTGCAATTAACAATTGAAAAGATTCAATATTTACAACTGGTGAATTCGACTCTGAATAATCAATGTTTTTAATTTGATTGAAACCAGTTGCTACAAGCCTTGCTTTGTATTTCATATTTTTCCCAGCATCATCTAGTTTTAAACTATATACTCATTTAGTTTTCATTAATTTTGATTTCGCAGGTTTTTGTATGATTTTCCCAAACTTTATGTTTATTTAACTAATCTAATTCATTCTCCATTGCTAATTTCCAATTTTGCCAATTAGCACTTTTTTTTTGCCTCAAAATAAGAATTTGGTACATTATTCGTTAAATGAACAGACATCTGCTGAGATTTTAGTCTTTCCGATCTTCTAACAGGGATTTCATTTTGTACATCATTCAATTCAAGTACCGGGAGTTGCATTATGCTTGTCTGAGGCGATGACGTGGTCTGAAGGGGAATTGAGTTATCATTCTCAATTGCTACAGACCCATTATTTATATCAAAATTAGACAATAATCCATTCTCTGTATTTTGATTAATTTCGTTTCTTTCGGGAGAGACTTCAAAAAAAAGAGTCAATATCCAATGTTTAATTTTCAATCTCACCTAAATAATTACTACCTTTTAAAGATTCAATGAATTTAACTGATCTCTCCTCAATTACTTTTTGATATTTAATATCATAAATTCGATATCCCCTCCTTTCTCTAGCATATCCTAGCATAATTCCACGTCTTCCTGGAACTTCAAATTTATTTCTCAATACTTTCGGAACGTGAAAATAGGCCACATTTTTTGAGATAATTTAATTTCGGTTTATTACCTGTCCAAATTTCTAATGGGATTTTTTCTTTCCCTTTTCGTGGTATAACATTAGATACTTGAGTACTACAATTAATAGATTCAGGCCAAAATTTTAAGGGAAGCTTACTTTCATATAATAAAGATCTAGCTCTTTCTAGAAGAACATGTTTAGCTCTTTTGCCTTGCCATTTGATTCTCTATTGTATGGAATAGTTTTTTCATGAAATATTCCTGAAGTAGCCAGGTAAGAGTATCTAGTTGTTCATTTACAAATTCTAACCCATTATCAGTTCTCATCCTTTTAATCCTTTTATCAGTTAAATGTTCGTATTTAGCTTTAAATTGAGAAAATATATCAAACACTTCATATTTATTTTTTAAGAAATAAATAAAGTACATGCCAGAAAAATCATCCACAATTACCATAAAATATTTTGCACCACCATACGATTCGATATTAATTGGACCACACAGGTCGGCATGGAACAACTCAAGAATTTGTGAGCTTTGACTCATATCAATACTATGATGAGTTTTTCTGGTTATACCTTACTTATATCACAAGTTTCACATGTGAAATTATTTACATTATCAAATAATCTTTCATTTTATGCATATATTTACAATTTAAATGACATAACCTGTCATGCCAAATTTCATAATTATTAGTAGATTGGTCAGAAATATAACACTCAGAATTATACACAGGTTATAATTTAATTTCTAATCTACCATTATTTTTAAATGCTTTAGTTATCAACTTATTATTTTTATCACATATCAATACACAATTATTTTCTGATTTAATCTTACAATCATTATCCATTAAACATGTTACAGACAGTAAATTACATCTTAATTGAGGAACATAACTGACATTAGTAATTGTTAGATTAATAGAATTACAATGTTTTGTACTCACAGTTTTAGCTGAAACGTTTCCAGTTCCTTGGCTCATCATTTTAGATGTCCATAACTTCTGGACTAATATTTTTGAACCACACAGATTCTTTAGCCATATGACAGGATGCACCATTATCCAGGATCCAGGTATTGTCACAAAGTTTTCTTCTCGATGGGAAGCTGTAAATACGTGTCCATTTCTAGACGAATTGTTTCTTTGGGTTATATTCCTTTAGCTTGTACTTGGAGAGTTTTTGTTTCTATAGTAACAATTCTCTGCCTGGTGATTTGGTTTTCTACAAATATAGCAAAGTCTTGTTTGTTTTCCATTTTTTCTTGAATAAAGTGCTTCAGCATTAATCCCATCCATACGAGTTTTAATTGGTAAGTTGAAAGTTGTTTCTTCTTCCCTTAGAATTTGAAGAATTTCATCCATAGTCTTTTCCCTCTGAGTCCTTAAAATCTCACACTTTGGAGAATTTTCCATTCAATCCTCTAACAGTATGGTAGACCAATCCATTCGGCAACACGTCCAATTCTAGGGAGGGACACTTAGTCGATATCCTCCTTGCTCTTGCAATATAACCCACTACAGTTTCGCCGTTTTTCATGAGAATGTTCTTGAGTTCATTGCCCGCGTCAATTTTTCGGTCTTCGCTTCGCCCTATGAGAGTCGCTCTAATTTTATCCCACAGCACTTTCGCGTTGTCTTCCGCCGCGAACTGCAAAGCCTGTTCATCGGCGAGCGATAGCTTTATATACGATACAGCGTCTAAATTTTTTGTCTCCCACTCGATTTCATCCTTGTGGCTAAAATCTCCAGGTTTTTCGTTTATGATTAGAGAGTCTAATCTCTTTAAGCTAAGGGCAGCTTTCATCTTAAGCTCCCATATAAAATAGTTCGTTCCGTTTAAATCGGGAATTGTTATTTTATTCCATTATAGGTAAAAAGGTTTAAAAGTTCACAGATCAACCACGCTCTGCTACCACTTGTTGTTTGTGAAATTACTTCCACTCAGGTACCTCTGGACAGCACATTTATTTATATACAAATACAAAAAACGATCATGGACACCGCACGCAGCAAACAATTCTGACCAAAAGCACACAACAACATGTCAGCCAGTGAACCCCGTAGAAGGAATGCGTGGGAGTGAAGCGGGAAAACCGCGCTTGGGCGGGTCACACAGCCATCCTTCACTCACTTCACCCCAACAATTTTCAAGTAGTTAAGTAACCGGCGCTGATAAAAGGTGCCTTTCAAGATAAGAACAAGCATCTGAAATATCTCCGCAAGAACTTTTTTTTTTTAAAAAAAAAGGAGGGAGTCTTGTTTTATTAAAATTCGAATTCATATTCCACCAAACTTTCATACAGAGCAATGGGGGCTACCGAGTGCGTGTTATGTTAGATTTGACTTCAGAGTCCTCCCACGGTGTTGAGTGGAATTTTCAATCTTGGGTAATATTTTCGTTGTTTGATTTGCCTGAAAGTATAAGGCATCTCTGATAACCTTTATGAATGTGTTAACTTTAATTAATTTATTACAGAGGAAAATAATCAAGTGAGTAGGGTGTTACCGAAACTGATACTTAACTCTCGTGATTATTTCCTGCCACGTGAATATTGAGTTATTTTTTACATGCTGGAAAATCTAATATTCCTCACAATGGGTGGAACCCACTCCCAACACGGTACGACTTGAATATAGCCCCCAACAAAGCCTGCAATCGTGACCACTTGGCTACCATGAGAACTTTAAAAAAATCAGAGACATCATTAAACATTAACCCCTGATAATGTTTTTAAATTGATTTTCCAATGAAATAATTTTAAAATGTCTATTTAAATAAATTAAAGAAAAACTGCTTTGTACAAAACTTGCTTTGTTGATGTTCTAAAGTTAAGAGTAACTGGAAAACTAGAAATGAAAGAATTAAATATATAAAACAGAAAAGCCTGAATATGTGCTCATGCACATAATATAACCAATGAATGTTAAAAGTGACTCCTCCCCTTTTTCTTGTCAGCAATATAATAAAACAATAATATGTAAAGTGATGTAAATGAGCATTCGAAATTCCGGTTGTTTATATAATCAAGGAACTGATGCGTATTTCATATTTTGCAAAAGCTCAAAGAAGACAAATCGATTTGTCTCTCAAAATGTATGAATTATTTGAATGCTAGAAAGTGGACTATATTACAGACACAGAAGAGCCCAATGTCTTAGACGTTTCACAGTGAAGCAATTTCCACTCTGTGAAAACTATACCAAACCATTGAAAATGTTTACAGACAAGTTATAACAAGTCAAAGAAGAGTAGAAACATGCAAAGGAGACCGATTTTTATCCCAAACTGATCGAGGTAACAGCCATCTTTAGAATTTGCTGCGACAACGGAAACAAACACTTCAAGGCAAATAGTTTGAAGAAGAATGATAGATAGTGGTTTGCATACCACAGACATAGACACGTGACATTAACACAAATGCAAAATAAGGTCCATTTATGGTGGAGTCGAGAACATGGGAATTGAACATGTGACGAATCTTTACGGCACCTTTCCACTAATATTCTTAGGTGTCTTTGGGGATTATAAATTCGCGTATAGTTCCAATCAACTCTAAAAAGAGAAAATGGGATATGTAAAGTAGATAGGATATTTAAGGAGAGCGCTGTAAGTTACCGGAGAAGGCTATTGAGCCGGCAGCAGTAGTCACAAGGTTTATAGGATTCAATTGGATTACGATAGTGGAGCATTGCTGTTATCATTCAGCGAAGGAACCTTAGGAGGTTAATATACCTGAAGAGATCATAAGTACTACCAGGTGATATATTCTAGTTTAATATCGCTTACCACAAGCGTTAGTTTAATAAAATTAGTTTAAGTTAATGAAAGCTAATAATTCAAGTTGCGTGTATTTCTCAGACCTCCTATTCTGGTAAACCTTTTTGATATTGCACGTAGTTATTGATTAATTTCATATTTCGTAATTTAATTTAATATTAAAGGTAAATCCCTTTTTGACGTGGACATATAGCTTACTATTTGTCATTAGAATTTTTGATATTTAAACCAAGTGAATAAATATAAGTTATTATTATACAAATGGCGTCTGGTCATTGTTTGCCTCAAATTAATCTTAGTGTCCAGGGTGGAACCCAGGGGGGTTCCCACAAACAGACAATTACTGATATGATGTTCTCTGATGAAGCATGATTCAGTTTACAGAATGATTCATGTCGAATCATAATTTGGAGAGTGAATGAGTGTATATTAATGTCATGTTTTAAAGCTACACGCGAGGGTTATTAGTGACTAACCCCATAATTTTGAACCCTAGTCAAGTGACAAGGATGACATCCGAGCTGACACCCACCACTCCTAACTACCCAACCCACCGAGGACGTTTGAGCCTCGACAGATTTAACGCGTATCGGCTCCTTCTACACGGTGAGTCTTCAGTGGCAAAAGGCTAGAATTCATGACACACCTGCCACGAATCCGCAACCTTGAACACTGGGCTACTGTGGTCCCTTAATCTGAGAAGAACGAGGAACGTTCAGAAAAACACACAGAATGAGATCAGTATCGCAGTGGAGGCATTTTGATGTGTTAGAGCATTACATCTTCTGAATTAAAGGACCTTCACGCTTTTGGTGGTGGTTTTCTTAAACCTTTAACTGCCGATTATAAGTTAAGCTATTCGCTCTCCAGTGCCACCGTTTTTCACGTAAGCGCGTGTATGTGGCTTATTGGAAGAAAAAGAAAAGGCATTAACAAGCAAATTTTTCTCTGAAATAAGTAAATTCTTCTCAAACACTGTCAATGTCCTTTTATTACATTCCGAAGCTTTCGGAAAAATTTTACTGTTAGCAGCGCTAAGAAAAGAATTGTATTTCGGTAGAACGTTCATATACTACGTCCGGGGCTTTCAACGCACCAGTTGAGCAAGACGGATATATACGCCGAAGGCAGTTAAGAGGTTAGTGGAATAAGGTACGGCGATGAGGTTATGGAACTTCATGCTATTCTTTTCAGAGGTTCTACATTTCCAAAGTTTTTATTTATGGATGACAAGGTGACAACACACAGTATCAACTTGGAAAAGAGCATTTTGAAAGTAAAAATATCAAGCGCATGCAATAAACAGCGATATTCCTAAATTTATATACAATTGAGCCTATTTGGAACGTACTTCAGTAAGTTTCCAGCTCATCAGTTTCCACGTAGATATTGCGGAGCTAAAAAAATAATTTTGCTGCAGGAGTGGCAGAATCTGTCCCCATGATTGATTCAGATTCTCATTTATGTAATGAAACATCACTGAGATGCTTTTTCTAGAGCAAGTGGGGGTCACACTCCTTACTAACCAACTTTAGACGCTTGTCTTTTTTTTAGGTGCAACAAACGAGTTTTTAGCTTCTTCTCAATTTTGACTCATTTACATCTAATTTTAAGGCGTTCTTCAACTGTGTTTCCTTTACTTGCAATAGTTTTCTAACTCAGTATGTCAAATTTCATTCTCTTCTGCCTTCTATTTCGCACCTACTTGAAGAAATAATTATTATTCTTAGTTTTGGACACCAACGTATTTCCTAGGGATCCAGTGAAACAGTCTTTATAGGTGAATTCTCTGAAAAATAGTAAATAATTTAAATGAAGGAAAAAAAATGATGTGAAATGGGATATTTTTTCTATATTTGACGTAAATAATGAAAGCAGTTAACGTCTAAGCTAAGTGGAATATTGCGTTACTAAAGCAGAACTGAACATTTGTAATGGAAAACACATCTCGCATAGTTGAATTATGAAGTATTAATTATTAAAAGACCAGTCAAAACAGAAAGAAAAAAAACCAATGCTCAGAAGATTGATGGATTATTAATTAATGTCACACTTTGAGGCAATACGAGGGCTATTAGCAACGAACTTCGTGACTCCAAATCGTGTCCAAGAGACACGTTTAGATAAACAATGTGAGAAAACATTTTCATAATTATAATTGTTCACTGAAAGTATAATTCATACTTGTTTCTTTGCCATAATGTTTACAATAAATGCTCAAAACTGCACTCATTCTACAGTAAGAAATGAATGATCATGTTGGAGGAGCATTCAGTTTTAAAGATCTCGGGTATTTCCATCACACGTACAGCTGCTACAGATATTAGAGAAAGGATTTTTTCCAGTCCTTTGAGCATTGAAAATGAAGGGCTTCAGATTTTTGTAGATCCAATTTTTTTTTAGTAAGTAATTTCTTAAGAGACCTTTGCTAAGTCTCCTGGTGATAGTACCTTTTGTTTGGAATTGATCCTCTACCTGGACTCTATTTTCTGTGCCATTTGTAACCATCGATTCCTTTTACACTTGTGACTGGCGAGCTACAAACCTATCATCGGTTCTTCATTTCGTTGAATAATTTAAACGATTATGAGAACTCATTTTCACTGCAAACGGTGTGAGTTTTAAAATATATTTACAACACTACAGGCTAGAATTCTGACATACTTAAACTGTTAAATTTCGTACTGAGTTATACGATTAACATTAAAAACAACTTATTCCAAACTGAGGCTAATATAGTGCTACCCATTCTTCAAAATGCATAAATGATTAATTCTATAGATTCCACTGGTGGAAATTGGGAATTATTAGAAAAAGTACACATTTGTGACCTTCATTTTTGGCAACAGTGTAGTTTAAATCTATCTTGTATATATAGTTGATTTTGTGATTCAAAATGTGTTAAGCAAGTTTTAGATTTGTCTTAGGATTTTAATACACTGTAATTATAACACTTCGAACAAAACCCTGTTTTAGGAAATTTGAGATACTACTATAGATAAAATATTTTGTGGTCTGTATGCTTAAATTTTAAAAAGAGGCGTGTATTCTCGTTTTTTTTTAATCTTTATCACGTTCATAAATGAAGATACAGTTAATTTTTAAGTTCAAATATTCTACATACCTTCAGTATATGTACAAATGTTGATACGTAAAAATGAAGAAAAGGTTTTTTGAAAAAATCATGTTTTTTACCGTAAGATTTTTGCTAGGAAAATAAGTTAATCTTTCATTTTTAAATTTTTTTTACAGGTTAATACCACTTTCCACTTTTAATGAATGCTCTAAAATTGATGGATGGGCTCTAAGAGGTCTTCTTGGACATTCTGTAATTGTTGAAGCTTTCAATTTAGGTATTTTCAAAGTTAAAGCTTCTCTAAAGCAATCCGAAACTGAGGTAAGTTTAAGTACTTATGTTTTTTTAGCAGTCAAAGAGAGTAAGCAGAATAAACAAGTCTAGGTTATTAGTTGATCAGAAAAAAAAAATTAAAATCTTAAAATAATTTTGAAGTAAGCGTGGACCTGTGTGTGTGTGCGTGTGTTGTGGAGTGGGGGTAATAAGCATAAGCTATATATTACACAGCTTATACTTAATCTCATATAATATCTTTTATAAAAAGATTAAAGTAAAAAAAAGAAAGCATCTCTCACACACACGTAATGTACGTTAATTACATTGAGTTTCGCTTTTATTCCATAGTTAATTTTCAATGAATTTAAATCAAACAATTAGATAGTTGAAGATTAAAGTTATTTAAAATTTAGTTCATTTTAACTCATTTTTAGAATTTGTAAGTCTTCACACAGAAACACACACACTCTTACCAAATTGCTTTTTACTCGATCGTATTGATGACTCTAAGAGAGAAATTGAGGTTTCAAGACAATTGACTGTGTCACCATGCCCTCTGTAACTTGTTCTTACTAATTGCAGATCCTTCTGCAAGTGGAAATTCGACGATCAAAAAGTATATCGTTGTCTATTAATTGAGGTTAAGTTTGCATCATTGTACAATAGTATTAACTGCTTGGATGCAACGAAATTTTTCAAAAAACCGTTGAGTGAATAACTGGATTAACAACTGGGATCTTAAAGCTTCAGATGTAATATTACTTTTTTTTACAAGCAAGGCAGACGGATAGTGAGAATGTGAAAGTGGATCAAATGATTTTTCAAAATGTCCTAAAGATCTTGAAAAATCTGACCTAAAATAATATATAAAGATACAAAAAATATTATAAATTAGTAATAAGTGTATGAAATTAAATAAGTATTTTTTCCCTCCATTTTTAAAGCCCAGAAAGTTCATATGAAGCTTTCGAGCATAAACGATTGGTTAAAAATTGAGTTATATCGAAAACATTTGTTAATGGTTACAAAAAATGTTTTTAAAAACCCCAAAATTTATTATGATAAAACGTTTTATGTCCCTAACATATTTGGGAATACTCTTAACTTTAAAAAAATGACTTGGGAAAGCACAGCTGTATAAAGCGATAAATTTGAATTTTTTTTATATTATAATTATGGTGAAGATTTATATAAAGCAATACATCTACAATCGCAAACATAAAAAAATGGTGCATCGGTGAAATCCTGGTCTTAAAGGCAGGTAAAGTATTTTCTTGGATAAAGTTTCTAAGCACACACATGGCTGCACAAAAAACTATTTATTGTAATATCGATAAATAGTAATCATATAAACTCGGATAATTCAATTCTTGAAAAGGTAAAATATAGTAATTTTAAGAGTAGAACAATAGAAACTCTATTGGACATTGTCTGACACTCGGACAATAAAAGTAAATCTGAAATACAGTCCCATTTTACAAGAAAGAGAGTTTTAGTTTCATTCCATAAATTTACAAAAATGACATAGTGGTTGCATATCTACTAAATAACAGAAAAATACGAAATAAATTTGGTTTTAGAACTGAAAATTTGTGCATAATACTCCCGCTCAACGTATTGTAACATGTGAATTCTATCTCATATTGAAAGAATAGAATTCTTATATTCAACTAAGGTTACGAAGGTATTGGGATACGATAACGGCATAGATGTGATAAAAATAAAATTTGAATTAAAAGACAGAAAAAGAAAGGATTTTGAACAAATAGCAGGAATTTTTTTTATGGAATAAACCAAAAGATTAAAAATTACCATTTTGATAGTTATCCTGCCTTATATGTACAGGGGCATACAATACCAGACCGACAAATTTGTAGGGTGTGCAGGGGGTACAGAGACGATTCGGAATCATATAGGAATGCGGGGTCACAAATGCCCTCGTTGCGAGCTTTGTTGCAAAGAAGCAGAGAAAAAGACAGAAATTACAACACATTAAAAGGACAGAAAGCATTTTATCGAAAGGTTGTAGTAAAACTAGTGTTTGAAATTACGACCAGAAGTCGTCGGGCAGGCCTGATAGCGGTGTTGCATGGAATTCCTTACATTCCGGAAGATTCCTCTAGAAGTGTTGCGGTAGGTGGCGCTTCAGGGCAGAAGGTTTCAGGAAAACATACCCTGCTAGAAGTCGTCATTTGTGATCTGTTTCCCGATTTAGTGGAATTAAGTCGTATTCAAACGAACTGGTTGACGTGCTGATCATGTATGATGCTTTGAATTGTAATGGGCATGTAATTCGGTGGTGGTACCAGAGGCATTACTCGAACAGGTGTGTTCTAAATCACACGACCTTTACAAGTGTGAACAGAATGTGATGGGAGTCTACTTCTGATCACATGAAGAGTTTGGTGCACGAGACACCCGTTCTTTCAGGTGAAGATCTGCAACTGCTAGGAGAATATGTGACATGCCAGGAATCTTCGAAAACGTAAAGGATTTCGTGCAGCACCGCTGTTAGGAAGAACCAATTTTTGAAGAAATTTCAACCTTATACATAAAGGACATTGATGAAGTTGAACTTCATATGGACAAAGCCTTTAATCACATGTCTAAGTCAACTGTCGCTTTTTTAGCAAAGAAAGAATCAGGAACAGGAATAAAGTTAATCTCATTTGATGAAATTCGTGTAAAATCCTCCTAATATTCTGCAATGGACTTTGGTGCTCTCGGTTTATTAAAACGAGTCTTTTGAAAACGGCATCCAAGAACACACTGAACTTTGGAAAACTTTTCAAATGGAATGGAGTAAAATTTGCATAGCAGTAGTAAAAAAAGTTTACTTTCATGGAAAAATTCGAAGTAGAGAGCTATTGTCAAGAATCATGGCTATCAGATAGAAGCAAATTTTCCTCCAAATATAGTTAATTTTTAATCACTAAATACTATCAAAATCGTTTCCATAAAGTGTGTGTGAACGACTTTCTGTATAAGCTCAAAATAAGCTCCGTTGTGAACGGGAGGGAAAACACAAGATGCAAAGAATATCGTGGATGTGAATTGCCATCCTCCATGATGTCACCATGACAACCAGAAGAGCTCAGCTATTAAATAAAATGACACTTCAGACTATAACTATCGATTGTCGAGCTATGTGGCTAGAGACAGTCAGTTTATAAATTCATCACTGTCCGGGACATTTCCATATAAGTCATTTCTGAATGTCAAGAGTACACGCTCGGGCTTTCTCCAACAATAAATTTTTATTTTCATTGATCATGAATTTTTTACTCACAACGCTTGCAAAAAAGCTGATATTATACTATAACAACCTTCTGTATTACATAAAATGTGAATTATTGAATATGGTTTCAAAAAAAAAGTGAGTTGCAAAGCTTTTCAAATTTTTTTATTTTATAATTCTTATGTCGTAAAGGCTTTAAATTCTAGAATTTACGGTATTCCTCGAACAGCTTTGAGCATTAAAAAAAGGTTCCCAATTTTTCTTACGTTAACTAGTCTAGTATATACGAATTTATAATATTGAACAATCACTCCACTTAAAACTCAGTGTTAAAAAGCAGGGCAAATATGGGACGTTTGCTTCAGATAATCCAGTATATGATTCCCCTTTATAGTTTTCTTCGAGTATCTTCGGAGCTAAGAATTTAAATGAAATTTTGAGGCAATTTAGACCATTACCTGTTGCAATAATAGGTATTTACATATTAAACCATCGAACAATTTTTTCAAATTGAAAGGCGTCGCCAAATGGTGTCATTGTTGCTATTACTATCATTCTTATTGTATTTGAACATGTGCTAAAAAGTTTTTCCATCATTGATTTCACATCATGGCATTTAGCGGTTTTGATTTGACGAAATTGTCGATGGTATAAATACACAAGTACCCAATAAGCTAATTCTGTGATTAACTTGGATGTAAATTAATTATCTCAAATTAGTTCTCTTTGAATTATTAACATTAATACCAGTTTCTTCCAGATTCAATGACAATTTCGGAAATTGTTAAGTTAACTTTTTTTTTAACGACTGTATAGTTGCGGATTATTTTGAAACCTTTAACGGTCATATTCTCAATCGCGGGTTATCCCCGAACCGCAGATTGGCGAAACATCGTTATTCTCCACTGTGGATCGCACCAAATCCACGGATTATTCATCCAAAGATAACCCGCGGATTCTACCCGCCGATTTCGGAGGGAAACTCGCGGATTTGTAAGCAAATATGGACGACCACTTCGATCTTTTCTGCTTGAAGATTTAGAAACATTGGAAAGTATTCAAAGAAGGCCAGTTTTCATTTCTTAACATAGGAACAACGTTAGCAATTCAATACACTTTTTTTCATGATTCAGCTAAAAATTACGTTTGATGTTATGATTTAATGTTATATAGGGTGTTTTTTTTAGAGGTATAGAACTTTAAATTGCAATAAAACAACGATGTATTATTCGATTGACATGAATTTTTTTTTATTCGAAAGATAATCTTGTGGCATTACATTTTAAATATGATCAAGCAAGGCGTAGATTCGTCGAATGGGCCCAAAACGAGATTTCCGTTGTTCCCGATTTTCATAAGCGAATTTTGTTTAGCGATGAAGCGCACTTCTGGTTGAATGGCTACGTCAACAAACAAAACTGCCGCATTTGGAGTGAAGCTAATCCACAAGTGTATGTCGAAACACCGTTACATCCAGAAAAACTGACTGTTTGGTGCGCTTTATGGGCTGGTGGAATCCTTCTTCAAAAACGATGAAGGCCACAACGTTACAGTCAATGGTGATCGGTATAGAGCCATGATTACTAACTTTTTCATTCCTGAATTGAACAATCATGATGTCCAGGAGCTGTGGTTCCAACAAGACGGCGCAACATGTCACACAGCTCGTGCCACAATCGATTTATTGAAAGACACGTTTGGTGACCGCCTAATTTCTCGTTTTGGACCTGTGAATTGGCCTCCAAGATCTTGTGATTTAACACCGCTAGACTATTTTCTGTGGGGCTATGTAAAGTCATTGGTCTATGCGGATAAGCCACAAACGCTTGACCATTTGGAAGACAACATTCGCCGTGTTATTGCCGATATACGGCCACAAATATTGGAAAAAGTCATCGAAAATTGGACGTCCAGATTGGTCTACATCCGAGCCAGCCGTGGCAGTCATATGCCATAAATCATATTTAAAATGTAATGCCACAAGATTATCCTTCGAATAAAAAAAAATTCATGTCAATCGAATAATACATCGTTGTTTTATTGCAATTTATAAAGTCCTATACCTCTAAAAAAACACCCTATACAATGAGAATTCAAAACTCGTATTATTTTAAAATTTTAAATTATATTTTGATTTTGTATATAAGTATATATATCCTTATCTATTTTTCTTTATTTAAAATTTTCCAGCAACCCTTTGGTAGGTTAAAATAGAATGTTTATTATGTATATAATCATTAATTTTTTAAATAACTTCTAATGTCTAATAATTATTCTTAATTCATGATTTCTATAAAATCTTAGAATGAAAAATCCAGTTTTTTTCTGAAGAATAAATTTGTTAATTGAATCTAAAGTCCCATTTATCTAAAACAGAACATGTTACTGAATCTTTTCCAATTCCATCTAACAAAAGTAATTATACTATTGGTATTAATCTGATTTTATTTGTCACAAAACACTATATATACACACACATTTATCAATGTTTTAAAATATAGAACATAAAACAAATTTTACATATACAAAATATTTACAATTTTTCAGAACAGAATATTTTGGTAGCAGAAAAAATTCAAAACTAACTATTCCTACTGACATTTTTTAGCATTTCACTTTACAAAAAAAAACCTTATTCAATTAGTTATTGTAGTAACTAATAGTAAGTAAATTAAAATAAAAATAATAAATATAATTTTTTAAAAAAAATTGAAATTATATATATTCTGAAAACTTGTGAACATATTTTGTACATTTTGAAAATAGGTATAATAAATTTTATTGAAGTTAAAATTCATTTTAAAAAATATGACATCTTCATACTTTTAAAAATCAAGCAAACAATAGAATAAATTTCAGCTATAATAATAAATAGTGATAAAATGAAATCTGACTATTTAAATGACATTAAAGCTCATTTTCTTCAAAAACTAGAGACTTTTCCACAAGAAAGCATGAGAAATAGAGAAGTCGGAAGTTTCTTCAATTAGTTTCTGCTGCAATAAATGATAGAATTTAGAAAAATTACATAAATTATATTATTAAGTATAATTTAAAATGCATACATTAGTATTGTTAATTTAATATTAAATATGCCACTACAGTTTTTGATACATTAATTTTTTTTCACTCCTAGGAGAGCCCACACCCTTGGCGCGAATTACTTTGGTTGGCGATATTGCGCCATCTTGGTAACCCTATTTATAAACACTACACATGGTAACCCTAACTATTTCTAGCATTTTCATATTTTGTGGGAGCGCATTTCGAATTTCATTTTGTTGTTGGGCTCTGGGCTGGCTGTGTGTGTGAGGGAATATACTTTAGAATTTTTTACTTTGTTGAATGCGAAATGTAAGAAAGAATTGATTGAATGGTGTATGAAGGATTGATTGCTTCGAGTTATGAATGTCCTAAATGTAATGATCGGCATGATGTAATATGGTCAGCAATAAAACACTTTCTTCGAAATCATACCAGCCACGCCGAATGTATGTTCAACCATTACCTTGCAGAATAAATATGGCGGCGCTCACAGGATCATTTGCTTAGCAATGAGACCTTTAAGGCGTTTTAAAAATCTATTGTTAGGCTGTACCCTCCCCTCGGAAAAGATCAGCATTAAGAAAGTAAGAGATGTTTTTATATTTTTTATCTTAAATGCTTAATTTCTGTATTGTTTACATATATTTTAAATTACGCATCCACCTTATCCCGCTATATTCCCTTGCCGCCATTGTCGGTTTCGCTTGGCCCCATCTTGTTCTGGCTTGGCTCTTTTTTCAGTTTGTCGCCAAGGGTGTGGGCTTTCCTAGGATTTTACCTTAATTTTTTACCACACTACAAATTATTCCACTAAAATAAATCTTATTCATCGAAAAGAAATTTTGTAAGCTATTACCTACTTTTATTAAATAACTTTACTTTTCTTTAAATCCTTCATTATACATAAGTTTTCATACTATAAAGGGGATTATGCACAGTTTATAATTTAATGAGAAATCACAGTACATTTTCAAGTTGGATTCATTGTACACATTGAACAATGCTAATTACTTTAAAACATAAATCCATGATTTTGCAAGTTAATTCTTTTTAATCATTTTTAATTAGGTGTAATAATTTACATCTTCTCTTATATATGTGCAAAAGATGTGCATGTCATCTTTATTCTTTTTATGAAAAATATACATACATTTTACACAAAACCTGAGTTATTTTTTTTACTTAATTCTAATCAAATATTTGTGAGCACAATAGACAAGGAGCCGTGGTCACAAATTCATAGCCATCGAATTTGGTGCCTCTGAAAACCTGAAATCTGTCATCGTTAAAAGTCCGCAGGTTGATGCACTGTGGCAATTTAGAATGAGTTACTAATTCAGGTGTGTTGTCCTTGATATTTGACAGATGTTCAAATGATGAAGTTCGTTGCAAATAGACCTCACATTGCTTTAAGATGCAACATTAATTACAAATCAAACCAACTGAATTTTTAACTCTTTTTACGACCATGATATTTGCAATCCTGGATGACAGAAAAATTAACTTTTACATCTTAAATGTGTATTTTGAAAATAAATTTTGTTCAATTATTGAATCTTTTACTCAACATTTCATAATGTGATTCATATTAGAGTTCATTTATGTAATAAAACACAAATCACTATAAGAAAAATCTATTCAGAATAATACGGAAAATTTAAATTAAAAGCTAAATAAAGACAAAAAAATCCATGTATACTTACCCTTGAGTTCCTGATGAAACAGCAGTATCATAATCGTCGTTGCAATCGTATCTATACGGCAATGGGGACCTAAAATCCTAGGAGGACCCACTGCTGTTTTTGGCGCCAAAAATGTTTCGCCAAAAAGCGCCAAATTGAAGGTTTTCAAAAAGGCGTCAATGACGAAAAACTCTTGGGAAGCGCATGCGTCAGCGGGGGGGAGGGGGATGAAATGGGCGTTTCGCAAAGATGAAAACGAATAAATACATTAAATTAATCATTATATAAAGAAAAAAACGGAGAAAGCAATGAAATTCATTTTAAAAAAGCATTCTAAAACCAGTGTGTACAGCATGATTTACATTTTTAAAAAAGGACGAAAGGGGCGTTTCGCAAATATAAAATCGAAGAATTACATGAAATCAATCATTTTAAAAAATTTTGAAAGTCACTTACCTCACGCTTGCATTTCGTCATGTTCCGTTGGTGGATACACCCTTGCGATGGATGCAAGGAATTCATGAAAATTGTCATCCACCAACTTGTGACCTATTCTTATTAACTTTCAAGTCATTCACCACGAACGCATTCATGCTCTTGCCAAACCAATATCTCGTCAAACGCAAGATAATAGTTATAGCAAGTTTGCTTTCGCTAAACCAAGTGCCCTTTCTCAACCGAACAACGTCGTGGCGATTATCTTTCGACTGGTTGCGGCAACGCCATTCGTAGCCGTCAACCGTTCCCTTTCGTTCTTACAAACGCATATTTTTTTTTAAACCTCGGACATTCATAACGAGAAGCAATTAAATTAGCTTTCATACACCATTCTAATGTCTCTTTCTTCCCCTTTGTGCCCAGGAGCACAAAGAAACCTGTCGTAGCCTCACTTTCAATTAATTTCCTTTCACACGCCATTCTTAACAACCGGTGGAGAGCAAACGAAGTCAAATGTCAAAATGACGTTTTTTCGGAAAAGGCGAAAAACGTTGTACTTTTTAGGGTTGCCATTTTTTAGGTGATTTGAAAATCCAAATTTTTCGATGAAATGGAAGGGTTACCATATTGTAACCTTTATCGCTCAAAATTTGGCGACCAAAAGTGGGTCCTCCTAGGATTCAACCCTCCACCAGTTTTGAAAGTTTAAACATTTTAAAGCTTCCTCGTTTTTGCGATTTTTTATTTTGCAGCTCTTGTCGACTTCGTTTGGAAAGGCTGCCTGGATTGAAATCAGTAGTCAAGCAATCCCGTGCTTTTTCTTTTTTCTTATTGTAAACTGCGCTGGTTATCTTGCAATGAATTTGTACTCCTTGTATTTTTCAATAAGATTCCACTAGAGAAAATTTACTTTTATTTGATGTACTAGCCATGAGAAGAAAAAATAGCTGTGAATCGAAAGTCTTGCGCCGAGATACATGTAAACAATATACCACGTGATTATCAGTGTCCAATCACAATGAGTTTAACATCTCGCGAACGCATAACTCTCGGATCCGGTAATCGTCAGTTCGAGAATAAGAAAAGGGAATTAATTACATGGGAGTTATCGTCAATAGGGGGTTACCCAATCCGCGAGTTTTCTTTTCAATAACTCGCGATTGAGAATACCACCGTTAATGAATGAGAGTTATATTAACGTCGTATTATGAAGCAACACGAGAACTGTTGGCGGAGGATCCCGTAATTTTGAGCCATGGTCAAGTGACGGGGATGAAACCTGAGCTGGCATCCCCGTCTTCAAACTACCACACCACGCCAACATGAGGACTTTGAACTAGACAGAATTAACGTGCATCAGCCCCCTCAGCACTAGGCTACAGCGGCCATAACGTTTACATAAGATATTTTATGTTTCGTGAAATCTCATGCAATATTTTCTTCGCACTTTTGCTTTTATTCTTCTTTTCCCAGTTTGATGTACTCCCTGTTTTGCAGATTTCGACTGAAGTAAAACTGCTGCGAGTCACCTCTAACTTTCGAATTTTGCCTGCTCCATCTCTTCGTATATTGCGCTATGGTACAGTCCCACTTGGTGTTGAACACATCCGAGGGAGAAAACTAAGTAATGTATCACATGCTTATGGCAATGATTAATGATTTGTTAGATCTAGAATAATTAAAAATGGATCGAATATATATATTAATACTAAACGTACCATAACGGGTCAAATGACCCATTTTGAACTTTAGCATTGAAAATGCACGTATCATCTTATTGCTTTTGCACATTTGACTTCATGACTTTTTCTAAGTAATTAATCTATAGTTATGCTATTTTTTTTGTTTATTTTGAGTAATACTTGTCGCATACCGTTATCTACCACAAAAGGTCATTTGACCCGGAGAGCATTTTTTTGTTTTATAAGCTTATCGAGTCATATTGCTTATCGTATTGTAGTCGGTAAGTCGCACGTTTCTGCAAAGACTGTTGCGTAAAGTAGTTCATTCAAAATAGCTGAGAATAATTTCAAGAAAAGTCTAAGTTCTAAATCTTGCAGATGGCCTCTCCAAGTTTTTTTCAATATCCTTGATTTAGCTGGCATAAATGCCTGGATTTTGTACTAGCAAACGACAGGAGAAAACATCTCAAGACAAGATTTTTTACTCAAGCTAGCAGAAGAACTTGGCGCCGATTTTCGAGAAGCCCGTGAACAACCAAAACAAAGAAAAAAATACAAAAGGATCGTTGCCTAAGTCTACTACAAAATGCTTATCAACGTAAGAGATGTCAAATAGGATACTGTAAAGAAAATAAAACCAACAAAATTTGCTCTAAATGTAAAAAATATGTTTGCAGAAAATATACAATGGACACACTTATGTGTAAAAAATGCGATGTGAGCAATGAATTAAAAATTCCAATTTCTTGCTTTTGTAATACACTGCTCAAAACAATTAGGGGAGCAAGCAAAAAAGTGAAGAAAACCGTGTGAGACAGCCACGTATTGGCATACAATGCATAGTACACGCGTATCAATGCGCAATACAGAAAAAAGGCGTAAAAAAATTTGGAATTAAGCCTTAATTCTTTGAAAATATGGAAAAAACGTGAAAAGATGATTTAGGGCAACAATTTGGTTACATGTAAACGATAAAAAAAGGTACTGTTTAGACATGATGCATGAATTTTAATAGGGCGTGTGGTCTCCTCGAACAGCTAAGACTGCTGCACACCTGTTTGCCATGGATGCGATGAGGTTATCGATCAGACTTTGGGGAATACTGTTCCACTCTTCAAGAAGTGGATTCTCCAAGTCTCGGACAGTAGCAGGCAGCCTTGGTCACGCAGCAATGCGTCGTCCGAGCATGTACCAAACATACTCGATTGATTCAGGTCAGGAGAGCACACTGGCCATTCCATAAGCTGTATTGTTTCAGCTTCAAGCATGTTCTCCACCAGACGAGCTCTATGTGGTCGGACATTATCATCCTGGAAAACAAAGGAATCTCCAATGGCTCCAGCGTAAGGGATGACATGAGGTCGAAGTATCTCGTCTGCATACTTTCGGCCCGTCAAAGTGCCATTCCGAATGATATGCAGGTCCGTACATCCGCCTATGCTGATTCCACCCCATACCATCCAACCAGCTCTTCTGTATTGTGACCTTTCACGAACGAATGCGGGGTTATTTCGAGTGCCCCTGTCCCTCCATACAAGAACACGTCGGGTGTCACACTCTAGACTGAATCGGGACTCGTCTGTAAACAGCATTTGGCTCCAATCATGTTGCTCCCAATCTCGATGTTCAGCAGCCCATCTTCTTCTGGCCGCACGGTGGCGTGGGGTCAACGGAATGCAGACCATTAGCCTACGTGCATACAGCCCTCCCTCATGAAGCTGATTACGTACTGTTTGGCTGGACACCCTTCGTCCTGTTGCCAAGAGCAACTGTCTTTGCAGCTGCGTAGCATTCTCTGTTCTGTTTCGACGGGCTGTTAACTGTATATGCCGGTCATCAGTTGATGTAGGGGCGCGTGGCTGACCTGCCCCTGGTCGACGTTTAACATTTCCTGTTTCTTGGAATCGATTCCACAGCCTTGCAACAACACTTCTGGCGACTCCAACAGTGTCCGCGACACTACGTTGTGTTTGCCCGGATTCCAGTCTGCCTATAACACGCCATGCCACGGATTCCGGTAAATCACGTTGTTGAGACATTCTCAAGTAACCTTGTCTCAAAAAAAAAATACTGCACAATCGAATTTCACAGTTACGGCAATAAAACAGACGTTTCTGCAACATCCCGATTTCTGCCTTTATCTCCTTTTCTGGTTTTTGACGTCAAGAACTTTGATTTGCATATAAAGTTTTGTTCTTCCGTTTCCTGGTAGGCTTTACATCATGGATGATTCATTTTATGTTACTTATTGGTATACATCTTTGCTTACTTTTGTTAAAACCATGTGCTCCCCTAATTGTTTTGAGCAGTGTAGAAATGATTCCAATTTCTTGCTTTTGTAATAGAAATGATTCCAATTTCTTGCTTTTGTAATAGAAATGATTCCAATTTCTTGCTTTTGTAATAGAAATGATTCCAATTTCTTGCTTTTGTAATAGAAATGGTCAATTTACTATTTATTTTGTTTTATTATAATAAATTTATTTTTAATTTTTTTTCCTTTCTAACATCCATATTTCATACATTCAAGCATAAAACATAAAGTCAGATCATTTGACCCGCTATGGTATAGAAATAGGTATCTATTAAATGTTGGTAGGATTAGTGTTAATAAAATATATGTTAAAGGAATTTTGCAAGAGTACCGTATATCTTTCTGTGTATAAACCAAGAATTTTTAGAACTTTTTTAAAAGTATACTAAGGGGGTCGGCTTTTATATACGGATCTGCTTATCTCAGGGGAGGCGAAGTAGTTCAGGAAAATCGTTTTTATCTTTGTTTTCATTATTTTCCGTTATTCATGCGAGCGCAATTTTAATCTTTAAACTTTTTAAAAACTTTAATTAAAAAAAAAGAGAGATAAATCTTTCAAAGTTATTGTTAAAATCCAAGTCCCCGGATAGTTTTTAATATTTACAATCACTCATTAGAATATCCAAATGCATATGTTCATGATGCGCCGAGTTTTTCCTCCAGTGCATGCAACATAGCTTGACGATCACTTACATCGTATACGACTACTTCCTCCTCTCTTATTTTACAAGCAACAACAGAGTTTCACATTCATGCTCTTCGCATTGAGAAATCTGATGATCGACCCAACCTCGCGTGTGGCAGGATGCTCGATTATTTTAAACATTTTTAACTCTCCCCAAACAAGCGTCGACTGTGTAAGTCAGCGATCTGAAATTATTTTCCTCTTCTGCCAATAATTCAACAGAAAGCACGCGCATGCATGAACGACACAGTTCGTGGTGAAAATGAAAAACGGAACTTACTTTCTGGATTTCTTCAGTAGAAAAAATAAAAATAGTGATCCTATAATTCATAAATTTCATACGATGTGTATATCAATAAATATTTTAATAAAATAATAAAAAAATTATTTTGACATATATTGCTTAATTTTTTCGTTCTTATTATTTTACAGAATGTAAAAAAGATTACAACATATATATAAATACAGAAAAGTCCGAAGAAATTGTTCAACTAGATGGAGATGCACCGAAATTGGTAGCTTTAAATTATGGCCACACGCATTTAACTTTCACAAGCGACAAGGACGGTATCCTTTTATATTTTGTTTTCATAAAATTACGACTATATAACGGATGAGTATGTAAGTTGAATAATAGTTTCAAGGGTTTAAAGGATCCTTACCAAATAGTAGTACAACTCAAGAAAAATTAGTGCATGCTAAACGTTAACGTCCTTAAATAACACATAAGTAAAATCCTTTAGAAGTATTTCTTTTACGATGGATTTTATTTAAAAATAATAAATATGTTAAAATATAATTGGTTGACGCATGGCATGTGTTAAATAATTTCTTATACCTTTTTCAATTATAGTGTAATAATTCCAAAATTATTTTTATGTGCAATAATTCTTTAAAATAGCCAATTTCTCCAGACCAAAAATTGAAAATTGATATTTTTCTAATAAGTAATAAACGCTTAATGTATTATATGTATCTGTCTTTTTCAGGAAGGAATCAATGATTTTAAGAGTGTTGGATTACTATTATTTGTAAATAAATTTACAAATTGGACTTTTAATTGCTGTAGCTACGTTTCACTCCTTACTTATAATTTACTAATGCTTAACCATATTCTTGAATATGTATTCAATAGCATCTAGGAACTAGTTTCAAATCTGAAAAAATCCATGTTCTTTAATTATATAGTTGATCAAACAAAATAACCAATCCCAAACATTAATTGAATAAAGTTATATTTTCCTGTAAAAGTTGTAAATCTCGTTTTCCTCTCTGCGCAAAATAATTTCTACATGTCCTACTATTATTTTGTGAGATAATTCCTACCCAAATTAAATCAGGAATTATCTTACATTATTAATACATATTGGGATCACACTCCATTATGAAACGAACTCTTATGTAAGAGGAAAACTTTTATTAATATCTCCACCCATTTTTAGGTCCCAAAGTCATTAATCGATCCTTAATAATCTATTATTCTTTCTTATGAAGCAAAAGATGTTAGAATTATCTAAGAAATATAATAACTACGTGAGCAAATCTTTCATTTTAATAGTTTATCTACACGGAGGAAAACGAATTATTAACTTAGTAGATTCATCAAAGGGTGAAAATGCAACTGTCCTCAACTTCTAAAATGATTTAGAAGAATTTCAGAGCTCGTTATTTTCGTGAACGCACCTATTAAAATCCTTTTTATTGGATGTAATGTATAAATTGGTCGGTTTTCTCCCCAGTTTGATAGAAACTCGTTAAATTTAGTCGAATCTGTGGAAGTAATTGAAAGGCGAGGTATATTTATAAAGTAAAAGGCTTGAAAATAAGTTATATATATTTGAGAATTCGAGATTATAAATGTTACGACGAACGAGAAATATATTATAATTATTTGAAGCTTCTTAGTCATTGTCAATGGACAGTTCTTAGAAAAATTTTGTTATGTTATTTTGCTTGTAACAACAGAACATTCATACTCTTTAACTTTTTCAGCAGATAATAAATTTCCAAATTTGGAAACCGTTATTAAAGTAGTCAAACCAGCACGTCTTGGTAAGTTCTTTTTGCCAATTAAACGGTACTACAACCATACACAGCTGTAAAAATGCTTTTATACCGTGCACGAAGAGTTATGAGAAAATATTTTTCACTTAAACATTCAAACATATTTATTCTGAACTTTTTTGTGATTTCAAAAAATATATTTTGGTGAAATGTGGAAACTTTATATTTTTGTAATATTGAATTCACACGCTTAATTTTAAGAATGAAATTTTACTTATTAGAAAAACAAAACACCGAATAATTTCGATAATGTGAATTAAAACAAAATAGTAAACAATTAAAATTTTTATGCGTTAGGAAATGTTTATCTATCTAATTTAATCTCTAATCTGGTCTAATCGTCTCTCTCTATCCTCTTTCTTAATAATATTGTACTAGATTAAACTTAATCTTGCTTAAAACAAAACTAAGAACAAGAAAATAGCAAGTCAAAGTAGATTATTCCCAATAGCAAACTCTTGAACTTCGGATTAAGTTTGAAGGTTAAACAGTTTCATGGATTAGCCTTCCCTTTCATATTTCTATATTACTGGACTTAAAAATAAGAAGAAAAAAAAACACACACACACTCACACAGTTCTAAAATTTTCTTTTGTAAAAATTAGGGTTTCTTTCCCGGGATTTCCCGAGAATCGCCGGGACCGAAACACGCTAGAATAGTTTGTTGGTAATGCTTGAAAGATTTTTAGAAATAAAGTCAGCAATTTTAAAGCATTAATTGACATTAAGGTATCAGACTACGTTCGGAACCGTGATTATAAAAAAGCGCATTAATGGATTATATTTTCATGATATTTAGTGTCACTGAGATTAGAATACATGTATAAAATTGTTTTAAGAACATTTTGACAAAAAAAAAATTATTTAAATACTAAATTTTGGCAAAAAAATTAACTTAGAATCTTTTTTCAAAATGTTATCCTTTTATAAAAATGCTTCTAAAATAATAACATTTCGCTTATATAAAGTAAATACTTCTGCAGAGAGTCTGAACTAGGATTTTTTTTTGAAAAATTCACATTATTTTCAGAGTTACCCATTATTGAAATAAATATCGGCGTTTTTTTCTTAAAATTGCTCCCCTCTATTGTCGTAAAATATGGATAAATCCACTTCTAAGTTATATATTTCTCGTTGAGCCTCTGTACAGAGGTCTCAGCTACATACAGGCAAAATATTATTATAATAGAAGCATTTAATTATTATAATAGAAGCACAAAAGGAGAATATTTTGAAAATGGGTCATTCGATGTAAATTTTTAGTCAAAATATTTTACTTCAATATAATTTTTTATTGTAATACTATTCTTAAAACAATTTTATATACGTTTTCTAATGAAGTGACACTAAATATCATAAATATTATCCATTTATACGCTTTTGGAAAATCACAGTTCCGAACGCAGTCGGATACCTTAAAGAAGAACAAATGATGGCCAATGTAGAGTTTGAAACTGTGACTATACAATAGCAGCAGGTTTAAAGCCAGTAAAAATTGGCTTAGAAAAATTATGTAATCGAAATGGAACTTTGATAACTGCAGAAGGTGTATTTTCTTTCGTTATTGGAGTATTAAACGAACAAAATTCAGAATATGTGAAAAATATGAAATATTCTCTAATCCAAAGAATTAATGAGAGACTCAACGTTAATTTAATAGGATTAATGAAATACCTGAATTTTGGGAGAAAATACGAAGCAGCTGCAGTTACCGCGGATATTTCGCGATTATCTAGTAAAAATTGTTTGGTTAGACAAGCCGGAATGAGAGAAAGAGATAGGGAGAAGGCTTTTATGTGAAGAAGAGGAATCAATATCCAACTCTTCGCACTCATAAGAGAACACGGAGATTTTAAAAGAGAAACCTCTGACATTGGACGAAAAAAAATTAGAGAAAACAATTTACTCTAAAACAAAAGTTTTATATTGTTCATCCATTGATTGATTGATTGAATATTAATGTCGCACTGTTCAGCTACTCGAGGGCTTTTGGCGACGGACCACGTAATTTTGAACCATGATCAAGTGACCTGGACGACACCTGAGCTGGCACCCCCCTCTCCTAACTGCCACACCACACCAACGGGAGGATATATTGTTCATCCAAGAAAAGTACTAGTTTCAACAAAATTATGAAATAAGAGATGCAATTGCCAGAAAATCCATCACCAAATATTATAAAATTATGTGGGCTTTAAAAATAATTCTTTCAATGCCAGTTGAAGCCGAGAGAGTATTTTGTGCTGCCGGATTGTTCGTCCCAAAGCTTAGAATTAAGCAGAGTGATAATAATATAAATTGCTTATGTTTTTTGAACTCCTATTATTTTAAAAATGAATAATCAATTTATTTTATATTTTTTGTATTTTTTAGCTCATTATATAAATAGGTATGAATTTTGGAATTTATATGTATCCCTATTTTATATAATTGTTTTTTTATTTAAAAATAACTTGTTTTTAAATTTTTAAATTTTAGTGTATTCCCGGGAACCCCGGGAACGACAATTACATTCCCGGGATTTCTCGGTCATTTCTGGGAATGGAAAACCCCAGGTAATCAGAAACCCTAGTAAAAATTCTAGTTAATTTCTAAAAATGTAAACTCTACGTCATTTTATAGTATAAAACAATAATCTTATCTAGAAGTATGTAAGAAATTTAAAAACAGTAAAATTAGTTAATATAAGATATAATCACTAACAATCAAACGTAACAAAAAGTAGTATGCCAATTTCTATAAACAATCAAAACAACGGCAACGACCCGATAGCATATATAAGAATAAAATTGTTCATTAATATTCTAGGAAACACGTGACAATATGTTACATTAGGAAACATGAAAACAATATAAGAACATTTTTTTGAATGACGAGGAAGTGTAAAAACTAAAACTAATAAAAATTGTCTTAAGCGAAAAATACCTAACAAGAGTTAGCTGATGGTGCGACATATGATTGAGTATATATATATAGTTAATAATTATCTACTATATAGAGAGACAGAAATAAATGGAATATTAAAGATAAATGAAACCTAAAAAACAGATATTGGAATTTAAAAAATATGGATGCTACAATATATTATAAACATTGCTGACTTAGGATAGCTCTTAAATATAAAATGATTTATATAAAAGTGGGATGTGTTTAACCAGTGATGTGGCTAGTCAACCTCCCCCTTTCTGTTTATAATATTGAGATAAATCCTATTGAAAATAATGGATAGAATTTCTAAATCTATTACAAAACAAAGGTTACTTACCTAAAATTACATTAAAAGATGCATAGCCCGTGCTGAATCTGAGTATAATAAACAAGTTATTGTGCCAGATTCTGGAACCAAATACAAATTCAAAGCATAGTATTATTGTAGTATATATGTATATACTTAGTTTTTAAAATCCGAATTCTTTTTCAAATCATATGACATTTATATTTCTCTCTAACATTATCAACTGCATACAATTCATGTATTTCATTCTTTCCACAATGCATATCATTAGATTCTCAAAATTTGCTTACATTTTAATTGTGAACCTAACCAATACTTAAAAAATATTTTGAAGGATTTTAAATTGCAATATAATTTCTTTAGTTAAATATTTATTTAATTAGTCGGTATATTTTAATTTTTCGCATTTTGCTTCACCATTGATATCGATATAACATTTAAGTCAATATTTGTTTGCTCATAAGTTGATTGCATCAGTTATTTTATTGGATTCATGAATATATGTTCTCTTTCATTTTCTGAATATTTCGTTTATCAAAAGGAAACAGGATTTCTTTTTGTCTTAGTAAGAACATTTTATGTAAATAAAACTATTTGGTTTTGTACAGTGGTTGCCAAAGTGGTCCCTAAGGACCCCGAGAGGGTCTCCGATATTATTCAGGGGGTCCGTGGAAAATGAAAAATGATTTGGGGGTCCTTGAACTACGTCACGAGGTCCGTGCAAGGTTTAATATAAAATAAAAAAAATTTTGACCCTTTTTTATTTTTGTAGAAATTTAAATAAATAACAATAATTCACTTGTACATATATACCCGACTGGGGGTTGAGCCTTTTGCGCATGGACCAACTCAGATCTCAAACACAGATAAATGCATACTAATACAGGAGCATCTTATTGAAATATCTGTAAACGAGGGACTCAAACCAATGGTTAAACAAGAATACCTCAAATTCTAGTTACAAAAACAGATCCCAATTTTATATCCTGCCATTATGGGTTATTGTGTAGAAATTGTTGACTACTCTTTCCCGTCTTCAATTTGGTAAAATATGGTTTCAGGGCCGTAAGAAACCGCATCACAAAAAAAAAGTGCAAGACTAAAAACTAATGCTTGTGGGGATTTTCGGTTGCTATTCACAAACATTGAGACAGACATACATACTCATAACATCTCATCAAGTTCATCTAAATCATTAATTTTTATTTTATTTGAAACAAAATTTACAATTTCAATAAATAAATAAATTCGTAATTTATATATATATATATATATATATATATATATATATATATATATATATATATATATATATATACTATGCATTTATGTAGCTTTTACACTTTGGAAAGTTTTGACTATAAAAAGGGGATCATGGGATAAAAAAAAATTGGGAACCACTGGTTTATAATGTTATACGTTCTATCACTTTCGTCAAATCAAAAGCCATCGCTAAATCCTGTCTTCATAGGCGCGAACAAGATTATTGTGTTTGTACATGCGTGGGAACAGTTTTTCACTATTGGCTGCATATTGCGGCATTTGGCAACGTCTTCTCATTTGATGGATTGGTAGAAGGTATAATACGGAAGTACCAATAATTTAAATAAAGTGTAGGCAGTTAATTTGAAATCAAAAAAAGACATAATCTTATTAAAAGGGGTTTCGGGGATAGAGAGCTCAGATTTTTTATTTCTCTGAACCAGGTTTAATTTTTACAAAATCCTTATTCCTTTACTTTTTCTCCGAATGATATGCTTCACTAATGCATGCTTTTATTCATATTAATCAATTGATTATTTAAAAATATGTATGTCTATAATAAGTACTTATCTTCATAACAAAATGTAAATTTTTTTTAGAAATTCGTATTTCCAGAGGAGGTTATAGCATGTTGGAAGAGCTAAAAAGTTATGTTGTGTCAGTTGATGTATTCGATGATGAAGGCAAAATATTTCCTTCTGATAATGTTAAAATATCAGTACATTTTCCTGTAAAATCTTTTTATATCAATTCGACGTCATCTAATGGTACTTTTCACGTTGTACAAGCTTTGGCTCCCGGTAAAGCAGTTATTCGAGCACAGCTGGAAGGAGTTGTTTTATCGGTAAGTTTAAAGGTTTGATTTTGAAAACTTTTGTTGGTACTTTTCCGTTAGCCGGGTGCAAAAGTCGCCAAATGAGAACCAAACGTGAGCCAAGTCGCCAAGCGAAGCGAATGACAAAACAGTCAACGGAATAAAAGTTGAAAACGTTCAACTATAAACAAACATTAATTAACAGTAAGCAAAACAAGTTCAACTATAAAAAAATATTAATGAATTGTAAGCAAAACAATTTTACCCGAAAAGAATGCTTATAATTGTTGGTTTTTCCAGAATACGGTGAACGTCTCTGTTCCCTGACGAATTTTCTTAAATGGATAGTTTACTCCTCGTCTCCATATAAATTCAGCGGGGAATTTTTTCATAATTTTTTAAAACAAAAATTAAGAGGGAAAAAAGAAAAGAAAACGCGCTGTGTCTTCCTTTTTTTCATGGACCTAAATGAACATTCCCCTAATGGTTGTAAGAAATTTGGAGGAATTCTACATTATTTGGCGATCTTTCGCTAGCGACCGGCTAACGGAAAAGTACCATTTTGTGATTATACAGTAATAAGAATGTTGCTGTTTCTATATTAAAAATATATATAAACACAGTGCGGCAAATAAGTTTTAAGATTCGTCCTAGAGCGCAGGCTGTAATGGTGTCATGATTGCAAATGCGCATGCGTCATAATGTCTATGGTCTACTGATACACTGTGAACAAGTTGATGGCATTTGGCTAAGTAGCTGAGAGATGACAAGCGTTCTTTGCAGAAGTGAATTTTTTTCATGTTGGTTTTTTAAGATGGATAAAAGAGCTGTAATCAAATTTTAGGCAAAACTTGGTAAAATTGCTCCAGAAACATACCAACTCAGGAACCAAGTTTACGGTGACTGTTGTTTAAGTAGATCAAATGTTTTGTGTGGCACAAACGTTTTTTGAATGGAAGAGATGCGGTAGAAGATGACCAGCGTAGTGGAAGACCAATTTCATCTAGAACACCTGAAATTGAGAAAGTAGAAAATTTTGTAGCAAGCGATCGCTGTACGTCATTAAGAATGATGGTAGACTCTTTAAACATCAACAAAGAAACAATTCGAACCATCCTGCATGAAAATTTGGGCAAGACAAAAGTGTGCTAAATTTGTTCCACACACTTTATCTTCTGAACAAAAAGCAATGAGAATTGTACATGCAAAAACATCATTTCAGCTACGGAAACCGATCCAAACTCCTTGAAGTCCATTGTTACAGGTGTTGAAACCTGGTGTTTTCAATATGACCCTGAAACAAAGCGAAAAAGTGCGGAATGGAAGTCAGAAAATTCACTGTAAGCCAAAAAAACAAAGAAAATTCCACCAAAAACCAAACCAAATTCCACCAAAAACCAAACCAATGCTTATTACATTTCTTGATGCTAGGGGTATTTTCCACAATGAATTTGTTCAAACTGGATAAGCAATTACAGGTCAGTACTATATAGCTGTTTTAAAGTGTTTGATGGCCAGAATTCGTCGCATTCGTCCAGAATATTGGACTGAAAACAGTTGGTGTTTGTTACAGAACAATGCACCCAGTTATACCTCCCTTGTTGTTCGTCGATTTTTAGCAAAAAATGTCTGTGTGTTGAACCATCCACCGTATTCACCTAATATAACACCTTGTGACTACTCCTTGTTCTCAACACTTAAAATGAAGTTAAAAAGGTGTTATTTTGAGGATATTTCAACCTTACAAGTAGCTTCGATGCATGCTTTGCAGGCCATTCTACAAAGTGATTTACAACATGCGTTCGATTCCTTAATAAATCGCTATAACAAATGCATTGTAGCCGAAGGTTCCTGTTTCGAATAAAAAACCAAAACAAGAATTTATTTCTTGTTTATATATCGTTTTGTGGACACAGTCTTAAAACTTATTTGCCGCACTGTGTATGTTAAATGGAATGAATTAAAGATGCTTACCAAGCGCTAAATCAAATTGAAATAGGTATGGCTTGGGAAGGTTGTGAGAAATTCATGCTGCCAATTCAGTTATAAACATTGTAATATGAGTTAAAGTGTACATATTGAGAGAAATAATGGGAGAAGAGTCTTAAGAAAACTGTACATCTTTAAATATACAGAATTTTTTTACATTTGAATATTTTCAAAAACTACTTATCACTTTTTTGAAGTATGAAAATATGAATATTAATACTTCAGAAAGAATAATTTTCTCTGGATATCTTCAATTTGTTCAGATTACTTACCTCTCAATATCAATATTTTATTATTTTCTTAGAATAACATTATTAATCTAATTTATATAAATTGGATTTTCATTCATATTATTCATATTATTTTTATTAAAATAGATACTTAACTGGAAATAAAATCGTTAAAATAAAACTGATTCAAAATGGTTGTTAGAGAAGATTTGCTCAAAACTTTTGAATATATCCGTTGTTTATAAATCGAGTGAATCTTACAACTAGTGTACTGAAGTTTCATTTTGAACGCATGAAAAAGAATAGTTTCAGTATTCTCTTTTAATTTATATATATTCGCAGGAAATGAAATTATTACTTTCTATGAATATTGTATATTTTTAATATTTCATATAAAATGCATAATTTAATATAACTGTATTTAGGATGGCTCTTTATTCAAAGAACACACACCTTCTCTTCAAAATTCCTTATCAGTAACTGTGTGCCAAAAGACTCAAATTTTTCCACAAAAAACACTTTTGCCATCTGATTCATTAAGAAGTTCATCACATGACATTCGTTTAATGGTAAGTGAATTCCTCCGCTGGTGTTTCTTTGTTTTATATTTGCCAGTTTTATTAGAGAGTGTAAATATCACAAAAAATAATTTGTAACTTATAAATTATAACAGTATATAAAGAACACAAACGCACAAAAAGTAAAAAGGAACATCTTATTTATTTAAATCACAAAAAAGTGTAAATATCACTGTTCAGTCTGTGATATTAGTACCAAATTTTGAAATGTGATCTTAAAAAAACAATGCATTAATTGCACTGTCATTAAGCCTGGAGCGTACTTTTGTGAAATAATTTTATCCGAATTATCTTTTTTTCAAAATAATTTAAAATCCCTAATGGCTTGGGCTTAGAAAGTGTGCTAAAATTTGTATCTTCATCGAAATTAGATTCTAACCTCTTTAACAATTTTGTACCTTGTTTCGTTTTTAAATGTGTATGGAGTCCACGTTTGTACTTCCTCTCTTTATTTTAATAACACTAGAACATTTTTTACAACGAGCCACTGTATTCTTTTCATCATATAAATAATGAAACCAAATCGAAGTAAAGGGTGTGTTTTTTAGAGGTCTAGAACTTTAAATTGCAATAAAACAACGATGTATAACTCGATTGACATGAATTTTTTTTATTCGAAAGATAATCTTGTGGCATTACATTTTAAATATGATTTCTGGCATATGACTGCCACGGCTGGCTCGGATGTAGTTCAATCTGGACGTCCAATTTTCGATGACTTTTTCCAACATTTGTGGTCGTATATCGGCAATAACACGGCGAATGTTGTCTTCCAAATGGTCAAGCGTTTGTGGCTTATCCGCATAGACCAATGACTTTACATAGCCCCACAGAAAATAGTCTAGCGGTATTAAATCACAAGATCTTGGAGGCCAATTCACAGGTCCAAAACGAGAAATTAGGCGGTCACCAAACGTGTCTTTCAATAAATCGATTGTGGCACGAGCTGTTTGACATGTTGCGCCGTCTTGTTGGAACCACAGCTCCAGGACATCATGATTGTTCAATTCAGGAATGAAAAAGTTAGTAATCATGGCTCTATACCGATCACCATTGACTGTAACGTTGTGGCCTTCATCGTTTTTGAAGAAGGATTCCACCAGCCCATAAAGCGCACCAAACAGTCAGTTTCTCTGGATGTAACGGTGTTTCGACATACACTTGTGGATTAGCTTCACTCCAAATGCGGCAGTTTTGCTTGTTGACGTAGCCATTCAACCAGAAGTGCGCTTCATCGCTAAACAAAAGTCGCTTATGAAAATCGGGAACAACGGCAATCTCGTTTTGGGCCCATTCGATGAATCTACGCCTTGCTTGATCATATTTAAAATGTAATGCCACAAGATTATCTTTCGAATAAAAAAATTCGTGCCAATCGAATAATACATCGTTGTTTTATTGCAATTTAAAGTTCTATACCTCTAAAAAACACCCTTTATTATCAACTGATTTTTTTTTTATGCTCTTTAAATTTATTCTCATTCATTATTATGGGTAATAATTTATGAGTATCCCCAGGCCTGCTGGTAAAATGAGGAGGGCAATCTTCGCTTCAATCACATAAAATCCAACATGGCGGCCCTTTGCCGCGCAACCGGATGGTACAAAAGACAACATCTCAGCGAGGAGACACCAGCCAAGCCTTTTCGAGTATGCGTTCACCTTCGTCTACTACTAACTAAAGTTAGATGATCGCTGGCTCCGGCGCCGAAGGCGCCTATTCCCAGAAGGATGGGAGAAAAAGATAGACTATGATAAGAAAATTAAACAATTAACGAAAACTCCCACAAAAACGGGGAGGGATGACGTACCCCAAAGCACGAGCGCTCTAACGAAGCAGAGAGCCGGCGGGGGGAGGGGAAGAACGCAGGAAGGAAGACGGGGCGGGGCGGCCGAAGGCTGCGAATCAAGTCGGTGGAAGATCACTTCAGAACCCAGAGTGAAAGATGCAGTGCATTGCAGCTAAATCATATACGTGGAAAGTTTACAGAGTACCTGTTTCCCGCAGGGAAACTTTACCTCCTATCATTGAGAACTTTGGGTGAGCTTTGTTTCGGCTTTACCTTAGCCCAGAACTGCATTAAAGTGTAAATGATTTTTTTTCCTTGGGGAAGTGAAAAAACACTTGTAAAGGGAAATTACATGGGGTGGGGAAGAAAAATGGTGGATGGAAAAATTTAGTAGTTTGAAGTTAAATGGAACAAGTTTGTTCCATTAGTGGAACAAATCTGTGCCGGACACAGGCGATGCGGCGAGCCGTATCGCTTGTGAGGGGCTTCTGGGAGCTGCGCGAAAAATCGGGGGATATGAATACATTAGAGTGATTTGGCCTCGGCCAATCGGGATGCACCACTCGGGGTGGGCGGGGTGGATGAGCGAAGTTTTACTCAACTGTCTGCTTAAATAGTTTGCTCCTCCCTCTCATCTCTAACTGTTAATGATGGATAAGTCTTTTTTTCGACTCTCAATTTTCTCCTGGAACGCGGACAGTGGGATCGCGTATTGTTGAGATATGCGATTTCATTGATAAGCACTCCCTGATATTTTCTCATACAAGAAACATCTGAGACCAGAGCATTCTTTTAAAATTCCTAATTTACTTGTTACAGGAACGACAGGACCCACCCAGCCCCCCCGGCAGAGGTGGAACTGCGACCTAATTAAAAATTTTATTTCCCACTATCATGTCCCCACCCCTCCCCTCCTTACAGGTAATTAAGGGAACTCTGATCACTATCACCCCCATAGATTATGATCCTATTCTTGTGGGCTTGAGAAAAATCCCGCCCATCAATAATTATTTTAGAAACCTTGGTGCCGCCCTCGACACCATTTTTAACTTCAATAATAAAACTATACTTGTGGGAGATTTTAATGCAAAGCACACCTCGTGGGGTTGCCAGCGACACCAGAGGTAATCAACTACAACTATATTGTTAAAAATAGCATTGATGTTCTAGCACCCTACCCCTACTAGATTTGGACTTAATTGCTTCTATTATTGATTATGCTCTAATCAAAAACCTTAACTTGCCATGTAATATCAGCTCTATTCCTGAGCTCAGCTCGGATCATAACCCGATTAAACTTCACTTTCCTCGAACTTCTAAATTTGAATTACCCCCTCCCCAATTAAATACAACTTGGAGCAAATTTACTCTTAATCAGCAAATACTGAAAATCTCTATCTTCACAAGGCAAGCTCCACCTCCGAAATCGAAAATGAAGTTAGAGAACTCACTACGAGATTCTCACAGCTCATGGAAATGCCTCTAAGCCAGTGACCCATTCGGAAGTCCCATTTGTGCAGGGTGAGCTAAAACACCTCTTCAAGGAGAGGAAAACCGAGCCAAAAAATCTGGCAATTCACTAGACACCCACAAGATAAAACTACTTTAAATAGACTTCAAAAACACCATTAAAAGAAAAGTTAATCTCTACAGACAACAAGTATGAGCGGACAGAACACCTTACCTCTCTGGATACTGAGGACGGATCCCTTTGGGGAACCGCCAAAGCGTTCAGAAGGAAGGCCGCCCCGATCTCAGCCCTTAATGGGGGTACTGCTCTCAGCGACAGTATAAAACAGAACTTATAGCTCAGTCGCTAGAGAGTCAATTTCAGTTAAATGACATACAGAACCCACACAAAGTTAAAATACATTACAAACACTGTTGATGCATACTTCACTGCAAATTCTAACAATTCTGAACAAATACCTCCCGCTCTTCCTTCGGAAGTGATTTTTACATTAAAAGATTAAAGTACGTAAATGTCCTGGGAGAGACGGTATTACTAACAAAATGCTTAAACACCTTCCACTCATTACTATTTTCAAAATTACTAACATAATTAATAACATGCTTAACCTCAGATACTTCCCGAGTGCCTGGAAGACTGCAGTGGTGGTCCCGATTCTCAAACCTGGGAAAGACCACGCTAGCGGAATCCCACCGACCTATTTCCTTACAGGCCTATCTAAGCAAACTGGCGGAAAAAATCATTTCCACCAGACAAATGACTTTCTAGAAACTAATAAGATCCTCATACCGGAGCAGCACGGGTTCCGCCCTCGTCTCTCCACTACTCATCAATTACTCAGAGTTGTTAAGTACATCAAAGAAGGAAATAATATGGGTCAGTGCACAGCTGCAGTTTTCCTAGACATTGAGAAAGCATTTGACAGAGTATGGCATACTGGCCTACTCTTCAAACTAATTAACTATAACATTCCTACTCCACTAATCTTACTTTTAAACCCTACATCAGTAATAGAAGTTTCACTGTAAAAATTAACCGTACTTATTCTCAAACTAGATCCATCAGTGCCGGAGTTGCCCAAGGGTCAATTCTAGGTCCTGTTCTTTTCAATCTCTACGTCAACGATATACTAAAAGTACTAATACTATGCTCTGTATGTATGCAGATGATACAGCTATACTTAGTAGACATAAAAACCTCAACACTCTCGTTGAAAACATAAATGAACACCTTGCTCACCTTGAGATTTGGTTCTCCGTTTGGAAAATCGCTCTCAACAGCACAAAAACTGAGGCAGTTTTCTTCTCGCAAGAGTCCCACCCCTGAAATTACCCTTCAAAACCAAAGGATCCCCTGGTCTCAACACACCAAATATCTTGGTGTTTATCTTGATAAAACTCTCACTTTCCGACAACACATCACACAAATTAGAACTAAATTTAAAAATGTAACGCATAAATACTACTCCCTTATCTGTCAAGTCTAATTTAAGTAGACGTAATAAACTGCTTATCTACACTGATCTTAAAACCTCTCTTAACGTATGCCGCACCAGTCTGGGGCCATGCAGCAAGAACCAATATTAATTTACTTGAAAGCTCTCTTTTAATTATTCGACAGATTCTCAATGCCCATTGGTATATGAGAAATGTCGATCTTAGAAGAAACTTTTTAACATTCTACTATTAGACAGACTATCCGAAAAATCTCCACTAACTTCTTTAATACAGTAGATGCGCATGACTGCCCATCTATTCAAGATATTCAAATTATTACTCCCACTTTTCTGTTAGAAGACCAAGAATGTCTTGGTCAAAAGTGATTAATTTCTCTTATTTTTCGCTTTATCTTAATTTCTCTCTCAATCTCTTCGTTCTCTGCGATCCAACTTTGTTGAATCGTAGAAGCGCTCTGATCGTTCCACTTTTCTGTAACTACTTATTCCAAATTAGCTGAACTTTTGGCTCGGCCAATAGAATGCTCCCTTTTACTCACTGTTCATTCTTCCATCTCATGATATTTTTCCCGCACTTTTTCTGATCATGGTTCTTCGCTGCAGATGATTGGTCAACTCTGCTCCGCCCACTTTGGGCTCTCATTGGCTCAGATTTACTAGCTCTTAAAAGAGCTATTTGTCTTATTTTTCTTGTACAATTTTAATTAAAAGTCATACACAATTTTTAATTCTAAATTTATATTAATAATCTTTTAAAATGGGCATTGGTAAATTGTTACAGTCACTTACATTCCAGGACAGGAGGTTAGAGTCCGGAAGGACTAAGTACTCCAACAAAAACGTGCAACGAAGCGAAGTTTTTTGGAGTATGACTGCTATGAGAGCAGTGGTCGGGAATGGTCAGCTCCCTCTGCTTCTATTGGAGGAGAGAGTCTGCCTAAGATGGGTGTTAAGAAAGTTTGAAAAATTGGAAGTTATGAGTTTGCAAGGATATTTCTTGGGCGATTAAAAAGGGGATTTATGGGGTATTTTTCTATTCGGAGAATTGCTCTATTGTCATGGGAGTCTATATTATTGAAGAATTTAGTTGCGATCTTTTTGATTACTTCTTTAAGGGTTTTTAGCTAAATCATGTTGTTAAGACAGCACTCGTTCCACCTTTAAATAGGCTTATTTACCCACAAATCCTTACGCGATGGTAAAGAGTTCACTCTATTTTCATTTATTACTTCCTTAATTTTGAATCTAAACTTTTCAAACCTGACAAATTTCCCCCCTCCGCTGAAGCCGGGCACAGCCAGGTTGGCCAATCCTGACTGGCAAGTCCCCAGGGAAAAAGATAATATTTCAAAGATATCAAATTTCCCAAATGAAATAAAAATCTAGAAGATATAATAATTGTGTAAAAGAGTGGGCTGGTGAATCCTAACATGTACAAAAAAAAATAGCAATAATGAACAACAAAGTATCAAAAATTTGGTATAAAACTTTGTGTTACATAGAATTGTTTTCTGAAAAATATCACACATCTAATACTTCCACTATGACTATAATAATAATGAGGTTAAGAAAAAACAACATAAGATAAAGATAGTTCACATTAGACATTCAAAAATATAGTAGTGCTAAACAACATAACATAAGATCAAGTGAAATTCTCACTAAATGTGCACCAATAGTAAACAATGTTAATAAAAAGTGATAAATGTTGAAAAGTTACAAGTACTTCAAAATGGTATTGAATGTTGGAATAATGAGTACATAAATACATAGAAGAATAGGTATAGAGTAAATAACATGATTTTAGGAATAATGGTAAAGTAAATACATACAAATAATAGATATAACATAAGTAACAGCAAAATGAGTTTAGGAATAAATGTAAAGTAAATACATAAAAAAGGACATATATGGAGTAACTAACAGCAACATGATTTTAGGAATAATGGTAAATACATAAAAAAAAAACATATATGGAGTAACTAACAGCAACATGATTTTAGGAGCTCCAAAAAGAAAAGATTACATAACTATAACACAGAAATTTATCAAAATAAACGCAACATCAACATTATATCAAAATATCACTAGAAATATAAAATGCAAAGAAAATAAGGGTATTTCAGATATATCAAGTACAGGTAAAAGTTCAATCAATGTGTAATGTAATGTTTCACACAGTCCTATCTTGGAAAAATCATAGTTCAATGTCCATCATCCAATTATTGTTTATCTCACAGTTCTTTTGTTTATTATTAGAATCTCTACTCAATCAACTCATTTCAAAAACATACAACCATAATAAAATCTTCATAACATCACATACTATATTTTAACTTTCAGAATATACTTATCACAAATAATCACAATGAAATTATTATAACACAATGTATCGTAAAATGACCTCATCACAATGTTTTCATACAGTCCATAATTCAGTTATTTTTTTTAAAAAAATAGTCTTCAATAATGTGTTCATTATGAATAAAGATACAATACAAATTCAATTACATTAAATTTTGATTTTCATAATGTAAACAAGTCTTAAATTCAAATTTTAAACACAATTTTTATTATTATTTATTTTTTTTAAATAACAATGCACTTTTAAAATTACAATGTACTTCTTTCCCCCCCCCCCAATGTTTGAGAAAACAAACTCTATAACAAATATAAATAAGAATTTAGCATAATTGGAAATTGGATTTTGAATGAAAAGGTTTTAATCTTGTAGAATGAACAATATCTGTTAATTTTCCTGTATATTGATTTGGTTTATCTATTTCATAAGTAACATTTGAGAGTTTCCTGACAACTTTAAAAGGACCATTATAAGGAGATTGTAGTTTACTTGAATTAGGGTATGAGAAATTTTGATATAAGACTAAATCTCCAACTTTAAATTTTGCATCAACATAATGTTTATCATACCTTTGTTTATTTATCTTATGATGCTTAATTGTTCTGTTTACTGCAATTTGTCTAGCTTGTTGTATAGGTGGATAGTTTAATTTTACTTGATTAGGTAATGGCGAATCATATGGCAAAGTTCCAAACATTAAATATGCAGGTGGAAAGCCAGTAACATCATGTGGCGAGTTATTGTATTCATATGTAACTTGTTCTAATAATTTTGTCCAAGGAGTTTTTGTAGTTGAATTAACTTTACATCTAAATTTTGCTACTAATGTCTGATTAACTCTTTCATTCTTTCCATTGCATTGTGGTCTATTTGCTGAAGTTAGTAATTGTCTAATATTATGATGTTTTAAGAATTTCTTAAATTTAGATGAAGTGAATGCAGCATTTCTATCACTTAAAAGTTGTTTTGGGCATTGAATTGAAAAAATTTGTTTTAAGCAATTTGTATAAGTTTCAGAAGTGACACTTTTGGATGGAAATGTCCAAGCATATCTGGTAGCATGGTCCAGAACAATATGCAGGTATTTCTTTTGTGAATTATGATAATTAAATCCTCCTACAGTGTCTAGTGAAATCATTTCAAATGGTTTTTCTGCTACAGGAACTTCTTCCAATAATCCATACTTTTTTGTGTAGACTTTTTTATTCATTTGACATGTTTCACAACATTTAACAAAATTTGAAATGTCTAATATAATGTCTTTCCAGTAGTAAATTGGGGAAATTAATTTTAACATCTTTTTACACCTGGGTGACCAAATTGTTCATGTGCAGTTGTAATTAATTTTTCTCTCAAAGATAACGGTACTACAATTTTAATTAAATTCTTTTTCTTAACTGTTAATACATCATTAATTTTTATATATTTTGGATCATTAATGTTCTCTGAATTTTGGTATTTAATAATTTCATCAGTATTTAAAAAATGACAAATGGGTGATATATAATGGCATACAGGGTTCCTCGACAACATGTCTGCTTCAACATTTAATTTACCTTTTATATAAACTATCGAATATTCATACTGTTTCGAATATTCATGTTTAAGTAATTGTCTCGAGTGATAAGCTATGGGGTAAAGTGTTCCATCTGGGTGTTGTTGTTTCAAGACTACGCCTATTGATTCCTGACTTGCGTCACAAAACACATGACATGGATATTGTGAGTTGTATAATTTAAGTATAGGTTTTGATATTAAACAATTCTTTAACTTTTGATAAGCTTCTTGACATTCATGTGACCAATTCCAAATTGCATCTTTTTTAAGTGATTTATTTAATGGTACTCTAAGTGTTTTGCATAATCTTTAATAAATTTTTGATAAACATTGATGGAACCAAGAAATCTTTGGAGTTCTTTCACATCCTTAGGTGGTGCTAATTTTCTTATTGTTTCAATATTTGGATTACATGGGGAATAATGCCCTTGTGTTATTTCATATCCTAAAAATTTTATTTTTTCCTGTGCAAACTGACATTTTGATTTTTAAGTTTAATGTTTTCTTTTTTACAAATTTGAAATATTGTATCTAAATGAGTTTAATGCTCTTCCCCCCCAAGATTGTGAGAAAATTATAATATCATCAAAATAAAGTTTAAAGCAAAAGTTAACTGATATTTTTGTAAAATTTGTCTTATAGTTCTTTGGAAAACAGCTGGGGAATTTTTCCAGCCAAATGGAAGTCTTAACCATTCATAGAGTCCAAAATTAGTTGTGAAAGCCAGTTTCTCTGCGACTTTTTCATGAATTTTAATGTGCCAATATCCACTTGTTAAATCGAGTGTAGAGAAAAATTTAGCATGAGTTAAATTATCAATTACAAAGTCTATCAGAGGTACAGGGGTGGAATCTTTTCGTGTGATTTCATTTAGTTTTCTATAATCGATACATAATCTTGATCTTTTCCCTTCATCCTTTTTGTATGCTAAAGTTACAGGGGCAGCATATGAGCTATGGGAGGGTCTAATAAAACCTGCTTTTAACAATTCTTCTATCTGTGTTTGTATTTCATTAGATTTTTGTTGACTGTTTCTATAAGGGCGTAAACTTATAGGAAGGTCTGAGATTAAATGAATTCTTTGTGGCTCTAAATCGATACAGCCTACATCAGGGATGGCGAACCAATGGCACGCGTGCCAATGATGGCACGCGACAGAATATTTTGGGCACGCCATCGATCAAAAACGATTTGCATTTTAGCTTAAAATAATTAAGTTTACTTTGAATTATTATGAACAAACGCGAGTGATCCGTCGCGACGCCGACAAGTCGGGGAGCAGACTCGTTTGGTATGTCTTGCGTAAATACTTCGTGTATTATAAATTGCTAATGATGCAAAGTTTATCTACGCATAGTGTGTGTATGTAACTATTTCTGAATATATTCAAGTTGTTTAAAAAAACATATTCTAACGTTAACATTAATAGTTCAGCTTGTATACATCTAATTTATTAATGTGATCTAATTCTTGTCTTGTAAGTCTAATTGGTAAAATAACTCTCACTGCTTTATTTTAAAAAATTTTAATGACCTGAGACAAAAGCTAAAGAGCAGGCACTACAGAAATCTCGTACAAGCACTCAATTTCCTAAAAACAAATAAATCTGCCCATGAGCCCGCAGTCAGTAAAAAGGGGGTTTTGGCGGGGGGGGAGGAATCCAGCGAGAGCACATAGAATAGTCAATTTCATCGACACAACTGTATATTTAAAGTTTTGTGTTAAATATTCGATTTTTAACTGCTATTTAACATGGCTAGTTCAACAAAAAAACAAAAAGTGCAAGATAGTAAGTGTAGCAGAGAATTTCAAACTTGGTGGGCTGAGAAATATGGCATGATCAATAAAGGCGACAAAGCGGTGTGTGTTTTATGTTCTGGAACAGTGGTATGCAGAACATCGTCTGTAAAACGGCATTTTGAAACAAATCACAGATCATTTTGTGAAAAAAGCGAACCAGAGCAAAAAGAATTAATTGCAAGTGCAATAAGACAGAAATAAACAGACGACGTCTATGCTTAAATATGTAAGCAAAAATTGTCACACAAGTGCGGCAAGTTACTCGGCTGCAAATGCCATTGCTCGGCATGGTAAACCTTTTCAAGAGGGAGAGTTTTTGAAGGAAGCTTGGTTGGCATGTGCGCCCTCACTTTTTGATGATTTTGATAATAAAGATAAGATAATTCAGCGCATCAAAGATGTTCCTCTGTCTAGAAACACAATGAAAGATAGAATCTTGAAATTGGTAGAAAATGTTACAGACCAACAAAAAAGTGACATTAACTCCGCTCCTTTTATATCGCTATGTCTTGACGAAAGTATTGACATTACGAAATCGGCACGTTTAGCTGTCTTTGCTCGATATTGTGTAGGAAACATCATTAAGGAAGAATTAATTGCGATATATAACAGCGTTGTTAACGACTACAAAGGGCACATATATTTATTTGTACGGCAGTAAGAAATTCGCTTGCTGAGAAAGAAATTCATTTGAAAAGAATTGTTTCAGTAACCACTGATGGTGCTCCAAATATGGTAGGCAAAAAAATTGGTTTCTTTTCTTTATTTAAAACAGACGTAGGACATTTGATTCTTGAAGGCCACTGCATTATTCACCAACAAGCCTTATGTGCAAAGAGTGGTTTAACATCTCTTGATAATGTAATAACTTTAGTCACAAAAATAGTCAACCTCATATCGTCGCAGGCTTTAAATAAACGAAAGTTTGATGCTTTGTTGGATGAAGTCAATTCGGCGTATAATGGCTTAATAATGTATAACAATGTTCGCTGGTTGAGTCGCGGGAACGTGCTTCAAAGATTTGTTGATTGCTTGGAAGAAATCAGACTGTTTCTACAAAATGAGAGCAAAATTAAACAATACCCACAGTTGATGGATATTATGTGGCTTTTTTAAAATTGATGTTTTTACAGACATATGCCAACATTTCAATGAATTGAACATAAAGCTTCAAGGCCCGAATCGTCAGTTATCGTCATGATGGATCTCATTCGCGCTTTTGAAGCTAAACTATATGTTTTCAGAAACAATATTATTACAAAAAACTACAAGTACTTCCCAAACTTGAAAAAAAATATCAAAGATTTCGAAATGAAGAAAAAGTTATTGATGACTTTATTTCTATATAATGGATTCTTTAATCAAAGAATTTTCAGCAAGATTTTCTCACTTCAAGGAATTATCGGAAACGTTCAAATTTATTATGTACCCTGATGTGATTTCGTTTGATAAACTGAACTTGTCTCAATTCGATTGGTTGGAAATTGAAGAACTTGAAATGCAACTGATTGATTTCCCGTCTAGTTCAATTCAAAAGTTTATTGAAACAAGGAAAAAGTTGGAATTGATTGAAGCAGAAAGATTGACAAGCAATATAAGTAAAAATATCAGTAACGAAATTTTGGAAACATGGAATTCGATTCCAGACGCATTTAACTGTTTGAAGAAGTTGGCGTATGCTATTTTAACCATATTTTCATCTACCTATGCCTGCGAGTCATTATTTTCAGAGATAAATAGCATCAGACTCACATAGAAACCGTTTAACAGACGACTCTAATTCAGCATGCATTCTACTAAAAGTAACCTGATATAAGTTATTTGTCATCTAATCTACAACAGCAGAAATCCCACTAATGCTATTTTAATTTAAATTACAAGTATAACTAAAACATTTACTACTATACAGTGCAAAATGTATTTTTTCGTATTAAATAAAGAACTTTGATTTGTTCGTATTTAATTTTATTAGTTCTTCAATAATCACAAGTCAAAATTATTTGATGGCACGCCTATAACACATTAAACGTTTTTTTAGAAAAAATGGCACGTTGACCCAAAAAGGTTCGCCACCCCTGGCCTATATCATACTTATTTTGTGAAAATATGGTTTGAAATTTGTCAAGGAGTTGGGTTAAATCTTCCCAACTCACTAGTTTGTTTTGGTACTGTGTCCTCAACAACCATGGCTGGGTTAAACAATCTTTTCAGATCAGCTTCAGGGCTGTCTGGTACTTGATCTAAACCTTTATTATTCTTAACGTTAATATTATTTCCATTATTAGTATTATAATAGTTCATGTTTTGATCATTATTAAGAGTTTTACAATACGTCCCATGATATGTTCTCAACTCACTGACACACTTATTTACAAATTTAACATTACTTAAATTTTTACCAAATTGAAAAACACATATGTTACGAATACTAATGTCAAGCTTAAATAAATGTAAATATTCAAGTCCTAAAATATTATAAGGCAATTTAGTGTCAATTACGAACAAATCTATTTGCTTAGATATACATCCAATATTCATATAAACTTTAATTATACCTTTGGGATGAATAGTCCCACAAGTTTGATTTATTTTTACATTACTATTTCTTAAAGTTATAATATTTTTTAATTGTTTAGATAAATTTTATTGGAATTAATGACACATTGCTTCCTGTGTCAATTAGAGTACAAAAGTGCTTGGAACATACCATTGAATCGATAATTAGTTGTCATCCTTGCCTCTGGATATTTTCGTAATTTCTGGGTGAGTGAAAATTATGTCGATTCTGTTGTACAAACTGCCTAGGTTGACTGTTGAACTGTTGCCTTCCATTGAATCGCACCATGTGAGATTAATGTTGCTCTACATGATTTCCTCTAGATTGGAATCGGTGCCGTGGATCAGTTCCTCTGTGTACACTACCGTCGGCTTGGTTCCTACTATCGGGTATAACTTCCAGGCTCCACCGAATTTCGGTCTGCGCTGTCCGGTGTTACTGCGACCAATTGCCGCATTGTCGAAATCTTCTTAATAACTAAGAACTTTTGATGTTGAATGAGACTGGATAATGTCATATGTTCCACAATGGAACTGTCATCATAATTTAGTTTCTTCCCCAACGAAAGTTTTTCCGTAAAAAAGGAAATTAATTCTTTAGTGTTGTTAAATTTTAGGTTGTGAAAGTTTCGAATATCCTCTTGTGTAGTCACATCGAACACAGTCATTAATAATTCTTAGCTTTCTTTGTAAGACTTTTCAAATAGTTGGTTCTCCTACCAAAATTTAAGATAAACTCCCGTGAGATATCTAGGAATATTTTGCTACTTCCATTGTTCGTCTTTTTGATATTCCAAACATTGTTGATCAAAACAGTCAAGAAAACTTTTAAAACTGCTAAACTTATTAGTGTCAAATTCAGGATAAAAGAAGGATTGTTTCAAAGTGTTGACTGGTGACTCCTGCCGGAAAGAGTCGTCCTCAATGGTAGTATCGTTTTCAATGCAGTTCATTCTCTTGGTTTCGTGGCGTATTTTGCGGTTCCTTAAGTAATCCTGCCGGCTCTTGACAGGGCCCAGGCCTGCTGGTAAAATGATGAGGGCATCATCTTCAAAATACTTCTTTATTTCGCTTCAATCACATAGAATCCAACATGGCGGCCCTTTGCCGCGCAACCGGGTGGTACAAAAGACAACATCTCAGCGAGGAGACACCAGCCAAGCCTTTTCGAGTATGCGTTCGCCTTCGTCAGCGCTCCTTCCACCTTTAAATAGGCTTATTTACCCACAAATCCTTACGCGATGGTAAAGAGTTCACTCTATTTTCATTTATTACTTCCTTAATTTTGAATCTAAACTTTTCAAACCTGACATATATATATATATATATAATAGGAAAAATATTTTTGAACCCTAAAGTATGATATGCAAATATAGTGTGAATAACAAACTCACCAATTTAAAGAATATCAAAATAAAAATTGTTTTTTTTCCAGGTATAGAAGTTTAAGTTGGCATTACTTTCCAAGATGGTGACCGATTTAACAGCTGTCAAGTGATTTATTCTCAGTTTGGTTTGGCAAATCATCATGAATAGACTCACGCCTCATAGAGATTCGTCGAATGGACCCAAAACCAGATTGCCGTTGTTCCCGATTTCCATAAGCGACTTTTGTTTAGCGATGAAGCGCACTTCTGGTTGAATGGCTACGTCAACAAACAAAACTGCCGCATTTGGAGTGAAGCTAATCCACAAGTGTATGTCGAAACACCGTTACATCCAGAAAAACTGACTGTTTGGTGCGCTTTATGGGCTGGTGGAATCCTCCTTCAAAAACGATGAAGGCCACAACGTTACAGTCAATGGTGATCGGTATAGAGCCATGATTACTAACTTTTTCATTCCTGAATTGAACAATCATGATGTCCAGGATCTGTGGTTCCAACAAGACGGCGCAACATGTCAAACAGCTCGTGCCACAATCGATTTATTGAAAGACACGTTTGATGACCGCCTAATTTCTCGTTTTGGACCTGTGAATTGGCCTCCAAGATCTTGTGATTTAACACCGCTAGACTATTTTATGTGGGGCTATGTAAAGTCATTGGTCTATACGGATAAGCCACAAACGCTTGACCATTTGGAAGACAACATTCGCCGTGTTATTGCCGATATAAGACCACAAATGTTGGAAAAAGTCATCGAAAATTAGACCTCCAGATTGGACTACATCCAAGCCAGCCGTGGCAGTCCTATGCCAGAAATCATATTTAAAATGTAATGCCACAAGATTATCTTTCGAATAAAAAAAATCATGTCAATCGAATAATACATCGTTGTTTTATTGCAATTTAAAGTTCTATACCTCTAAAAAAACACCCTTTATTACGCACTTTCTTCACAATTAAGACCTTGTTTTCCCAGTTATGAATATCAGTCTACAAATCCTGAGCGTGTGCAGTATCTTCTGAACTGTGACAGGATATTTTTGGCCCGCCTCTTTGGATGATTCAAATATTTTATCATTTCTCTTGACTGTACTATATAAACTTTGAATTCACAGTTAAAATTCACAGTTTAATTAATTTTACCCGTTAGGGAGATACAAAAATAAAAAAGTGTATTATTTTGCGATGTTGGTGATCCCTGAACATACAGTTGAGACAATTTTAAGAAATTTCTAGTAAATACCGAAAAACCGGTATTTAAACTTGTGAATACCGGTATTTCAAATTTGTACAAATCGCTCAAAATACCGTTATTTGGCATACCGGTATTGTAATCCCTAATCGCAATCATTCCAACTTTTAAGATAACTCACCAAATTGGTATCCCCGATTTCGCACATGTCGTAGGCACTGAATTGACAACCATGTTCTTCGTTTCCTATTTCTCCACTTGCCAACATTTTTAGCCTAACTGTTCTTTGAAATGGGAAGCTAGAATACGAAAATGAGGATCTGGGATTTACGCAATTCTTAAATAATAAATTTAATAAATTAAATATAAAAATTAAATTTTATATTTTTATGCATAATAATAAAATAATAGAGGGCCAGTGGCCAAATAGTAGCTTACTGCGCTTCCACACTACAGGCCCGGGCTGGGCAAGGTTGACTCAGCATTTCATCCCTTCAGTTGGTAGATAAATGAGTACCAAGCATGCTTGGGGACTAAACACTGGGGGTTTCCCTTCAGACTGACCACCTGATTGAGACATCTGTTCATACTCCTCAGCGCCCAATGGTCACGTATACTGAGATGGGATCAGTAAGCCTTTGCACTAACGGGTTGTTGCGCCACTGAGTTTATTTTAATACTAGCTGATATACCCGTTCTTCGCGCGGGTGAATTTAAAAATTAAAAAATACAGACTGAAGGATAAATAAGTTTTTAATGAGTTAATTTTACCTGAATTGTATAAATTAAACAAAAAAAAAAGCTTTTTACATAACTCAGCTGAAAGAAAAAACCATGTTTGTTAAATTTTAAGTCTTTAGATATAATTGCTGATTTTTTTATTATTTTTATTATTATTTATGACGCCCCGTAACTTTCTTGTGGGTCGATTTTTGAAAACACCTACCTGCTCAGCAAAAGTAACACATTGTTACAAATTTTGTGTAATAAACGTTAAAAATAGTGTAAATAATTTTTATCTGGATGTGTAATACGTTAATATTACTTTCTGATGCATTTATTTTATGTTAAATAGCTGTTACCCGCGACTTCGTTCACGTGGAATTTAACACAAAAAAGTGTTTATTCACTTCGCAGAGTTTACGAAAACTTTTCTTCTACTTTGTGAATATATGTTTCTTTTTTGTTTTATGTTTTTTCTTTGCTTTTTGTTGAGCAAGGGGTGAAAGGGATGCATGACCTTTGACACTGTCGATAGGGTGAGGACTAAAATCTTTAGGATCAAAATAGGTCTAAGTAGCAAGTAGGGTGAAACGCGAACACAAACGAAGCCGCAAGATAGGGGGTGAAAGGGACGCATGACCTTTGACAACCCGTATATACTTTTAAATGCATTTAGTAAAAAGCTGTTAATTTCAAATTACAGACACTTCATTTTTATTTATATGTATAGAAAAATAATAATTTTTATTTCAAATTAATAATAATAAAAAAGTAAAAAAAATAATAATATAAATTTAGTTATTCCCTTTCTCCTATTGGTTATTAATTTATAATTACCGTAAAATCTGGTGTGTAACGCACACTTTGAACATAAAAAATGATAAACATTTACGGGTGCGCGTTATACGCTGGGTATACAGATGATAGTGTCAAACGTAAAAAAAAGCTGCGCATAAAAAAATAAGGCTTCTATATATATCAAAATACTGTTTATTTTAAAGAAATACCATACTTAAAGAACTTTGAGAGTTGTAATTCTATAAATATACCTTTTTTTAAAAGTCTGGGATACTTCGAATAAATAACTTCAAAACATAAGAGCACTACATTAATACATTTCGGCTTTTTTCGTAAAAAAAGAGGGTGCGTGTCATACGGTGAATATACCTTAAAATTAAAAAATGCTGCTTCAAAGTATAGGTTTGTGTTAAACGCGCCGGATTTTACGGTACTTATTTTTTTCACATAGTATTTTTCGACTACGTGCTTCCATTTACATAATTCATGTGGTTTTACTCAATGTCTCCAATATGGTTGTCATAGTACGTAAGTACCAATTTCTTCATAATTCGTCTGAAATATGACAGCCGTTTCGTTTTTAGGCTTCAGGAGGAACCGGAAAATACAGCTGGACGTCAAACAGTTCTGCAGCGATTGTGCATTTCGATGAAGAAAAGAGTCACATGGCCTTGATTGAGATACAAAAAGAAGGTGATTTTACAATTTTTGTGACTGATCAAGAAAATGTCAATTTTCTTGCATCGGCAAAAGTAAGTATCAACTAAACTACTGTTTGTAAAAAATGCACAACACCATGAAGGAATCATCAGAATTAAATGAAATTTGATGCACAAACGACTTGCAGAAGTACAAATAAGTGTCCGAAATCACTATTTGGTGTAGCCACCACGCACTGCAATAAGTGCTGCTTTATGACGTGGCAAAGAGTCAAACAGATTTTGAATATCTGCTTGTTGAAGAGAATTCCATATTGCTTGTATACGCAGCAAAAGTTCGTCTTTTGAAGCTGCAGGACGCGGATAACGAGCGAGACGCCGACCAACCAAATCCCACACGTACTCAATAGGCTACATATCCGGCGAATAAGCAGGCCATGGAAAAAGCTGCATGCATTGGGCTGAACAAAAGTCTCGAACAGTCTTTGCAACATGTCGGCGTACATTATCTTGCTGAAAGATAGCTCCAGAGATACCTTAAAGGAAGGGAAGGACTTCGGGCTGTAGCACTTCCCGGGCGTACCTGTTGCTATTGAGATTACCCTCAGTTCGTAGCAAATTGGATCGTCCCTGATACCAAATCTCACCCTAAACCATAACCGTTCACCGGCATAGCGCCTAACACTAATGCGGCCATCATGGTCCCCCAAATATAAGCGGGATCCATTTGAAAAGACAACTTGGTGCCAATCAGCTTGTCAGGCTCTGTGCTCATGAGCCTATTTCTAACACAGCCGTCGACGGTTTGCCGTGAGGGGATCCTGTATAAAGGAACCCTTGCACGCAATCTACGGTGCAGCAGACGTTGACGAATTGATAAAAACAACATTAGAACGCCTGTAGCAGTAGAACAACGTGCTGCTAACTGCCTGGAAGGAGTTGTACGGTCATTCACCGTCATGCGAAGCTGGAGTCGATCGTCCCGCGCTGACGTCACCTGCCGTTGTACACTGCCAGTTTTTCGAGTTGTTCTGTGCTCGTCGGTCCACTGCTTCCAATCTCGCATCATTGTGGAACTATTCCGCTGCATAGGAGCTACTATTGCGCGATAGGAGAATCCTCCTTCTCGAAGGCCGATAATCCTCCCCCGTTCAAACTCCGTAAGTTGTTGAAATTTCTCTTTATTTCGTTGTGGAGGCATACTTAGGTCTCACTAAATGTTCGCCACCAACAAATAAGTATTAACTATTTTCAACGTCCCGCTACAGCCTTCTATTTATACACTTTCTGCGTGAGTTCAGATGGCATTGCGCACGCCACACATGCGCGGTGGCTCTCAAACTTTACTACTTTACGTAATATCCAAATAATTGATATTTGCTGCAAAGTTCATTTAATTCTGATGATTCCTTCATGGTGCATTTTTACAAACAGCAGTGTATATTTTTCAAGCTTTTCATTTCATTTATTTCCTTTCTCTCTTTTTTTTTTAAAAAAAAATGAATATTGAAATAATTATCTACCTTTAACAGATTACATGTCAATAAGTGGTTTTTAGATAAAATGTTACAATGTGGATAAATTATTCAAATATTAAGAATGAACTACTTTGTTATAGGTAAAAGTTATGAGGATTGATATAGAAATAAACGTAAGTGTAGTTAATATGCAAACAGTGACGTCTTAAGATTTCCTTGGCAAAAGTAGACCCTACCCGCGACTCTTTTAAGAACACAGTATATACCACAGGTGGGCATTAAGTCGATTGCGATCGTCCAGTGGACCACCCAGATGTTTTGTTGTGACTACCAGGAGATTAACAGTTAGTAATTATATACCGAAATATTCAAGATTGGCTGACAGAATACGGACTAAATCTTCTACACCAGAACTAACTTTAGATGAAAATGCTTTATTTTTTAGTGTATTTTGAAATTTTTGATAACAAATGCATCATTTAATATTATTATATTTATGGCTATTGTTATGTTTGTATCTTGCGTTTTGCTTTCAAGTATGTTACTTTCAAGTTACTGTTCAAGTACGTTTTAGAAGTATGTTTTTTTTTTATTTTAGTTATGTGAGTACATATTTTCGTATTTATTATTCAGTTATAATAAATATTGAAGGCCCCTTTTTCTTACCTTATTTGTGTCTAATTACAAAAAGAAAAGAAAAAAAAGTTGAAAGATGTGTCAGATAGACAATTTCAAAATGTGATGAAAGATAACAGAAAGTATGTTGTTTTAAAAATTGACCGCTGTGCCGTACGGCCTGGGAGAAGGCATGGATGTTTGTACATTTATAAAGTCTACATGAAATGAGGGCACTAGATATTCGGTGAGCCGAAAGCCCTCTCGAGAGGTTGATGGTAGAATAAGAGGTATGGGAGATCCCTGGACCATTCCACGGGGAGTTCTTTCTAAAAACTGGTGTCGAACGGAGCGACATCACGATACTGTCACCTGCGTGGATGCTCAAAGCTGCGTATAACGATGGACTCAATCTTGCCTCCTCGTCAGAATTAATTTGTGGACCTTGATCTGATGTTTCTGTAGATTGGATGGGGTAATTAACAATTTTGCAAACCAATCTAGGAGAATGAGATTTAGAATATTATGCACATAAAAGAGCTTGCAACTCAAGAATATTACTTTGAGTTTCATAAATGATATTCAAGAACCTCCAAGAAGTAATATCAGCCATGCTAGGGTAGAGATAAAATTATCGTTAAATATATTCACTTGTTACAAAGTTTTTACGAAACTTATTTTATTTATGAAGTGTTTTGAATAGGGGAGAAATCTACTTAATTTCAAGTGGATACATACATTTTAAATAAATAATAATCAACATAAATGATTAGTAAGTACAATATTATCAATCCATACAAGAAGCGACTTATCCTTCTTTGACAAAATATAAGCTTAAATGAGGGGAAACACTTCCTTTACCGAAGTTAATAAAATAAAATGTTTGCATCCTTACTACATTGAAAGAAAATCGATTTTTTAATGTCTGAATGTGCATTTATACTTGACTCTGTTCTTAGTCTCATTTTTGATACGGTAAAATCAAATTACCTGAATAAAGAATTATTCGAGTGTTAGCAACTAATTTAAATTAAACACTTCGAAAGAAGACTGTACTCTGGGTAGAAAAATATATTCATATTTATTCTTTAAATTTTACCTACTTTTTTCAAAATTTATGTTAAAACCCATGCTTTTATTTGTTTATTTTCTAGATTTCAATTAAACCTGTTATTGATGTTGAAACTTACCCAACAGTTGTTGAAGCCGAAATTGGCAACATTTTGATACTGCCAGTCGCTTTTCTAGCATATGAAGATAGAGGTAAATGCTTTGCATTCTGTATGTTATCCATAAACAGCTACATTTTTTTTGTAGTGAAGGATTTACACTGGTGTAACGACACTAGCCGAGTAAGATTATTTCCTTACTTGGTAGGGCGAGGGCCCATACAGCTATTTGCCAAAAAGGCATTTTATCCCTAAATAATTAAACATAATAGTATACTGATAATGTTCCCAGCCTTTCACTGTAGAAAAGTTTTAGTCCGAAGTTAGTTCATTCCAGCCGTTGCTCCACCGACTCCGGCACTCTGTCTTTCAAAAGTCTGCTATATTCATCTCCCTTGGTTCTTGAGGTGCTGCTGCCCCCGCAACAGCTCTCGAGCTTCTTCGAAGCAGAAAAAAAAAGCTGAATTCGAAGGTAATGCCGAAAATTGAAGGAGTTCGAGAAGGTCCTCGTCACCTTGCGAGCCGACCCTTTTTTTCTCCCTAGGAGGATCACTTTCACGCCCCCCCAATCAGCTCTGATTGGCAAGCGTAGCAGATCTGCACACGGCTCTTTTCACTTTAGTCGCACGCCATTGGTGCTTGGAGACAATAGACCGGCGCGTCTGAATCAAACTCCGACGCCGTATCTAGTTTACTATCTGATGGGCTATAAACCGCCCTGTCTACTGAGGGTATGTCTTTATCACGACACACAGGCTGACATTCCTCTTCCTTCAAAAAGTTCACGGCTCACACTAGCGAGGGTGACCCAACAAGGGAGACTATTTACAGGACCTTTCTTTCTGTCAATCGCAAAGACTACAATCGTCTGGATGTCGGAGAAAGAAAATGTGTTTCAACATCAAAGCTGTTTTCCAAATCGGTTTCCATCATTCCAGGCATGAGAGAACAGCCGGTCTTTTTTGGAAGATATAATATCCTATCTGGACATCTTGGTCACCTCGTACGTCAATTTTGACAAGTATTTTCGGGGAGTGTTATACTAATGAGCCAATGTCACACTGGCAATTTGTATGACAACTTTTAAAAAACCTCCAAAGTATTTATTTCTCTTTGAAAGTTGTGGGAAATTTGAAAATTCAAAGCAACTCGATATGGTAGTTACTAAAAATCTTTATAATTTGTATAAAAATAACAACAAAAATCCTCAAAATTACTTATCTATTCAAAATTGTATGATATTTGAAGTTCTAAATGATAATATGTAAAATAATCGTATTTAGAAAGAGATTAAATAAACCGAGAATAGTGTACAGACACTTGTTATGAAGGGAGGGTTTTAAATTCTAATGAAACATATCGAAGAAAAAGCACTGAGGCATAATCTCTATGGTATAAGTTAAAAATCTTTTAGTCTATGGGAGAAGGGAAGTTGTGAGAACGCATAAATTCTACCCTTGTGAACGCCACTATAAACAGATAAATTTAAGTGCGAATAAAAATGAGCTAGCCAAGTTTTCGTTTAATATTTAAACAAATCCTGAAGGATAAATATATAAAGTAATTAAGTAAATATATAATACGAGCGCAAATGGAATTTTTATAATAATAAAAGTTTATGGAATGGAATAGCACAATGTACCATTTTATAGTTGTATAATATTTTATTAATATAGTTTTTATACATGACAAGAATCAGAAAAGTATCAAGAAGAAAAGCAGAACAGTTACGAAATTTAAAAAAAAGGCTTACACGTTTTTGATTTAAAAGAAATTTCAAAACACACTATATGCAAATTTAATAAAAACTGCTGAAAAAACTAAACTCAGTGGCGCAAAAACCCAAGAGGGCAAAAGCCTACTTTACCCATCTCAGGTTTTGTGACCTTGGGCACTGGGGCATGAGCAGATGTTCCAGTCAGGACAGTCTGACACGAAACCCTCAGTGTTTAGTTCCCAAGCAAGCTTGGTTATTATTTTTAGACCCACTGTGAAGGGATGAAAGGCTGAGTCGACCTTACCAGCCCGGGATTTTGAGCCTCGGACTTGTGGTGTAGGAGCGTGATGCGCTACCATTCAGCCACTGGACTTCTACTATATAAATTACTAATAAAATTTTTATGAAACAAAGGACTAAGCTTAAAATGGTTATTTTAATTAAATTTTGGATATTTTTTTATATTTATTAAACTCTCGATTAATTTTAGAGAAAATAATGAATCAGTAATTCAATTCTTTGGTATTAATGCATTATTAAAAAATTTCGAAGGACTTTCTTAGAACTTTTAAAATGCTTTAAATATCAAGCAATGCCTAGAAGTATAATCTTAAACTGAAAAAAAAACAATCAGGAATCCAATAAGAAATTCTATGTAATCACATATTGTGAAATAACATTTTGATTTCATGTGTTAAATTCATATATAGCCATTTTAATGAGAGGATTATTGTAATAGTGATATATATATATATATATACTAGCTGGTATACCCGTTCTTCGCACGGGTGAATTGAAAATTTAAGCAATACAGACTGAAGGATAAAGAAGTTTTTAATGAGTTAATTTTACGTGAATTGTAAATTAAACAAAAAGAAAAAAGATTTTTGCATATCTCAGCTGAACAAAAAAACCATGTTTGCTAAATTTTAAGTCTGTAGAAATAATAGCTGATAAAAAGATTTTTTTTTTTTTTTACTTCTAACGTCCCGTAACTCTCTTATGCATCGATTTTTGAAAACACCTTCCTTCTGCTCAGCAAAAGTAATACATTGTTACAAATTTTGTGTAATAAACGTTAAAAATAGTGTAAATAATTTTTATCTGGGTGTGTAATACGTTAATATTACTTTCTGATGCATTTATTTTATGTTAAATAGCTGTTACCCGCGACTTCGTCCACGTGGAATTTAACAAAAAAGTGTCTATTCAGTTCACAGAGCTTACGAAAAATTGATAATTATATATTCCACGTGCAGAAATACCTATGCTAAAAGTATAATGTCATTCTCCTACTTTGTGAATCAATGTTTCTTTTTTGTTTCACTTTGTTTTTTGTTGAGCAAAGTGTGAGAGGGACGCTTGACCTTTGATACTGTCGATGGGGCGAGAACTGTAAAATCATTGCAGTGTTTGGAAATGAAATAAACAATAGAGGTATGAAATTGGCTTACCTCTATTTAAATGCGGTGCCTTGTGAGAAGTCAAATGACGTAAAACCCAAAAACTTCCTAATTTAAGTTTAAATGCTGTCTATATTATGGCAAACTAGATGTTGCTCAGTGTTCTTGAGAGATAATGAAATCATTGGAAAGATTATAAGCGTTGAATGCAACAGTTTAAAACAGGTTTAAGTAGCAGTAGGGTGAAATGAATCTGCAAGCAGGAGGGGGGAGAGGGTCACGTGACCTTTGACACTGTCGATGGGGATGAGGACTGGGTAGGGTGAAACGAACACAAACGAAGCCGCAAGCAAGGGGTAAGAAAAAGATGCATGACCTTTCACTGTGTCGATTCTGTGAAGACTGTTAAAATCATTAGTATCAGACATGAACGGGAAAAATCGCGAGTGTCAGTAACCTAATTAAACAAAAAAGTTTGATATAACTGCTAGAAACGTTGAAACAGAAGGCTCGCGAAATAAAACAATCCCTATTGACTAAAAATAATCCTTAATGAATAAAAATAAGCCCTATTGAAATAAATAATCCCTATTTGAAACGGATATTGTCCACCATTTCATTCGTTTTAATTTTATTTTCACGGAACCCTAATGTTTTTTCTATAATTAAAGTAGCCTAAGTTATTCCTTATAACATTAGATATCTGCCAGTGAAAGTTTCGTCAAAATTGGTCCAGCCATTTCAGAGATTAGCCGGAACAAACAGACAGACAGAAAGACAGATAGACAGACAGACACAAAAATTTTAAAATTTGATATTTTCATATAAGTACCGTATATACTTTTAAATGCATTTAGTAAAAAGCTGTTAATTTTAAATTACAAACGGACACTTCATTTATGTATGTATATATATATATATATATATATATACTCTTATATATATATATATATATATATCTTATATATATATATATATATATATATATACTCTTATATATATATATATATATATATATATATATATATATATATATATATATATATATATATATACTCTTTTATACAGGGTGTTTCAGCTAAGATGTTACAAACTTCTAGGAGAGGTAGGGGACAACAAGACGACTCGAAGTATATAGGCCAGTGCTTCCTCAAACTTTCAATACTGGCGCCCCCTTTTCAATCACAATTTTTATCGCGCCCCCTTATACATAATATTTACTGAATGCAATAATAATGCACTTTTACGATGCAACAATATTTATTATAAACCGTACAAATTCATGACATAAGTATTAAATTTTGTATATGTTACTTTTAGCAAAGTTACAGGGATAATTACTAGTTATTTTTCCTTTCTCTGATTTTTAAAAGAACATATTACAAAATGCGGTGGTTGCTTAGAAGACAAAATATAGATATCAGCTAAATATAGAAAATGAACTCAGAGGGTCAATTTCTTATCTTAAAACTCCTTTCAAAAACTTTGCTCTGTGAGACAATATAGTAGCTAATAATTATTAAACTTGTTCTTAATTTAGTATTAATTAATTAGGTCGTGCACCACTCATACATTAAAAGCAGTGTTTCTCAAACTTTCAATACTGGCAAACCACTTTTCAATCATAATTTTTGTCTCGCCCCCTGTACAACAATAATGCATTTACTGCAATAAAAATGCACTTTGAGAGAGAGACGCTAAAGTTACAATACGATCTTAATTATAAACCGTACAAATTAGTACGATAAGTATATTAAATTTTGTGTATATTATAATATATATATATTTTAAGAAAATTACTTAAAATATATATTACTTAGAATTATGTTATTTTTTCTTTCTCTAATTTTTAAATTGGAACAGATCGCAAAATGATGTATTTAATTAAAGATTTATTTCCTTCAGCATTCATTTCTCAAAAAAGCACAAACGTCATTAGAGTCAATGTTAGGGTACGTTTGGTCAAGCAAAAATGTAAAACTCGTTATTATTTATTCGATATTTCATAGCTTGGCATTTTTTAATTGCGTTAATTGTAATTCACGGTAATTAAGTATTTACGGCAGTAGATTAAAAACAATAATATACATACATTTTTAATGCAAACATTCGACCATAATAAAGCATCGCTAGAGCATGGTTCCGAAAATTAAATCAAGGCGATCTCTTAAAATTTAAATTTTGGATTTACCACTACTGGTAAATGTGCTCCATATGTGTTAAAAACTTACAAACTGTATATTGAAAAGTTGTTTTTAAAACATGTAAAAAAATGTTGGCAAAGAATTTTTGTTTTCTTCGAAACGCTTTCACTTCCGAAGAAGAAATCTTCATAGATTTCACATAAGTTGTAATAAATCGCTCTTTGAATTTGGGGTAGAGGTGGATCAAAATTATTGATTACCATTTTCAACATCCTACCTTTTATTTCAAATAAAAAAAAAATGTCAAATATTAAAATTCCTTTGCTAAAACATTGCTAAGATTGATTGATTGCGGTCGCACTTAAGCACAAACGGTGCTAAAAAGTGGACGACAACCTGAGCTGGCAAACTAAAACCAACGGGAAAATGTTCAACAGATTTAACATGCATTATCGGGTCTTTGTGGTTCGAACTTTGCAAGGCAAGCCAATCCGATATCATTCTCTTCAGTAATAAGACATTTATAAAATACCTTGTTCAATCAAATAAACTCGCACGAGTTCATTTTTAAAAAATAAACTTGAGTAAACTGTTGATACCAGATTTGGTATGTTAAAAACTGTAATTTTAAACCTCACACAATTAGGAAAATGTTAAATTATGAAAAGAATATAAAAGTCCTAGGCTACTTTAACATTTGAAGATAATGTTTTAACCCGGGAGCAGGCGCGTTGATACTAACATTTTAGGGTGTCACCCCAATCATTTGCTGAAAACGGTACACTAAAAAATTTTTACCTTCTTTCCTAAAAATGAGAAAAAAATTGGATTCAAAAGTACAAGACCATAATAGCGACGTTTGCGCAAAATGTTAAACCAATCAATTCTTTTCCAAATATCGCAAAAAAAATACAATTTTAGCGAAAAGCAAACGCATAAAAAAACCATAAACTCAAATGGTTACAATGCAGCCTGGCTGAAAAGTACCATAAACAGTATTTCATTACAGTTTTTATCTTCTTAGAGGGAGCTATGTTAAAACGTAATAAAAAAAGGAAAAACAGCAAATAAAACAAAACTCTTTAATTTGGATTATATTTTGTGACGGAAAAAAGCCAGATAATAAATGTAAATGTGTGTGTTGTTGTGTGTATTTTTTTTATTATGGAAGAAAGCATTTTGTTTACTGAATAATTACTGAGCTATAGGCAATGCTAATGGAAATGCGCTTTCCTAAGGCTCCAAAATTTAGGGTGCAAAAAAATGAGAAAATTTCGAAAGTTGGTCTGTTATTATTTATTATTTCTCATAAAAAAAAATTCTGAGCAATATTGCTGCTAAAAACATCGCTAGAAGAAAACGCTAGGAAAAAGAAATTTTCAATATATATTCTTTAACTGCTTGTCAAAGTTGAAATTTTAGTTAAAATTGATGTAAAATTCTGATAAAAAGCACCGCCGCTAAATGTTGGATTTGCAAGGAAAAGCATTCTCTTGCTGACTAATTTGTAAAAACACAAGGAGGGCGCTTTCAGACATTGCAACTTGGAAACTCATTTGGATAATTTTGTGGTTGGGTGTAAGCTGAATAAAGCAATTTTTCTAAATGAGACATTTCTGCAAAAAGTAATTTTATAGCAAAAATTTTAGTAAAAGAGGATAAAAACACAAGTACTAAATTACAAGAAGTCGCTTACTTTGCTATGCATAATCATAAAAGAAAAAAGTAAAGAAAAGAAGAAAAACTGCTGTCAAAGAAGGTGTTCGAACTGACGCCCGCCGCATGTGATGCAGGCTTCACATCTTCGCTTCATGGAGCGTCGAACATTCGATAACATTTCTGAGTGTTTCGTATTTCCCGGCGCTGTTTGCTACAAGTTCTTCGGCGCTGTTTACGGGTGTTTCGTACACCAAGGATTTCACTTGCCCCCAGAAGAAATCTGAGACAGGAAAGGTCTGGTGATCGGGGAGGCCAATGAACTGGACCTCCACGGCCAATCCATCGTTCACCACATGTTGCATCCAAGTGATTCCGAACAGAAATACTGAAATGTGCGGGGGCTCCATCTTGCTGGAACCCATGGAAGTACGAGTCGCAGCGGTAACGTGCGCTGTCCAATAACTCTGGCAAAACTTGTTCCAAGAATATCAGGTAGCGTGGACCAGTCAGGCGATCAGGCAGAATGTAGGGTCCTATTAGATGATCCCCTAGAATTCCAGCCCATACGTTAACCAGGAAAACGATCCTGTGCAGCCCGAGTACGTGTTACATGTGGGTTCGCTGCTGCCCCCGAGTGGCTGTTATGGGTGTTGAAAATACCCTCTCGAAAAAGACGCCTCATCTGTGAACAACAAGGTGGCTGCAAAAAAAAAGGGATTTGCAATTCGTTGCTGCAAAGTACCACTGTGAAAAGGCCTGACGAGGTGCAAAGTCACATTCTTTTAGTGACTGGACGCGCTGGTAGTGAAATGGATGCAGGGCACTATCATCGAGAATCCTCAAACGCTACTGTATGAAATCCCGATTTCATTAGCGATACCTCGTGTACTTAAACTGGGAGTGGTCTCTACCATATCTAGTACAATTTCCTCGTTCAATGGTACGTGCCGTCCGATCTCGATTACGTGCTGCCTTCTGAATGAACCGGTCTCACATAATTGCTGGTGTAGGCGAGCAAACATGGTATGAGCAGGAGTCCGCCTGACAGGAGGCGTTTGGCGTACAACCTCTGAGCGGCTCGACCATTGCAATCTGTGGCCCCGTACGCCAGAATCATATCTGCTTTCTCTGCGTTCTGTGTACTCTGCCATCGTACAGCCAGTCTGTGTGCGATGGAAATAAAAGCTTCCTTCCAGCGGACTCCTTCTTATCGTTCTGTTCCTCTGGCGGCTAATTCAACTCGACGGTGAAATTTGCATATTCTGCCTTTAACACTCTCTCGCTAAAATTTTCGCCGAGAACCCTGCTCGCTTTATTCACTGCCACGACACTTGCAATTCCTGGGCTACGTATCAGGCTTTCGATGGTCTTACTGCTTCAGGAAGGCATTTCCGGACCACCTTTTCTTATGTTATTCCGAGTCGTCTAGGTGTACTCCACCTCGTTGGTGGAAGAGTACACCTAGATGACCTCGGAATCACACAGGAAAGCTCGGTCGGAAAATGCCTTTTTACTTGTTTGAAGCACCTCTGGTTTTAAATTTGGTAACAATGTCAAAATTTGTTTGAACAAATTAGTCAGCAAGGGAATGCTTTTCGCGCAAACCGCACCGAAATCCAACATTTAGCTCGTTTTTTAGCACCGTTTGTGCTTTAAGTGCCCTAAACAATGTTCGATTTTTACATCAATTTTCCCCGGAACATACCAAATCTGGTATCAAAATTCAAGCTAAAGTTTCAACTTATGAAAGCCATCAAAAAACTTAAAAAAAATATTGAAAATTTCTTTTCCTAGCGTTCCAAAGTCTAAAGCGCCTCTCTAGCGATGTTTTAGCAGCAATATTGCTCAGAATTTTTTTATGAAATAATAAATAATAACAATAATTTTGACCAAAACCCAAAGCGTTTCGACAATTTTTCCCGTTTTTAAGACCAGTTGAAGTTTTGCACTAAATTTTGTCGGCGCGTGGAGCCTTAGGAAAGCATTTCCGACCCAGCATTGCCTATATACTTCGAGTCGTCTTGTTGTCCCCTACCTAGAAGTTTGTCATCTAGAAACAAGTTTATAACATCTTAGCTGAAACACCCTGTGTATATATATATATATATATATATATATATATATACTCTTATATATATATATTACAAAAAAATTTATTTTTACTAACTGAAACTCTTAATTTTCTCAAGTTCAGAAACAAAATTTTCTTTCAGAAACAAATTTTTTTTTTTACCTTGTTTACTTATTTGATCTCACCAGAATTTTCTTTCTATATTTTCAAATTGTACACATAAATAATTATATGCATGCATCCCTTTTACTGATATATATTGCATTTAATTTTTCTTTTGTATCCTTAGATCGACGAATAATTAGAAAGTTTGATGATTGTTCAAAGATTGAACCAAAAATTGAAATAATTGAAAAACACGTTTTAATTTATGATAAAGGTAAGAGTTTCATTTTTTAAACTTTGTTCATTTTTTGTGCAGCATTGAGATTAATCGGATATTTTGAATTTTTGGTAAAAGTTAAATATAATCCTAAATATCTCTCTAGTGATGCACGAAACCGTATCTGAATGTGTCATATGTATTAAAAATTGAAGAATTGTTCCATTGAAAGCAATAATGTAAGATAAAAAGCCCAATCCTTGTAAAAAGATTGGTTGGCTTAAAGCAGAGGTTGCCAAACTTTTTTGCCTTATAGATCCCTCGCTTTGTTTTTCTGGATTCTAGGTAGACCCTTGTTTACTCAATGTTAATTTTTGCAAATTTATCAACTTAAATGCCTTTTTGTAAGTTGGGATAGAGCTATTCACCTTAAAAGATTTAAATTTCTAATTATAATGAAATGTAGTATTAAAAATTAAGAAGCACATGTTAATTAAATAATATATAAAGTAACTCTTACAAAAATTAACTGAAAAATAAGCAAATGCTCTTAGCAGGAGAGATAAATCTAATGCTCCAGTAAAAAATTTTGAACTTTTGGTATGAATTTTATCAGGTTTTATCCTAAATCTACCAAAGGTTAGTAGTGTTGTCTTTTCGTTCTTTTTCCTTTTTTGAGGTTGGCAAACACGCTGAAAACTACCAGAAATCCCCAATTCGCCAGAAAAGCACAGTTAAAAACTTTATCATAATTTTCCATAATTCGGGATAAATAACAGGTTTCACTTTCTAAAGCCAAAATTGCTGATATATGTTTCTAAACTTTATATTAAGATCTTCTTTAGCAGCTGTTCCAATCAGTTCCTCTTGGAATGTATGTTTTTTTTCAATGTGACCATACGGACTAAGTGTCTACTGTGATATTACCGTAGTCAAAGCATTTTAAAACTTAGTTTCAAGATCTGAATAGAAGGCATTTAAATGTCGAACGTAGGTTGAAATGTCATTTCCCTGGCAGATTGTCTGTGACCAACTGAGAAACTGGGAAAATCCGTGACGTCCAATATTATACTCCTTTGGTTTAATTCTGGCAATGACTAAAATGATGGCGATTGGGTGTCAGTTTGATATCGGGGGTAATAGCCCCAAGTTGTTGTTTATGTTCACCAAGATGGGCAATAACATTACAATATGGTTACCTTAATATATTTTTATCGTCTGTCGATGTGGTTGCCATGGGGATAACGTATATTAGAAATAACTTTTATTGAGGTTTTCTCCCGCGGTAACCCTATTAATTTCAGACGATTTTAATTGATTTCTGTAAAAATTTAACCATTTTCAGTGTAATTGTTCTATTGTTTGCATCTATTGTTTCTATTGCGCGTCTTTTGTTTCATTCTGGGCTATATGGATATTTCTAAAATGAGTGAGTACTAAAATATTTTATTCTTAAAAGAATAAGTGTTGTGCTTTTAATTATCGCTATAAATCGTTTATTTTACGTTTTTAAAAATGCTTCTTTTTACGTTCTTTGTTCGAGGTAATTCGTTGAAGGAACATTCGGTGCAAGTTCCATATTGCAAGCTTTCAGAACTTTGTACTTGATATTCTTCATTAATTTTAACATATATTATGTAATTATTTTATTTATAATGTATACAAAAATGCAATTAATACAATGTGTAATAATCATATAATGTTCGTTATTTATAATTTTCTTTTAATATTTATTTATAAATATTATTACATATTTTGTTATTTATTTATAATTAATATTGTTATTTATAATTATTATTGTTATTTATTTAACTGTTTTTGTTTATTTATGGCTATTCTTATGTTATTTATTTATAATTATGCTGTTATTTATAATTATGTAATACGAGTAATCTTACGCATTATTTTTATTTCTTTACAATACGACGATTATTCTTTTTTTATAATTACTATTAAATTATATTATATGATTATTATTTCTAATAACTGTTATTAAATCGTACTATATGAATATTATATATAATTACGATAAAATAATATTATAAGATTATTATATGCCACTTATAATACTATTATTAGTACATGTTACATTTTATTACATAATATTGATATTCATTATTTATTAATTGATCTAGGTTATTCTCAATCTTTTCCTATATCCCTCATTTGAAATACATTTCAATGTATTTCAAAATAATTCTTTAAAATTATTGTGTTCCTTAAATTACCGCTAGGCCGCCATATTGGATTCCATTCCAGCAACAAGCAGCGCTTGGCGCCATTACCCCCGATATCAAACTAGTTCCGGCGATTGTTTTAAGGTATCCGACTACCCTAAAATCATGATTTTTTTCAAAAATTGATACATTTTTTATGACTTTATTTTATAGGTCATCTTATTAGCTTCATAAAAAGTACCAAGTTTTTTATTTCCCATTCACTAGAACAAAAACTACAAGTGTTTTAGTAAAAGCAGATGCTATAAATTTACACAAGATGTCAAACTTTAAAATGCGTTTTACTCGAAACGTGTTTTTTTCAAAAAAATTCAAATGGGGCCAGCGATTGCTCAAACAGTTTTTACAATAATTTGCTGAAATTTTTTTGTGTATATCTGTATAACAGTAAAAGTATTTTAATCTTCAGATTTATCAATCATTGTTTTATTTCATAACTTACAGTCCTTTATGTGAATATAATCACTGTTTTTTAAAGCAATTTCATGTAGTTACAAAGATAAAGTGCTCTAGTTTTTGTAAAAATTAAAACATTTCTTATCTAGAAGATCATTTCAAAAATTAATAACAAAGTAACACATCAAAAGTGAAAAATTGAGAATTTGTTCCTAAAATTTTTGTACAGAGTGGGCCCCGTTTATGTAATTTTTTGTACATTTTTACAAGTTTTTTCCCTTTTTAATAAAAAATAATTTTTGTTTTCAATTTTTGGATTTTTTCTTAATATATACTAAATAAATCTAAAAATCACAAAAAATCCCCATATCTCCATTTTTTCAAAAAAAAGTTGCCGCAAGTAGTCGGATACCTTATCATACTTATGTTCTCACCTTGTAATTGTAAATTAACCTCATCAGTAAATAAATTTGTTAAATAGGTAAAATCTGGTTCTGGCTCTGATTAAATTTTCTTTTTAAAAGTAAAATCATGACCTGGTTTAGTACAACACTATACAGTGGTTCAGTAGACAACCGTGGACCCCCATTTTAATCTCATGAACCCTTAAATTATTTTTTCACTGACGTAGACCCCTTTCAGAACCCTGGGGGTCGATATAGATCCCTTTGGGAATCACTGACTTAAAGAAAGCCGCAGAAAATCGATTTCAAGCACTGGAACTTTTGAAATCCGGAATAGTAGAAAGAGATCACATACACTTTCAGTTTTTTAAAAAATTTCTTTAAATTATGCAAAACTGTTAAGTATATAATTTTCATTTGAATTAAAATTATTGAGAATAGAAAAAATGAAATAATAAAGCTTGGAAATATTTCTAACGAACGTTACGCTTTCTATCTAAAATATGTCTTCAAGTATTCGAGACCGAAAAGCCGATCAAGTGAATAACCTTCGCATTTCGAAAAGATAGTTTCATGATCTAGAAAAAAAAACTTCTTGAAATTTGAATGTTTCATTCTTTAAAATATGTACCCTAAGTCATTTAATATGTCTAACTCGAGACTTTGTGTTTTTCGGGTCACATATGTTTTAACTTTAAAATAAATTTCAATAATTCGAAAATATTTTAGTCTTTTATGTATTTTGGAACAAAGAAATCCTGTTGTATTTCTATTTTTGAGTACAGAAAAATTAAAAAGGACAGAGTATCAACTAAGAAATAGATAGCTACTAAGTGTTTGAATTGGGCTGAGCCGTAGTGTGATCCAAATTTTCTTTCTCTCAGCCTAGTTTTCCTCAAAAGTAAATTTCTTGTACAATATCTTCTAATAAAATGTATTCTACTGCAGGGCTGGATTTTCTCTAAGCAAAAATACACAAGACTCAAACAGTAAAGAATCACAACTACGCGAGCCTCTCAGTTTTTTGTATCATTTTATCACTGCATATAATGGCTCTCCCATCGTGATTCCTACATTGAAGTACTAGTTAGTTTTGAAAGTGTATATTTTGGAGTAGTCTAAAAAAACATAGAAAAATATTAATCCATATTAAAACTGAAATCACAAAACAAAAAATGTTGGAAAGTAAATTATTGAATGTTCATAGAAAGAATTTAATAATGATTTTACTGTAACTTAAATACCAAAAGTGAGACTCTTTAGTGTTGTATCTTTGTTAAACATTTCAGATTTTTCTGTCGAACGAAATTTGAATTTTTTTTCCAGAACCCCATGTTCCTGCTTTTGGAAAAGGTTGCCGAAGCTTACAGTTCCGTTGTAAATCTCCAGGATATTCCCGGATAAATGTACATTACGAATCAAACGGAAATGAAACTCTCTCTCTTAAAACAACTACTGTTTTATCATGCTTTAAAAACTTAAAAGTAAGTAAGGAACAAACAGAGCTTTGATGCATTTTTAAAAAAAGTTCCGATCTTAATTCAGAGTTGTAAACATTATAATAAGCTTGAAGCTCAGTTATTACTTTATATTATGAATCAGTAGTTTTTGATTGTAAGTCTTAGAATGCTTCTCTTAAAAAGGATTATTAGACAGATTCTGTCATTCTATATTTATGAAATAGTTTTAAATTTGTTGCGTATGGAAGAAAAACGAATGTATTATCTCTATTGCCACAAGTCTCTAACTTCATTTAAAGGATACGTAATATTTTAAAAACTTATAATTTCTCACTTTTCTTTCAGGAAGAGAATGAGCAAAGTTGCGATATACATGAGTTAAGCTAAAATTTTCTGAAATAAATTTCATGTTTACATACCCCCTTTTTTTTCTATACAATAAACATTAATAGAGAAAATTTTGATATTTTTTGGTAAAGAATTTTATAATTTGCGCAATATAGGACTGAAATTTTTCTCTTAGCGTCAGCCATAGTTATTATTTTTCCGTGTTTCTATTTTAGTCATTCGCTTGGAATGATTTGAATTTTTTTAAATTAACGTATGTTTAAACAAAGCGAGGGCTATTGTCTTTACATGGAATACATCGAAATAGAAGCTGATACTGCCAAACTGTGGATTTTATGCCTGCTTCCAACAGACTAATTCTGTTCCAGAAAAATCTGATGGAGGGGGGGGGGAATAAATGGTATAAAACAATGCAAAAAAGGTACAAAGCACTCTTAAGAATCCGACCACCTTAAAATTTTGCATGTAAATTCCTGTTGGATTTTAAGGATGCGTGAAGTTGGCTGGTAATACTGTGTAATATGTTGGCCTCCACATGCTCAATAAGGGCACTGTTGTCCGAAGATGCTATCAGTAAAGTTTGATGTAAGAAATTCGTTGACAGAATGAAAGTTTTAGAAGACCAAGGTGCACGAATGCGAGGGAAAATATTATGGATGTACGACAATCTCTAACTACCCCAATGGCATCACTGCTCGCAATCCATCCAGCTACTTCCTTTTCTATATCACCTGTGGAGCCTTCTACCCATTTTACGGTGCTCACGATGATCATTAAGACGCCTGCCTTTAGTCCCACAATATTGGTAGAATCCTCTACAATAGCGTAGTAGCCTATTACGACGGTTTTCAGCAGAATGACACCACACTGTGTTCAGTGATGGATTCTGGTACAGTCTTGGAGCAGAAGTATATCAGATCCGCGTGTGGAGAGACTGGGATTAGCAGTCCCATTTGTGTTGCAGAAGCATACAGCCATTACTGGAGGGAAGTACCATCTCTTACACAGCAAGTAGTCTCTAGTCATCATGAGTATAACTGAAACAGCTTGAAGGAAGGTTCGTTCTGGATTCCTTCTGTTCCGAATGAAAATGCGAGTACTTAACCGATCACGCCAAAACGATCGTCTTCGCGTGATGTGGGTACTAGTTCATATAGCTATTACACCGCCGCATGCTCCCCTGCCAGTGTTTTGGCGAATAGGCGAACGAACGATACCATATTCGTGGTGAGCATATGTGCAGTTGCGTCACTTGGTGGGTTGCGTCAGTTAATTGCATCAAACGGAGGAATGTTCGTTCTGGGTACCTTCCGTTCCGTATGAAAATGCGAGTACTTAACCGATCACGCCAAAACGATCATCTACGCATGATGTCGGTACTAGTTCATATAGCTATCCCACCGCTACAAGCTCAACGATATGTTGACATTATACGGCCCGTTATCTGTTTTCACGTGCTTCTATTCTGAAGTATCACTGGTCAAGACTTTTTTTATGGATGACAAGACACAGCCACACAAGTACCATACTGTTCGGGAGATGCTTCTATAAAGTGATGATTACCTCAGAATTGATAATCAGCATTCTCTCTGTCATGTGATTTAAATCCCGTTGAACATGACTAGGGAAGGTACCCGAAGGCACGATTGTATCATCTGGAGAATACCAGAAAACTAATACAGATTATCATTAACGCGAATGAGAAATTTTTCCTCAAGAACTATCAGATAATTTAACGCTGAATGTGAATACCACCACTGCAGTTGGGGGAACTTACTAAAGGAATCTACTTTGTTTTTCTTCATCATACAGTGTTTTGTACCAACGTCAAAGTCAACTTCTATCTTTCGTCTTATTCATTTTTAATACCTCCTCTCTTCTAGAAGTACTACATTGTGCCTTTGTAGCATGTCTCACAGGGGAATTATGGGATAATTCAAAAAGTTGTTCAAGTTTTCAATTTTATGTAGAAAGTACATATATTATTTTTTTCTCTTTAGTGAGTTGTAGTATCTCTGTTTAGCATTTGTTTTATCATACTTGTTTATTTTTTAGCCTGTTCATCCAGTGAGGGTTGCTGTCCTCCCTCTTGGATCATCTATAGAAATTGCGTTTGAAGGTGGCCCAAGAAAATGGCCGTTGTTGAAAGAAAGTCATTTCACTATTCGTTAGTATCTTACAAATTCTACGTTTAATTAAATAGATATGACTAGTTGGCAAAAATGTTATTTTCTCCTACCACCTATAACACTAAATTTATTGGTTATTATTCCTTTGTAGTGGAATAATTGGCTTTATATTAATGTTAGCCTCTAAATAAATGTTAATTTGTTATTATTTTCAATCGCATTAATATCGCATTATGAATGGTCGATAACTCAGACAAATCATTCTTATTTAGCCTCAAACGAATTTTTGTAAAGTTTTCAAATAAAATGTTTTTGTACTTGGTTTAGAAAGGAATTAAAATCTAAAAATAGCTCATGATGCTTATATAGTCTGATTGATTGACTATTTTTTATTGTTAATATGTCGTTCTAAAAATGTGTTTTGAAAATTGAAATTTACTTTTGTGTGAAATATTGAAAAAAAGATACTTCAACATAGTTTTCTTTTTGTTTTGATGTATTTACGGTTATGGTAGTTTTCATTAGACAGTTACTTAAAAATTCTTCTGTGAGTTATAATTACATACAAATTTACTTTTTTCATTAAGAGAAAATGTGAAACTATCTCTTTCATATATTTTAAAGCACATTCTTAATTTAAATGATATAAATATATTGATTTGATTATTATGTATCGTAACATAGTTTAGTCAAATATTGAAAAAAATTTTATATTTTTCTTTTCGTAGTGGAAGCCAGCCAGCCGGAAATGATAGATATTCAATTAATAAGAGATCCCATTAGATACAACAGTAAGAAGAAACTTTATATTACATGTTTTATTACTCATATTGTGAATGAATTTATTGTTACTTAATCAAGGACTATATCTGACGGCAATGAAATTTTATAAGAATAATTTCTGTAATGTATACCGAAACAGCACACACAAAAAGAATTAATTCTTCGATATGATTTTTCAAAGTTATCTTTAAGCATTAAATATTGGATCAGGGGGATGAACAAAAAGAATATGAATATATATTTATATATATTAAGAAAACAAACCAAAAGTACAATTTAAAGCGTTAAGAATTTCTTTTATTTTCAAGCTTTAAAATTAATTTAAAAAGTTGAATACAGTACATCAATGAAGTTACTTGCTACTACTTTACATTTCTTTTCGAGTACAGTTTCAGATGTGCCTATTTTTAGAAAGAATTTCAGATTTTTATTTTTTTGTTTTTATACTAAAAATTTATCTACCCAAAAGAAAACAGAAATATTTTTTCCAAAGTGATACAAGTTTCCTAGAAGGTAAATAATAGGATATAATAATATATAAAATAGAATAGAAAAGAAATATAGAAATTTGGTAATAAAATGCCGTGACAAAAATGGCCAAAAATATCATCGACTGATCGTACCAAATGATTTAGATTGATTCTGATTCATGTCTAAGTTAGATTTTTTTCAAACTCCCAAGATTTCTTTTAGGAATGGAAGAAGTTTGTGTTAAGGAATTTTTAAAGATATTTTTAAAAGCAACACACAGTTCTTGGGATCCTGTTCCGAGAACTGTTTCTTGGAACAAACAGTTAATTTACAGTGAAAACTGCATAACTCTGACTTTCGATGACAGTTTGAAGAGAAAACTTTATTCTTGCTGATGCTTATGGGACAATGTAATGCTTCACGTTATTTCTCTGTTGAAGGAAAGACGCAGATATACAACTTTTCTATTGGCATAGCTAGTCCTGTGTTGTGCCTGAATCGAAACTTCAGGAGCTCTTTTTTGGATCCCCTTAACATTTTTCGATTTTTTGCTTACACATGTTGCCCTCCCCCTGAACTTTTCCTTCATCCCAAAGCCCTAAGTTCTACTGCAAATTTTGTTCATCATGCGTTTCATCGCCCCCATATTGAAGAGTGTTAACAAAATGATTAAATAAAACTACATATTTATCTTTCATTAGGTTTCTTAGTTTTAAAAGGAAATTTGTTTTGAATAATATTTAAACATCTCAAATCTAAGAATTCTTCGCCCTAATAATTTTTTTGTCTTTAATAGAGGTCTAACACTATTCTATATTTTCCATCTAATTATTCACAATCTGCTGAACTAGCATTTTGCATTAGTTGGACTTCTTCTCTGACAAGAAGTTTTTTCTTTCCTAAAATGGGAATACAGAATTAGGCGTATCATCTTTTACTATGTGTGTATTTTGGTATCGAATAAATCGAAAGATTATATTAGTTCTCATTTTGCTAGAATATTAGGCAATTGACTTTAACGGAGAATCTCGATTTACTTTAATAATTGTAGGCATTTCAACAGATGGAGCCCCTTCAGTGGTTGGAAAAAATGTTGGAGCTATTAGATTAATTTTAGAGATCCAATAAAAGCTTTAGGAAACAGTTCAAATGATTTTGAAATGTTCACATTGTCATTGTTTTTTGCTCTTCGAGAATCTATGTTCACAAGTGTTAAATATGTCTCATGTGATGAAAGTTGTTGTCAAGGTAAATTATTCAATTAAAAACAATCCATTGAAGCATTGTCAATTTCAAGAATACCTTAGGGAACTGGAAACGGCGATTTCATTTATTACACCAAAATTCAGTGGTTAAGTCGCGGAAACTGCTTATTGTGATTTTAGAAATTAAAAGAAGAAATTGAAACTTTCATGAACAATAATGGTCATGATATAAGTGAACTTTTTCGGATGATCAATGGCTTCTAAATATGTTTTCTAACAGATATAACAATAAATTTGGATGAGCTAATCCAGAAATTACAAGGTGAAAATAAATTGATAATCGATTGTTATTACGATATAAAAACCTTTGTAGCAAAGTTTCAGCTTTATGAAAATCAATTGCAGTCAATTAATTTCATTCATTTCCCATTGTAACATCGCTATAAAAGTGACCATAAAAACTTCTTCAAATATTCTACGGAAATCGGAAAATTATTTAAAGAATTCAATACCAGATTCTCCTACATACAAAAGTTTGTGGAAATGTTTACAATATTTTTAGCTCCATTTAATGTAGAGGTGGAATAAGCGTCTCCAAATTTACAAATGCAGCTAATAGAATTATAATCAAGCATTGAGATAAAAAGTTCGTGCATAAGGGAATAAGATTGAATATTATCGAAATATATCCTCGAAGATAAATTTCCAAAAATAAAACGATTGGCTATGCGCATTATATCAGCATTTGGAACTACTTATCGCTGAGAGTCATTTTTTTCCTAATTAAACCTGGCAAAAACAAAGTATCGTAGCAGATTGCTCGATGAAAAGATGACCAATCAACCACGAAGCGCGTCGACTAAATTATCCTTTGTATTAAAAAAAAAATCTCAAGTAAACTACAAAAACAAGTGTGACATTAATGGTAAGGTAATGAAATATTTTGAATAATTTGTTGCTTTATTTTGAGATGTTCGGCCCACCTCAGCTTAGTAAATTTTTATATGGCCCATCAACCGATTTGGGTTAGTCACCTCTGGTTTAGACAATCAAATAAAACAAATGTTCAAATAGTTGAATGAGAAACCTTTGAGACTTCAAATGCATTTGAAAGAAATGAAGAACAAGTTAGATGTCTATCTAGTTCAGTGATTCTCAATCACTGTGCCACCAAATTCTTGAAATGTACCACCAACTTTTTTTAAAACTATTAATTATACTCTGAAAAAAAAATAAAATTTAGAACCGAATTATTTGACTGTTTTCATGGATATAAACTAAGGGTATTCGTGGTATATTTAACTTATTCTTTCTTGGATAGATGGAAGTATATTACAGAAAAGTAAAATTCTTTTAAATTTATTTTATTGTTGAGTGAGTGGGAGTGAGTGATTTTGAGGTTTAATGGCGCAAGGGCCAATTTCGGCCAAACTGCGCCAAACACTCGTTAGTTATTTTATTGTTAGTGTGCCGCCAAAATTGGAGATTGTTAAAAGTGTACCGCAACAACAACAAAAAGGAAGGTTGAGAATCACTGATTTAGTTGAAAACAATTAACAGTTCAGTTATGCTTTCTTAATTGCTTCTCAACTGACCTACAATTTGAATTGAACCCTTTTGACTCCTTAAAAATTCTTTTAAATACATTATGCTGAGATACAGAGAATCGGATCTAATGATCTCTGACTTATACTTTGAAGTGATGTATTCTATGATGCACTGATCTGCGGTATTCTTGTAGTTGTGGTGGGCCAAACTTATTTACCAATACGATTCAAGATGCCGCACAGTATGTAATATTTGAAACAATTCCATCCCCATTGCAATTCATGCAGAGTTAAGAAATATAGGTCTGGAATATAGATTTAGTTTTATTGTATATTAATATTGCATTATTTAAACACAAAATTAAACTTTAAAAAATAACTATTCCTTCAACATAAATTTCAAAAAAATTAAAATTGTACATATATTATGTATCTTATATAACGTATTTATATAAAATGGAAAATAATTAACATAAAATATAAGTATTCCTTCAATATAAAAATAATAAAAAAAAATATTCAAATGCAAACTTTGTCCCTGCATCGCTCTATTTCATATTGCAATATCAGACATATAATGTGTGACTTTCAGTTCTACATGATTCTAATTGTTCAAATGTTAAACAACTTTGCGGGCTTAAAATATTTTTCATATGGGAAAAGGTTTGATCACATAGATATGTAGAACCCAAAGTGGAAAGTAGAGTACATGCAATTTTCTCCAAATAGCTAAATTTCTCCAACAATGAGATTCAACAACTTAAATTTTATAGTTATTTAACGTTAGCGTCCTTCTAGTTTTTTTCGTAATTCCTTAAATTGTGCTTTCCGCAATTATGACGATGTTGTTCTGTAAGCTGTGTGTATTACAAAGTTATCTTCCATCCCCTCAAAAATTTACAAATGTGTTGAAATGTACCGTGTGCAAAATCAAGCATGTGTGTCACCTTCTGTAGTTTTCATTTTAATGAGAATTTTGCTCCCTCTAAAAACATAATTACCTTTTCGCAATTTGTTAGCGTTGAATGCATATGAATGAAATTTTAATTAAATTATTCGAAATATTTCTTGCTTTTCAAAAACCATCATTATCACAAAGAAACGAAAGTATAATAATTGGTTTGTATTATCAACGTTTTTGATATATTTAAAATTAATTTTGTACTCTACAATAATGCAAACACAACCATTTCTTAATGCTTCTCGTTTATGGTTGAGTTAAATGAATTTTTTTATTTGTCTTCTTTTAGTCAAAATACTTTTTTTTTGGTTTTTAATGTCAAATAATTTCGGATTATATGGGGAAATTTAATTTTCAAGGGTTTTTTAACTGTTGTAATGTACCTATATAATGTAAAATATCAAATTCCTTCTAAATGTGTTTAAGTTTTCGTTTGTTTTATTATTTTATGTTGTTTTGTTAAGTACAAAAATTTCAACTTTTTTTTTGTTGTATTTATTACTATTTTCTTTCTTTTCTTTTGCAGAGGATCTAACAGTTTTTAGAGTTCTTTGTAAAGCTTTGGGAGAAAATGTAAGTAATAAATAATTCTTAAATAAAATTAGTTATAATCATCTTTTAAAATATATAAAAACTCAAATTTTAATTTTTTAAAATTCCTTAACAATTGAAACTTTTTTTTATTTCTAAACAATTAACTTTTTTGTGTTATATCGCCACTTCGTTATGATAAATTCAGTGTCATGCTGAAATTTAATTAGAAAGAATATGCAACAATACTTAAAACTAACTTCTTAATCGAAAATTTCTTAAATTTTTTTAAAAAGATTTAAATGTTTTCGGGATAACTCCAAGCAAGATTAAAAAACAGTTGAAAAGATAAGCGGTTGAATCAAATGTGTTAACAAAATAGGAAATAGTAAACGCTTCTGAATTGGTTAATATAGAAAAAAAATGTGAAAAGCTTATAGTTTAAAAAACCTAAAGTAATAAAAAGGTTTACAAATTATGCAGAATTTATACAAACTGCTGGAAAAAAAAACTTTTTTTTACTACATTCTTTGTACTCGGAGATTTTGAATGCTAGTTATTTTTTGTGCATAGTATTTTGATCCTAAATAAGACATATCGAAGCCGTGGAAGCATTCAAGAAATTATGAAATCATTTTGTTTTTTAGATTTTATTTTGAAAATAATGAACGTAATATGCATCTGGTCCGAATATCGTTTCGATCAACAGAATATGATCTGAATCAGGATATCTTATGTGAGGTTGAAGTTATTTCTAAGCTATAACAATTTTTTCCTTATTCAATTTTTGCAGTTATGATGCAATTGTGGACTTCAGCTTGGTTCTGCCTTTAGTTGAAAAATAAAAACAGAGAATAAATTTTGCTTAAGAAGTCTTCCATATAACCTCTTAAATTTTTTTTAAAAATAAAAAACCCTAAGAAAATTTCATGTTACTTAATAACTGGCTCCAATAAAAAATATAAGAATCCCTCACTCGCGATTCAAAACATCTTTAATATGACCCAATGCATTATCTGGGTACTTAAAAAAAAACTCAACATGTTATACATCTCTTCCTTCTACTTGCAAATAGAATATATATATTACAAATTTTACGGCTAACAATTTTATGTTTGGTTAACTACGAGTATTAACTTATAATTATTGGTTGATTATGAAATTTTTATCTACTCTCAAATGGCATAAAAAAAGAATGAATTCCATCGATATATAAGTAAACAAGATCTATAAATACATTTCAAATATGCAAAAAATTATTGTCTAGTTTGCATGTTAAACTCCCAAACTTAATGACCTCGTTTAATTTGCTTGTTTTATAAACATATTTGCTCCAATTCCATCATTATTCCGCATTTTTTTTATTAGGTTTTAACATTTCGCATTGGGAATGAGCCTTCTGCCACCAACAAGCATCCAGCAAAGCAAGAATCATCCATCAAGTAAGTACTCGTTTAAAAAAATAATTTAAAATCTAATTCACACATTATTAATCTTTTTAGCCATCAATCGATCTAGAGAAATTCATTATTGAATTTGTACTCGTAAGGCTCATAATCAATATTTCAAACCAATATTCAGTAAACTTTAAACGCAAGAAATTTCAGTAAACAGCATTTATTACTAGGGATGTCTTAAGACTTCCTGAGGCCCTGGGCCCTTGTTGAAAAGTAGGCCCTGTGTCTCTACACAAATGTAGGTCCCACCTATGACCCTAAAAAGTAGATAGTACATAGCATACATTGTCAAACATTTGTACAAACCGGTTCGACCGACTACCGCCTTTTGACTGAATGAGTAATGGTCTACGGTAATAGGCCTCGTTACATACATGGACGATAGTCATCACATGTAGCAAGTTGTCATATCGTCCGAAATTCCCAGTTTTTCTTAGAATACAACCGGAACTGTCATTTGACCGTTGAAATTATTTGAGTTATGATCTTATCAAAGATAAGTCGAGAACGAGACGAGGTCCCCATTGTGGCCGAGGTCCTGGTCAAGCGCCTAGTTGGCCCATGCTGTAAGACATCCCAGTTTATTACAAAAAAATTCCAATCCTTACGCCACGCCATTTTCTTGCATACTGAAAAAGTCATTTAGATTTCCCTACATCGCTTTGAGAGGTTTTTACACTTCAAATTAGGTGTTTGGCAATCACTTATTAGTTATATAGAATTGATAATTTTATCGAATATTCTTACCTGAAAAGTATGAATTTTTAAGCATATCATGAATTTTAAAGGGAAATGTTGCAAATTATTCCCGGGTGTATAGATGCCAGGTTTTGTAGAAAACTTTCCAAATATTATAAATATCAAAGAATGAAAGAAAGAATAAAAAATGTCATATTTTTTGTATTGCTCTTTACAAAAAGTTTTAGAGCTGGTATTCGTAACCTAGAACCTATGGAAATAATTCGTGGGAATCGTTATCTTGTAAGAGAAAAATTGTTCTTCTTACCTTCATATTCAGTGGCAGTAAATTTCATCGTGCATCTGCTTTTCTAATTAAAATTCTTATTATCTTGCCATATCAAAATTTAATATTATAATTCAAGATAATTTTCTTACCATTGTATTATTCGGAAATGACGTTTGGTTTTAAATTTTTTGCATATTAAATCAATCATTAATAAGCATATTATTCACGAATTTCTTAAATGTGCTAAGTATGCTGATTTCTTACGATTTCTTAAAGTATAATGGGTTAATTCAGTGCTTCTCAAACTTTGGATGCTTGAGACCCAATTTTTAATCATAATTTTCATGGCGCCCCCGTCATACAACATTATAATGTACTGAATTCGATAATAATGTACTTTGACTCTAATTCTGGCCGCGGTAGCCGAGTGGTATAGGTATCGGACCGTGGCTTGCCTTGTCACGAGTTCGAGCCCAGTACCACTAAAGACCCGCCGTGTAGGGCAGCGATGCACGTTAAATCTGTCGACAGCTGAAATGTCCTCCCGTTGGTGTGGTGTGGTAGTTAGAAGAGGGGGGTGCCAGCTCAGGTGTCGTCCACGTCACTTGACCATGGTTCAAAATTACGTGGTCCGTCGCCAAAAGCCCTCATGTAGCTGAAAAGTGCGATGTTAATATTCAATCAATCATTGACTCTAATTCTGCAATACGTCTTTAATTCTAAACCGTACAGATTATCAAGATAAGTTTTAAGTTTTGAACATAATTTTGACAAGCCCATGGGGTCATTAGTAATTATTAAACTTGGTAATGATGAATTATTGATCAAATACATATTGTAGTACTTACACATTTATGAGTATATTATATCATTGTAAATATGTATTTTTTATTATCTCACAATAAATTTGTTTTGATTTAATTTTAGTAAAAATTCATAATTCTTTTTAAAAGATCTGTTATTTTTTGATATGCTCGCACCCCCTTGTAGGATTATCACGCCCCCTAGGGGCGCACCCCACAGTTTGAGAAACACTGGGTTAATTCATTTGGAAAACATTAGAAAACATAAAAAGTTATGTAAAACATTTTCTTTAAAAGTGAAGCAAGAAAGTTATTTTAGTAATTTCGTATTAGTTTTCTTTAATGTATATATTAAAGAATAATCATTTTTCATTTTGTGCATTCATCTAAAATTTCACTATCTATTCATGCAATTCCTCTGTTTTACAATAGAAAATTGGAGGTAAGATTTATACAAAGTAAATGTTTCTATAAATCTAATAGTTTATCATATTAAGAGGACAGACACAGTACGATTCAATTGACAAAAATCGGTCCAAAAAATAGAGTATAATTTTTTTAGCCTAACTTATTTTTCAAATACTTTTCTTCAAACTCACAAAAATTTAAAGCTTTAAGTTTAAACAACGCAGAGTTGTGATAAATTTTACGTTTGTTTTTATTCACATACCAATGGCAAATCAAAGCTTTAAACTGACTTATTTCGGGAATATTAAATAATTAATTTGACTTCATTTAAAATGTGTTAACGCCTTTTTCTATTGTGCCTAATAATTGGAATTTTTTTCACTTGTTGCTAATAGTACATGGAATAAAAGTTGGTATGCATTTTTCAATATCAAAGCAATACTTATTTTTTAAAAAAATAATTGAATTTAGTATCTACATATTTCTTAAGGAATTTTCAATAAGCATTCATTAAAAGAATTGTACGAATACCAATCATGTTATCGTAAAACCCATACCAACTTTTGTTAAACATAGTTTGACGTACTTAAATTTCATGCGTGTACGTAAATTTTTGTAGGAGTAGCATTTTAAAACCACTTCACAAATATTTATTCTTTAAAAATTAAATGACCAGCTTTTTATGAAATATTGAGCACAAAATCTGTTTTACATAGTATACACTTATAGGAGGCAACCAAAAAATTATGAAAATCATTGAGTTAAAAAATTTTGTGAAAATCATACCCGTATCCTTTTAATCAACGTACTTAAAAGGCATTTAAAGTATTCTACATAACAAACACAAGTTTAGTTTTTTTCTATTTGGCCTTATTAAGTCTAATTGTAGAGTGAAATATTAAAAAATAGGGAAATTGTTTATTTAAAGTAAAAAGATACTTTAATTAGAAGTTCAGAAGGAATCCTTAAATTATTATTACAGTTACTATTAGTATACATTTTCGTCAGTTTTCAGTTTCTTCTCTACTTTCAATTTCTGTTATGCAGAAGTGTCTCACGGCATTAATTATTTTTTTAAATTTTATAGATTTGAATGCAGAAAACCTCTTTCTTTGCATCTCAAGCTGCATAGGAACAGTAAAGAAAAGAAATTAAAAGATGAAAGTATTGTGAAGGTAAAAAAAAGTGATCACAGGTAATTTTATACATAAAACTCTTTTATTTTTTGTAATGAAAATAACTATCCCAGCGTATTATTTAATTGGAGGAGGGGGTGTTTTCTTTTCATATTTTATGAGTTGACAAGAAAGATAAAATTAAAGAAGTAAATTATGTGTCTGTTTGCATTATTTCACCAACACCCAAAGGTTACGACAGAAATGTTTCATTGTTTCACAGTATGTAAAATAGATGTTGTGCTGTTTCGCAGCACGTAAAAGTAATGTTGCATTGTTTATTAATTTTTTTTCTCAATTTAGCAATTTAATTCCTAGGTAGAAAGAAAATTTCACAAATTTCAATGCACTTCTCTTTTTTTATGTCAACTGAAAAAAAAATAGATATACAATTCTTAGAGAAATAAGAAAAAAAAAATGTTGAAAATGCTTTATAGTTCAAAATTTCTACCTTTAAATGCAAATTTATGTATGGACAGTAAAAAGTGTCAAAATTCAGAAGTCAAGTTAATATATAATTAAATAAATATTTTCATAGATTCATCATCTGATCATTCAGAAAACTGAAGACACTAGACTACTACTTTGTACTCTGCATTTAAACGAATATCATTCCACAGAGTTAATAAGTAAAGCAAATGCTTGAAGATAATATTTCAAGCAAAATTTTACAAAGGAACAATTCACATTTTAATGTGTGTAACTCTCTTTGCTCGTAAAATAAGTAAATTTTTTTGAGAGAGATTATCTATTGATATTTATTATTTTTTAATTGTAACTTAAGTAAGTTCGAATAAAAGGAACCTGAAGCGCACTTATATGTATGTCGAAACAAAATGCATCTTTTCTTATAATAATCCTTACTAACGCCAAATATGTGTATTTCCACGGTATGCAAATGCTATTGCAATTTAAACATTTCATAGTCTTTTCATTGGCATGGTGTGGAAGTTTGGCGAGTGAGTAGTAAGCTCTGGTTTCATGCTCGTCACTAGTCTGTGGTTCAAAATTTTAAGGCTCGTTGCTAAAAGCCTTTGTGTTTCTTCAAAGCGTTATTGCGGTTGCTAATCTCTAATTGTCTAGCAATGCTAGACAACCTCCATGGATCTAAAAAATTCTAGAAATTCTAGAAACAGAAGAGGGTCCAGAAGGACCACGTCTTTTTTGAAATCCAAACAAGTTCAGATGTGGGCAGGGGGAGACCAGCTTGGAATAGCACCCGTGGCACTACGGGAACATCTTCTGACCCTGACGAAAAGTAAGATTTCTTCCGAAGTACCTAGGGAGATTAGGAGGAGTTCTTCCAAATTGATTGAGTTCAATCTTCTTAAGGGAGGATGATTCGCTAAACGTAAGAAACCCAGTAGGGTTCACTCCTTCCTAAGCCAGTCCTGACCAAGAAATTGGTTTTTTCATTACCATCAATTCCCACATGGGATTGGACCCACTGAAAATGTACACGATGATTAGGAGAAATCCAATCAAGAAGATTTAGGATATCAAGGCTAGTCTGGTCCCCTACAGATGTCTAACTGAAGAAATGTTGTACTGAAGCACACACACACATGGCTGTCAGTCAAAGCGTGGCATTACTTAGCAATCAACCTATCCATCGACGAAGTGGCTTGGCATATCTTATATGTGCTGAGTAAATACCTTAATATGTATATAATATAATTTTAAAATTCGGTGCTTAGTACCTGCGATCTTCAGATGCATTTTAAATCATGGACCATCTGAGCTCCGATCTTGAGGAGTCTTCGTTTCGTTCTTGACTGGGCCTCAATAAGATCATGAGCATATAATATCGTCAGTTTTCCTGAAAATATTCTCCCGAAAACTAAACATTTCAAACTAGATGTCAATTGGAAGCGGTGTCAAGACTGCATTATGTCACTTTCGTGTCTAGGTCTAGGCATACCACAATACGCCTTTGTTACACATTTAGTTGAAAAGCGGCAGTCTGTTTCTGCCTAGGACTGTGAGATACGAACGTTTTTTTTTTATGGGTTATAGTTTGTACAAGTATTTGATAGCAAGTGCTTTATATACTGTCTACTTAAAAGGATCGAAGGTGGGGCCTACTTATGCATAGGGTTCCAGGACCACAAAGTCTTTAGACATCGATAGTGATATGTTCTAGATATTCCAATGCTGAGAAAAGGCCACAAACATTTTCTATATTTTATACCGTCAGATTAAATGCATTTCTTTCCCCACCCCTGAAACTTTTAACTTTTATTTTAAATATTTTTTTATGGATACATTTATTTGCTATTTGAATTTCTAACAAATGACAAGTATAATTCTTATTTAGTCCAGCAACGAGAAAAATACTAATAGAAATAAAGTTTTTATTAAAAATTATATTTGCTTTTAATACATATGTGTAAGAAATTAATTTCAATTCATTTTACAGGTTCCCTTTTATGGAACGAAACTGTTTTCTGTTGATGTTTGGCTGAAAGACTTCAAAGGCAGAAAATTGTACAATATTTCTACACTGATACTCCACTGGAAGGTTTCAGATTTCAGCTTAGCACAAGCAGAAGACACAGAAAAAGGATTTATGACTCATGATGCAGCTCTTAATGGGTACAGAAAAATCTCGAGAGGTTAGTTTGTTATAAATTATAGTAACAAGATATGTTTAAAAAGATAATATGATTTATCAAGGAGTTTTTTTAATTAAAATATTTTTACGACGAAAATTTTCGAAAATTATGGGGTAGGAAAAATATTGTCAAAACTAGATTAATGCAGATTTTTTGCAAAACCCATATTGAATGATTCCAGATATCATCCAAACGGTTTGAAGAAGCAAAAGGTTACATTATGCTATTGTTAATACAAATGATATAATACATTGAACTTAAAATTTTGAACTTAATTGGAATATTTTCTAGAGTGAACTATTTTTTTTTATTTTCAAATAACATATCTGTGATATTTTTTTAAATAAAATTAATACTTATATAAAGAAACTGTTAAGTGTACCAGACGCGTTTTTTTCTTACAAGTATTTAGTAGGTGTCCTCTTGTCACAATAAATGTTTAAGACTAAAATACTTATTTTTCTTTAAAAAAATATTACTTTTAAACTTTCCACCATTAAAAAGTATTAAATGTTTTAACTTCATTCCCCTGTGGCAGTAATTAACATAAAAATTAATTTTTTATTTTACTTTTCTTTTCATTTATAAACCAAAGAACATCTTACCAGCTTAGGTAGGATTTGAAATTCTGAAAAAAGTTCTGGACTACCCTAATATATATGTTTATGAAAGGGGGAGATAGGGTTTTTTCTGTTAATTCATAAAAAATATTTCGGATGTTTTCCTAATAGTTTTTAAGTTGATATTCACCTACAGAAAAAAAATTGAAAGATTTTATTGAGTGTTAAGAAATAGGGTGGTGTGAGGCTGCTGGATGCATTATAAAGTTTCTGAAAAATTTTACATTTTGAGTGTATTAATTTTACCTAGATTATATTTTAATTGGATTCCAATAAACTATAACCTTAATAATGCAAAATTTCTTGACATTCAATTGGAAGTTTCAGATCACTTATGATGCATCAATATTCACAGCATTAAATATTTTTAAAGCCCCCCTATTGGAACTGTATCTTTCATATCTCATTTTAATAAAACGTAATAATACATTATATTCAATGTAACAATAATTTGGCTACATCAAGATACGAAAAATATAAAAATTATAATAAATTCCTATGGATTTTTTAGTTCTTTCAACTTGAAAAACAAAGTAATAATTACATCTTTAATTTTATAAAAAAAATATTTTTATAATACTTAAAATACATGAAATAAAATTATTTTTACAATTTAATGTGTTACTTCATTATATTTGATTTTCTAAGTTTTCTAACTCTTTCTTTTCATTTACAAATAATTCCTTTTCTGCCTTACACTTAGTGATGGTTTCATTTTCTTGGATATAAGGAATTGAAGATCATTATTTTGCATTTTTATAATATTTTTTCAAAGCATTTATAAGCTCTAATAACTTTTCCGAAATAAATATGTAAATAATTTATTACATTTTCATCTAATATATATTATAAATGTGAAAGTTTGTGAGGATCTTTGTGGGTCTTTCACGCAAAAACAACTGAATGGATTTTAATGAAACTTTACAGTAATATAGCTTATACATCAGAATAACACATAGGCTATAATTTATAGCATAGGTTATAATTTATAAAAATTTGCAAAAAGTGTCCAAAATATAACGATATTTGTCAAGTAAGTAATGAAAAAATTCTGGCATCTGCAAGCGCTGCAAAAAAGCCCACATCAGCATATACCTATCTTTTGTTTGTGAAAAACTCTTTTTGTTTTGGCTACGCAAGGGGCTCGCTTCTAATTAATTCCTGTGATCAAAATAATGCCTATTTTTTTATTTCAGAATAAAACTAAGTTTTGAAGGGAGAGGTTGTTATAAATCTCTCTTTATTTTAATGGGGGGTTTTTATGATTTTATTATGCACATTTTTGGTAGTAAGAAATTGATCTTTTTTTCAAAATAAATGCTTTTATCAGTTCTGGTACTTAAAGTAAATAAACTTTCTCTTTCCCACTGCATCATTTGGACAAATTTTAAAAATTTGTTTGTGGTTAGTAGCTAATTATAATGCTATCATTTTAATTCAATAGGCAGATATTGCGTTTTTAAGTATAAAAATATTTATAACTACTGTACTGTATTTTTTGGAGTGTGTGAGTGAGTGAATATTAACATCGCACTGTTCAGCTACACGAGGGCTTTTGGCAACGTATCATGTAATTTTGAACCATGGTCAAGTGACGTAGACGACACCTGAGCTGGCACCCCCTTCTCCTAACTACCACACCAACTTAGAAGGAATACCACACCAAACTTAGCAGGAATATTCTTTGAAATCCACTCTTCCAAGATATATGGCAGCACAGGTTCTATGATGAGTATTTTAGCGGGGAAGCCGAATAGTTTTGTAGCAGATATTGCGTTTTCAGCGGATTGCAAAGATTATTATTTTTGTCCCGAAAAAATAGTTAATGTCAAAATTTAAGTGTCTTATGTTTTTGTATGTTAGTGAAGACCTTGGAAAATCATTTGACTACTTATTTTAAGTGAACGGTGTATATAATTAATTTTACAGTGGAATATCTTGAATTAATTTATTAGCTCTAACGGATTAAATTTTCCAAAGTGGAGTATTTTGTTTATGTATATCCCTTAATTTGTAAATGTAGTGATCCAACAAAAATATTGTATGAAAAAAAGCTGCAGTAAAACATAATGCGGTTGGATAAAGTATTAAAGTGCATTTCGCCCCTACACGGCGGGTCTTACAAAGCTTTAATAAAGCTCGAGCTACGAAAGTAGCTAGGCATTTGCCAACTTGACTCTATCGTTAACATTTCGCTATGTTTTTCATTGAATCGCCATTATAATTTAAGAAACGGCGTTGCTTGCGAATATTACAATTTTAAAATAAAATTAAATACAACAGAAGGTAATATTAATTTATTACACTTTCAGATATAAATTATTTACACTACTTTTTAAGCGTTCATTACGCAAAACTTTTAACAATGTGTTACTTTTGCTGAGCAGAGATCAGCTTAGGGAGGTATTTTGAAAAATCGACCCTCAAGAGTGTTACGAGGAATTATAAATAAAAAAATCCCTTTTATCAGCTATTAAATCTACATACTTAAAATTTAACAAAGGTGTTTTTTCTTTCTTTTTTTGTTTAGCTGAGATATGCAAAATCTTATTTTGTTTATTTTGCAATTCACATAAAATTAACTCATTAAAAACTTCCCTTCAATATGTGTAGTTTAATTTTTCAGTTCACCCGTGCGAAGAACGGGCATACCAGCTAGTTATTAATAAGAAATAACGAACCTTTCCACTTTGCGGCTCTAGCCTTTGTTCGTTCCTGCAACTCGTATTATAAATTTGGCCGTCTTGAGACGTTGCAAATTTGCTATATTTTTTTGTTATTATATATAATGGGTTTTAAAAATAAATCTATTACATTTAAAATAATTTAGCTATTTGCTATAAACACGATGGAAGGCTGGCAAACATCTTAAACCAGGTTTAACCTCGCTAAAAGCAGTCCCCAGTCTGCTATGTTTATTAAATGTTTGGTGTTTTGTTCTACTTTGATGTGCTTTGTGGTTTTCTCTCGTATGTTATGAAATATTTTGTTATATATATATGTATATATATATATATATATATATATATATATATATATATATATATATATATATATATATATAAAACAAAACTATATTAGTATAACTTATTATACTATACATATGCATCCAATAAAAAATGAATTTTAATGGTCCTAGCCCTTCAGGACTCGCTCTTAAATAATTAACTAGCTTGCCCGTCTGACGGGATTTAATCGTAATCGTATCTCTTAAAAATTAAAATAAACTTACATGAGGCATTCTCGTACGATGTCTTTTCACCAATCAAAAGCTCCGTACACGGAAGTCATATGAGTTGGATCTCTCATATGATTTTCTTCTGCATATAAAAGCCCGAGACTCTGGAATCGTCCTTCGTCATGTAGCCTGCTGCAGCTCATGTTTGTCTTTGTTGTGCTGTCCATATTTGTTTTGTATTTAAGATGTACAATAAACTAAATTAGCTGCAACTAGATGATTCCTCATTCATCCAAAATCTTCAACACTCTCTTCATTCCAAATGAAGGACTATTATATATATATATATTTATATACATATATATATTCATTCCTAAAGGTAGTGTTATTAACAGTCATGAAAACATAAACAGAATGGTTTTCAAATTCATTTTCATTCATTCTTTGATTTGTAGGATTTACAATTTGTCTATTCTTATTTTATTTTACTATACCATATGTAAATATAAACACGAAAATTCTATATTACATAGAATTAAACCTACTAAAAGAGTCTTCTAGCTATTTTAATTTCATAAACATAATGTTAATTCTATAAAGTATCTATTTTCTTCTTAAACATATATATAATGTATTAAAATACAATACAGTGCATAAAATTTCTTCTATTTTTTCAATTTATATAAAAAAATTTCGGATGCAATTGATAGTATTTTAGTTATATTAATCCAGATTTGACCAGGAAAGAAAAAATTCCATACAGGATTCCATTTAGGAAATTTTTTTAAAAAAAAAAGGGCTGCTAATCGGGAGTTTTTTTAAGAAAATCAATTTTTAAGAAGTCTTTATATGTTGAATTCGTGAAGTGTTTTCCTCACTACAACATTTATTATTAAAATTTATTTTATTTTATTCTGATAACTCTCCTGCTTTTTTAAGAAAGAAAAACTGTCAAAAGGATTACTTTTTTTTCGTTTAAATCCAACCGAGCTGACCAATTTCGAAAGTATCCAATTGAAATCGAGCGAGATAAAGTTGACGATTTAAAAAAGGAGCGCGATACGTGAACAATAATTAAATTTCTTCTACACTTTGCTATCTTTAGAGCCAACTGAAGACAACGTTTCTGGTAAATATCTTTCAAGTTAAGTATCTTTTTCACAACAAATGGTTCATGCGTGGGCAGTCATTTATTGTTTTGAACTGCTTTCTACTTTCGAAGTCTTTTCCCCATAAATTTTGCTATTTAAATCGTTTTAAACTATCTCATTTATGTGTATCACAATTGTCATAATTCCATTCTTAAACGCACATATTATTTCTTTATAATTTATCTCAAGGAGTAAAATATAATTACGTAATTATAAAATATATTACGTAATATATTTTAATTAATATAATTAAAATATATTACGTTTTTTACACGGTCTTTTTTTACACGATTTTGAAATAACATGGTACACGAATTTCACGAATATTTTTTTTTACATGAATTTTTTGTTCTAGCATGAATTTCAAAAATATTTGGGGATTAGTACCCTTTGGATGAGGACAATTTGATCGAATTTATCACAGTTTATGTGATTATAAAGAAGTCGATAACAACGAAGTTGAAGTTCGGCTATTAATAGCTTATTTAATTCGCGAGGGTTGAAATTTCCTACATGTACGGAACAACATTTTATTACTCGTGATCCTGAAATAGAGCATGCATTAAATTTTCTACGTAATTTTTCGTAGCAGGATATCAAGAATTATATAATCAACTTCAGAAATCAAAAAGACAGCCGCTAATAAGACTGTAATTACAAAAAAACCAACAGAGGTTGTTAATAACGAATGAAATGAAATAGATGAAGTTTAAATACTAACAACTAATTTAATTTGCGAGGGCTTGAAATGAGCTACAATCTTGAAATTTGAACAACATTTTCTTACTCATGATCCTGACATAGAGCGTACATTATAATTTCAACGTGATCGTAAATTTTGTATAGCCGGATATCAAGAATTATGTTAGAAACTTGAAAAACAAAAACAAAACAGGTGCTAATAACAGATTTTGTAACCGAAAAAAAAAACTGAGGCCGTTAATGAACGAAATTCTTCATTTGAATCAAAACCGACAATTGCGCTAGACAATACCTAACATATCTACTGATGAAAGCATTTTTGATCCAGTTCGTAATAAACGGGCACGCTTGTTATCAAGTAGCGATGAGTAGTTGTTAGTTAGTAGTTTTATTCCTAATTTCTCAGTTTAAATTTTTATGTGTTGTATGTACTTATAGATTAAATTTTCACTGCACACTAATTTTAATTTTTTTAAAAATAAAAACGAATTGCTTTATAAATATATCAAACGAATTTTATAATAACTTTTTTTTTGCACGGTTTTACAGGAAAAAATTTACAGATTTTTCATCTTACACGATTTTTTAAAGTTGTGAAACATATCGCCAAATTTCCTATGTCTCATGTATTTTTTCATACGGTTTTCTAAGGAACGTGTCTATCGTGTAAAAAAAGAATTAGGTGTATTTAAGAATTTACAAAAAGTTCGGTTTTACTATTATACAGCAATGATTCTTTTTGTATTATAAAATTCTTTTTAAAAAGTATTGTATAAGATCATGATTAATTTTCTTTTTCTAATTTAAATAGATAATCTTGACTTATTAACTTTTTGCTTCCTGATTTGGACCATAATCAGTAAAGCACTTAAGCTGACGTGTGTTATAAAACAATTTTTAGTAATGTAAATTTTGATTTTTCCAGAAAACTCTTATTAACAAAGAGCTTGGGCTATACTTTTAATTAGTTATCTTTAACCAGAGAAAGAATTTTTGCATTTTAGTTTATAGTGCACCTTAAAACAATTTTTGTGATTAAAATTTTTCTTTAAAGAATTTAATCTTGTTTTATCACTAATTATTCTTTTGTAGCCTATGAGCCTTCAATTACCGTATAACCCGGCGTATAACGCGCACTTATGCATTCAGGCTGCATTTTTAACGTTTTAGGTATGTGCGCTGCAATAACACGCACCTCCTTTTTTACGAAAAAAAGCTCTTACGTTTTGAAGTACTTTGTTCGAGGTATTATCCCAATCTTTTGGAAAAATAGCTAACTTCTAGAACTACAACCCTTTAAGTTCATAAGGAATGTCATTTCTTTTAAATAAACAGTATTTGGATACATATAGAAGTTTAATATTTTTAATACTCGTATCTTTTTATTTCTAAAGCTTTCATTTTTATACTGGGTGTATTACACGCACCCGTAAATTTCAATCTTATTTCAAAGATTGAAAGTGCACGTTATACTTCGGATTTTACAGTAGTAATTAAATCCAAGATTATTTTTTGTAAATAATATTATTTTAAAATGACGAAATTGAGTCTTCACGTCCAAAAAAATCCATATATACTCATAATTTTTTTTTCTCAATGTCTAAATTTTTTTCGTACGAAAATTACAGCAATTATCTTTTTAGTAATAATAATACATTTAAATTGTATAATAAAACAAAAAAAAATTCTAATAGTTTTATTGCTGTTTTATTAGACTATCTTTCTCTTTATAATCCTCATTTGCCTTAGAATAATCTTAAGACCATTGTCATTGTGTTCCTTTTTCTAGAATTCAAAGAATTTAAAATGACTGGTGGTGCAGGTCGCCTGAAAGTAACTGCAGAGCTGGAAGGATACAAACAAGATGTATTGAAAAAAGCTGGAATATCTATAGTGGTAAGTAGACCCAAATAATTGACCAACAACTAATAAAACACGAAATATACTATAAAAAACTATATAACACCGTCACTTCATCGTTTTTGGCATTCAGCATAAATTTAGTGTACGAAAATGTTTTGGTTAAAACTAAGCAATTTAAAATTATGCCAGTAAGAATGTAGATGTTGTTATACATTAAAAGTGAAATACACATCTGAAATGTGAGTTTTAGAGCAAACTGTAACTCTAGCCTTTTCTTCAAATAAAAAAACTATAGCTAGACCTAAGCATATCAAAATTTCTTGCTCTGGAAATCTCTTAGTGACATTTCATTTTCAGCACCAGAGATCATTGTAAAAAAAATGTTTGAGTAAGTAGAAAAATGTATTTCTTTGATTTTTTTTACAAAGAGAATCGGGATATACTGACAGTATTCTTCGAAAAGCTAGCAGAGGGAGGGTTTGAAGGTCATTGCGATTGACTGGAAGTGAACAAAGAGGTTACTGTCTTCACAGCACTCTTTTCATCTGTTTTAGTTTAAATAAAACAAATTCCTACACTTATTTATTTCATGGATGAGCAATCTTGCCATGACCAAGAGCCATACACATTTATTTAGACTTTTGAAATAACACCTAAAAAATGAAAAAATTGATCTGTAACGTAGTAATTAGATTCAGTGATAGTCATGTACAGTAACAAAAAAAAATATACTAAAAGCAGAATAATTTAATTTGATAATTTGCATTACATTGAGAGATTCAATGTCTGTTTTAGTATTTAGTGTGAATTTAGTTGTAACTTGGTGGAAACTTGATTTAAATATTGTTATATATAATCAATAAAATAGTTTACTAAATTGCTATATCTTTAAAGAAGCAAAGAAAAAATAAGGTAGCTACAATAGTACAATACCAAACTCTTAACCTTGGGAACTAAGATTGCAGGTTTAAACATTGTTTTCAGGCCAGTCAACTCTCACTTTTAATTTGCCTAAGCAATTGGACTGCATGGAAAAGAAATATGAATAAGAACAAGTCTTCATTTATTCTAAGAATAATATCATTTCAAGATTAATTTAAACTCCGATTTAACGAATTCATCGATTCCAATACTTTATTCCTTAATTAGGGGTTATTCGTTAAATCGGAGTTCAAACAAAATACAAATTTTTTGCACTTACCTTTAAGAAATTCAATAGTATGCAACTACACAAAAATATCCGTATTTAGAAATTACACGCTTTTGATTCAACAGAACTAATAATACTATTAGGGAATTATTATACACCAGTTAATTGGAAATTTGAAAATACTGACTAATAAATGTTTTACAATCTGTTTGATTCCTGTCTCAAAAGAGTTCTTTTCCGACTTTATGCAAAGAAGAAAGAACTGCGTCGTTTTTACTTCCTGCTGCGTAAAGTATGTTTTCACAGTTTCCTATCAATTTAAAGAACTATTTGGGGAGCAATTAGTTGTGGAAGGGGATGAGATAAGAAGGGAATTTTCTCTCCTATTCAAAACTCACGCGATAGATTACACTCAAGACTCACCTGTTAAGTTTAATATTGGTCTGCACCGTTTCCGTCGGAATTTGCTTTTTACAAGATGTCTTTTTCTGTTCCAGACAAATGGATGTCATTCGAAAAAAACAATTTTTAAATGAATAAGTGTAATATGTAGCGATCAATATGTATGCCGTTAAACTGTGCCTTTTATAATTATTTAATATTGGTCTGCAGAAGGTTTTAATAATAATGTATTGAGAGAAAGGGTATATTTTTAGCATATACTCCACATTTATAGGAAAAGAAATGAAATGGATCGCTATTAAGAAGATTTTTGCTGAAATAACTCTTTTTAATTACAGTCTGCACTTTTCGACTCAGATTGTTGAAATAAAATAAGGAATGTTAGTTTATAATAAAAGTCATTCATCGCCAGAGAGAGAGAGAGAGCGTCCTACTACGAGACACTAAAAATGTGTAGCAAAAATTATAGATATTTTGAGTGATACCTATAAAATGTTTTTAATCAAAAGACAAATGCCTCTATAGAATTATAAAAATATTGTTCATATTTTTTCCTTTTTTACACAACTTTTAAAACGACGTTTCGCTTCTTTTTAGGAGAACTTGAATAAGATTTCTGGATCCATTGACTTAAACCTTGTAAGTCTACGAGATATTAATGCTGGATTGTATTCGATGCAAGACAGTGAGAATCAGGTAATTTTAGTTCCATCATTTTTAAATATTTTATAAATACAATTGCTGTAAATTTCAATAACATGTGGATCAGTGACGTAATGGAGAATATTAGGGCCTCCCTGCAAACTCAGGTTTAGGGCCCAAAGCCCAAATAAGCACTTTGCGTCATTCAAGCTTTGGGCCCCTTAAGAGTCCCTGGACTGCCCCGCAATGTGGGGTTTGCGGGGGTGTATGTTACGTCACTGATGTGGATAAAGAAACCATTATTTCCGTTAGCTAATTTTTAACACATATATTCAGTTGAGAATGAGAGCTATATGATAAATTGAAAAACTTACCACATCGACTTTCGACGTTATTATTGCCTCAAACTGAATTGAATTCTGGTTCAAACCTCAAAGTAAAAAAAAAATCATAAACATATCCTATTTTAAAATTAGTTACCAAACAAATAAACAAATGTTTTAACTTTTATTAAAGAAAAATATTTTCATAGTTCTCGAATAGGATTAAAGTGCAGTATCAACTCGGGCTTTTTTCAGAAATAAATTGAATTAGTTTATGAAAGATTTTATTCAGTTCCTTAGCATTCAACAGTCTCAATAAAGGTGTATTTATACCCAAATCGTGTAGTATAACTATTAAACAAGCCAGTTGTGTAACCACTGGCTTAGCTAGTCCCGATTGGGCCCTGTGTCCATGTTTCTTCAGGGACTCTTTCTAGGAGCCCCTTAACATTTTGCGATTTTTTGCTTACACCTTTTTGGGCCCCAAAAGCTAGGAGCACATTACGGCTGATACGGTGGTAGTTACACCCCCGGGCGTAACGTACACCCCCACATTGCGAGGGAGGCCAAGGATTCTAGAGGACCCAAGGCGTGACTGACGCCAAGTACCTAAACAAGCATAAAAATAGAGATTAAAAATTCATGACTCCCCCCCTACATCCCCCCCCCAAATAACTTCATTTTTTTTTTGTTCAGTGTTTTTTTGAATTTCGATATTTCAATTTGAATTTATCTAATGTATCATGAATTTCCTTTTCAGAAATAATTCAGTTTTAAATTCGAATTGTAAAACGAGATACTTATTCTAATTTTAATCGTATTTAAATTTCTTCCACACTTGAGCTAGTAATTAATTTATCCTTATTTGGAGATAAGGCATGGATTGGTTAAAAAGCAAAGTGAATTTTAAATAAGTTTGCTTAAAAATATTTTAAACTTCGATAAATCCCATTGCTTTATTTAATCTAAGTGAAAAACGTGGATCTCTTGCATTTCTTTTCAGGAATATAATTGAATGTAGAAAAATTATGAGTATAGGATCTCCAAATAGAACGGATACTTTTATAAGCAATGCAGAAACTGAAAATTTTCGTTGAAAAATATATTTAAGCAATTAAAACTTGTGTTGGAATTTCCAATTACAACGTAACATTTCATATGCAATTTATCATATTTATATTCTAATTACATATAACTAATTCATTAATAATGTATCAAACTAGTATTTTTAAACGAGGCAGAAAGTGGTAATCACAAATTTCGATATTTCATTTTGTGAATTTCTACATAAAAAGTATTTTGCAGCTATTCATTTGTAGCCATCTCAAATCATCGATGGTTGAGACCACATAAAATTTTTTTTTAATCCCAACTTAATTTTTTAATCACACTATTAATAAAAATCTGAGAAGTTAATCAATAAGTGCCAAATAAGTTTTCAAAAGTTTTTTTTTAAATGAAATAGAAACCACACTAAATTATTAGTTCTCCTTTAGAACCTAAATTATTGTTACACATCTCTTATAGATGGCAGCACAAATGTAGCTAATTTTTTTTTTTGGTTCTGTTTTGTTGAGAGTAAAAGGGGCGAAGTGTGTGTGTGTGTACAGAGAAATAAATCTTTCGCTAAACCATTTTGAAAGACTGGCGAGAAAAATTACAACTGCTTATACATCGTAAATATAGCTAAAAAAATAATGTCCTGATATTTTAAGAAAGTTTATGTTTAGTTGTGATAAAAACTCATTAGTTCTTCCGAAGGTAAAAACAGGTGAAGACTAAACTGGAAAAGAATAACTTTGTAGACTTGCATCCTGTGACTATATTAAATAAGTATTTCAAAATGAAAAGCAAGAACTTCTCTATGCAGTCTTTAACAGCCCGTCAGATTGATTTCTTTTCTAAACATACTCTTTTAAGAATTTTGATGTACACCCAACTCTTTTTCTTTAATTTTTTTATGCGGTCTTTTTTTTTTACACGATTTTGAAATTACACGGTACACAAATGTAATTTTTTCACGCGATTTTTTTGTTCTTGCACGAATTTCAAAAATATTTGGGGATTAGTGCCCTTTGGATGAGGACGATTTAATCGAATTTATTATAGTTTATGACAGAGGTTCTCAAACTTTTTTGCCTCATAGACCCCTTGATAGGCTTTTCGGGGTAGACCCCAACTTATACACCTAATATTAAATTTTTGCAAATTCATCAACTTAAACGTGTTTTTGACAGCAGGTGTAGAGCTACTTCCTTTAAAAGATTTAAATTTCTAACTGTAGTGAAGTACAGTGTATAAAACTTAAGAAAACACATGTGTTAATTATTTAAATTAAAATTTAATTAATACATAAAATATATAAATGAGCAACAAACAAATGCTTTTAGTGGGAGGGATGAATCTGGGGATGCAATAACAAATCTTCAACATTTGACATCAATCTTGTCAGGTTTAACCCTAAATATCACCTCGATTAATAGTGCCCCCAGTCTTCTTCTACCCTTTTTTTTTTGGAAATTTGCAAGCACACTGTAACTCCTCATTTAAAAAAACAATTAAAAACTTTCAAGATATTCCATAATATGGAGAAAATAACTGATATATCTTTTTAAAGCCAACATTATTGACACATACGTTTCTATACTTTACTTTAAGATCTTCATTAGTGCCTATTCCTAGTGGCTATTTCTTGTAATCTGACTTTTTTTTTCAAAATGACCGTATGAATTCATTGCCTACTGTGGTATTATGGTAGTCAAAATATTCTCAAACCTATAGTTTCAAAATCTAAAAAAGGGGCGTTTAAATGTTGAACGTAGGTTAAAACGTCTTTTTCCTGGTAGATTGTCTGTGACATTGGAATACCTGGAAACTTTGCTACGTCCAGTATTATACTCCTTTATCTTAATTCTGGTAAGAAAGAACGAAATGTAGTTCTTATTTTAATAAAATTTAGACTGTCGTCTTGTAACTGCAAATTAACCTCATTCAATTTAGTAAATATATTTGTTAAATGGGCAAAAGTTTGGTTTCCGCTTGATTTAATTTCCTTTTAAAATTAAAGTCACGTTCTGGTTTATTGAGGGTCGCTATCGTTGACCCCCATTTACACCTCATGGACCCCAAAATTATTTTTTCGCTGATGTGGACCCCTTGCAGGTCATCATAAACCACTGGGGGTCTATATAGACAACTTTGGGAATCACTGGTTTATGATAATAAAGAAATCGATAATAATGAAGTTGAAGTTCAGCTATTAATAGCTGATTAAATTCACGAGGACTTGAAATTTGCTCCATATACGGAACAACATTTTATTACTCATGATCCTGACATAGAGCGTGCATTAAAATTTCTACGTAGTTATTTGTAGCAGGATATCAAGAACTATATAATCAACTTGAGAGAAACCAAAAACACAGCCGCTAATAAGATTTTGTAAATACAAAAAACCCAACAGAGGTTGTTAATAACGATCGAAATTTTTCATTTAAATCAAAACCGACAATTGTGTTAGACATATCTGACACAGCTGCTTATGATAGCATTAATGATCCAGTTCGTAATGTACTCTCACGCTTGTTATCAAGTATCGATGAATAGTAGTTTTATTCCTAATTTCAATTTTATATGTTGTAAGTATTTTTTAGACTAAATTTTCACAGTGCTCTAATTTTAATTTTAAAATAATAAAAATGAAATTTTTTTGTTTTTAATAAATATGTAACATGGATTTTATAAATACTTTTTTCATATGTTTTTTTTTTGGAAAATATTTAGAGATATTTCATCTTACACGATTTTTTAAAGTTGTGGAATATATCCCCCAGTGGCGCACACAAGGGAGGCCTAGGGGTCCGGACACCCCCAAAGCCTTTTATTTTTTTTCCGATTGATTATAATTCCAAGTATATAGTACATAAAATTTAATTAAGTATTTGTTATTAATAATTAATTTTATTAATTAATGCTAATAGTTTATTCAATAATTAGTTTTTTACTGTTTTTTTGTTCCCGAAAATCGGCAAAATCAAAAGGAGGAATGATGGACTTTCAACCCTGGACCCCCTGAAAAATTCTTGTGTGCTCTACTGATATCCCCAAAATGTACCGTACGTCGCATGTATTTTTTTACGCAATTTTTTTTTTGTATAGTTTTCTATGGAACATATCTACTGAGTAAAAAACAGGGTTACGTGTTTCTTAGTTATCATAAAGCTTGCAATATGCATATGCAGTGCTGCACATAAAATACAAAATTATATTAAACTCAAGGAGAACCAAATACTTTATTATAAATCGAGTTCTATATTTTTGAAAAAATTGTCCTTCGCTTTGAGATGGATTTTTACAAGCTTGATAGTGCGATTATGCATATACTCCGATATACACCTTGTACCATTCTTAATTGTTTTTATTTTTGAATTTACTCGGTGTTTAATAATTCCTTTTATTTCATCTAACAAAAAAATGTACTTAAATATTACGAAGGTTTGGAAAATAGGAATTCATTATTTTTTCTAATATAAGTGCTATACTCTTCATTTGCATTAGTATGATTCAATGTAGAATGTGCAATAACTCTAATTTTTAGTTATACAATAAAATATAGAGCCATTTAACGAATAAATGATCCAAAGTTTCATGTGTATATCCTTTCCAGTTTCTTAAGTAGTTACTATCTGGAGAATTGCCTATTAATGTCTGTTACAGGATCCTGTTTATAGCGTGTATAAATACCAGTGATGATATGAATGGCGAAGTCTCCTAAATGATTCATAATTTTAACACAGCGTTTCTCAAACTGTGGGACGCGCCTCCCCAAGGGGGTGTGATAACCCTACGAAGGGGGGGTTGCGGGCACACATATTGAAAATTTGAAAACAAAAGATTATTTAATAAATTATTAATTTATAGAAAGTAAACAAACAAAATACATTCTGACATAATAAAAGAATTAAATACACATTTACACTGATATAACACTCTTATAAATGTATCAGTATTGCACAATATATTTTATAATTAACTTAACAATACTAAGTTAAGAACAAGTTTAATAATTACCAGTGACCCCATGGGATTGTCATATAAAAACTTATATAAAAAAAATTAACATTTATATCTTGATAATTTGTACGGTTTATAATAAATTCCTTAACAGCCGGTTAAAAGTTACGCAAATCGCTCCCCTGTGCCACCGTTTTCCATTTAGGCGAACGTATGTGATGCATTAAGGGGAGAAAAGGGAAAAAAAGGAATAAAATCAAGCAAATCCTATGAAATTAGTAAATCCTTCGCAAACACTGTCAATCTATTTTTTATTGCCTTCCAAAGCCTTCGGAATGATTTCATGGATAGCAGTACACAGAAAGGATCGTACTTTGGAAAGACATATATATACGACCGGGGCAATTATCGTTTTAGTTGAGCGAGACGTTTATATACGTCGGTGGCACTTAAGAGGTTAAATTCATGTTGTAGCTTTAGCATCAAAGTATAGTGTTATTGAATTCAATACATTGTTGTTGTCTGGAGGGGAAGGGGGCGATGAAAATTTTGATTAAATATTCGGTCGCAGACAGTGAAAGTTACAGCATATTGAACACGAGCATACAGTAAGTAGATTATTTTTTTGTGCTAAAAAATATCAAGGATATACATTCAAAAAATTATAGTGCTAATTTTTGGAAACTATTTTCTCATCTTATTTCGACCCAGTAATGTAGGAAAATGAAGGCGAATGTTGGCACTTTTTGAAAAAAAAAACTAAATTTAACACTTCAATCTTAGCACTAAGTCTAAGAATTTGCTATTTTATTACTGTTGTTCAGTATTGTCTTGCTATTTGCTTACCTAATATTTAGTATTAAGCTGAGTTTGCTTCACACACTTACATATATATTCACGCATTCTCTCTCCCCCCTTTTTTTATCTCCCGTTCTAAATTCTTTATACTGTAAAGTAAGTTCAGGAGCACAGATTTTTATAATTTAACTTCATTCAGAACAAAACACTTAAAAAAACGAAAAGGTTTAAAATTTTATTTTTCACAATTTTATTCTTTAAAGAATCTTCATTCTTTTTTCGTAGTAGAATTTCATTAAAAGTTTAATACTGCGGTTTAAAACCCCGTTTTCGAAAGCTGTCTTATAAAAGCTTTGTATTTATGTCAGAAATGCGACGATTCCCGCATTTTTCGATGATATTTTTAATTTTAAATAAACTCTAATGAAAATAAACCCCCAATCTTCAATTAGATAAGCAATACATAAATTACATTACGTTTGAAAAGTATAATTATTTCAGCATGCAATTAATTACACTGCAGAAGGAAGATTTTCATTCTCCATTTTTCCGCTAATCAGTTGAAAAATGAATTTCAATTTAACAAATCATTGGGGAAAAAAACAACTTATTGATCTGACTTCTCCATAATTACGCAAATGAGATCGCGTTTCTAATCAGCACTTTTTTCACCACGTCCTACTTGTTCTTTTAGTAAGGTTTTTTTCCCTAAAAATATATATAGATGAAGATTTGTATTACAAAATAATTTATTATAAAAAAATTCGTAAAAACGTTTTTACAATTTTTAATTTCCTGGGGGAGTAGACATGGCAATTTAGAACTGCGATTATTCTTAGGTTCTTTCAGAGTTTTTCTCTCTTTCCAATGAATCCTAGCATCCCAACAACTCCCTCGGTGTTGTAGAACATTTTCAGGAGCACTAGTCTTTGTGAAGTCCATATAACTCATCCAGATACGGAGTCACGTAAGCGGGGAAGTGGCTTCTCGGAATTCAAATGAAAGGCGCAGTCTGAATGGATCGTGTCGTTGGCCACGCTCCAGATCAAAAGTATAGGTATGGGGTTCACCAGGACAAGGAAGAATATTAAAAACAAATTCATTTATAGTCATTGGAATCATGGAATCAAATGATTTTCTTATTTGTAGCCTGTTAGTTTGAAACTTATTAACTTATTGATTATTTATCGATTGTGAATTACTAGTACAGAGTCCACCTAAATATCTTTAATAATTTCAGGAAAAATTTCCCATCTGGATAAAGAAACTAGTACCGACTTCCAAGGATAAAAAAGGGTGTGATATATGCAATTGTTTTAACTAAACTAAAATGTTTTTTTTTTTAAAAAATGTATGTCATTTTTTTCATGAAAATTACCAATGTAATGATTTTTGCACAATATAAACAACTATTTGTGATGCTAAACACAAATTTACTTTTAGTTTCATTACTACATATGTGACATGTAAGATTACAAGGTCCAGTAAGGCGAATTTTATAATTTGTTCAGACTAAAGTAATTAAAATTCATATTCTCTCCGAATCATACATCGTAAATTAACAGCACAATAGTGGCTAAGTCACTTTTGGAAAAAAACATTACGTTATTTATCATTAATAATTGAAGCCTAGTAACCTACAAAAAAAAATTCCAGCTGCTATCCTATGTGCTTCTTGGATGGTAGCATATAACTTAAAAATCTTACGTTTGTAAGCACATATTAATATACATAATACCTATTTAAATTACTTATTACCTGATTCGTTCTGTTAAAGTGTAAGGTCTCAGTAGCTGAGTGGTCATGGTCATGAACTCGTGGCCAGCGTTCTAGAGTAAAATATTGGAGTCTTGGTGACCTTGACGCTGAACTAAGAAAAAATGCAACTTCCGCGCAGCTGCCGTAACGTCATCTACCCGCCGCAAAAGCAATCAAAAGCAGTCAGATCCATTTGACTCAGCAAACAAAGCCACCCGACACACTTGACGCAGCAAACAAACTCGTCAGGTTCACTTGACGCAACTCTTCCAATTAACAGCAACTCACACGCTCGCCATAACAAATATGTCGTTCGTTCACCTATCCACAAACTCATTGGTGGGGGAGTGTGAGGCGGTATCATCTATATAAGCCAGTAACAACCTCCGGACTGAAGGGATCATTTTGGTCTAGTGATATGTTACGTGCTTACGAATCAGAAGGTACCGAGTTGTATCTGAAGACCGGCCGTACAGAGGAGCTGATGCACGTTTTATTTGTTGTAGCTCAAAGTCCTCTTATTGGCATGGGGTGGAGAAAGAGGTACCAATTCAGGTGTCATGCTGGTCACTTGACCATGGTTCAAAATTACGAGGTCCATCGTGACGAAAAATAAATTTATATACATCATATCTGTTAAAGTGAGGAATCGTCTATACATACAAAATGAAAATTTTGCTTACTGTACCTAGAAAATGCGCACATTAACGTATTTCGAATTGTTAAAGTATAAAGGTTTATTTTATCTAATCTGAATGTCTCTCTTCCCTCATCGTAAAACAAATAATGGTTTTTAAGTAATCCGCGTATACAACGATACTTCTTAAGCACTTACTTTTTAAATTCAGAATTCCAATGAGATTTTTCGTAAAATAGAATGTGTATACTGTAAGTTCATCATCAATAAAGAAATCCCTTAACATTTAAATAGTCCATTGCTATTCAATTCAAAGTATCAGTATTTAGATTGAACTTACAAGTAAGACTGATTTAACGGCGGAATGAAATCTGAGTAGAAGCTACGGCGATGTAGAAGAAGAACTGAGCAGTCTTGATCGAGAACCCGTCCTGGGATCCTGAGGCTCCTAGAAAAGCTGCTGTAACTCATTTAAGGCCGTTTCACACGTACGCGTTTCAAGCAATTTTTCGTCCAATTCGTGCAATTTTTACTCAGTTGCCATAGCAACCGCTTTAAAACAATTTTTTGCTTGCGAGCTCAAAAAGTTGTTCCAAATAAAAATTGCTTGAAATTCCAGCCAATGGGGTCCTTCAGCGCCCTACGTCATAAACAAGATGGGGGCTTCGCTTTCGTCTAACACTTCAGATATGCCGTATAATATTTTAATGGTGTATAATATTTTAACGGCGTATAACATTTTAAATAGAATGATGCTCTATTTCTGTTTACACCCATCAATAAAAGCGCAAGCGAAATGAAAGAAATAACTTTGGATGTTCGTTTTCCGAAGCAGAAAAATCGGCGAGTAATTTTTAAATGTGGAGATAGAGCGCGACTGACTTCAGAGCATGTCGCTTTGCTTGCGGCAACCCTTCCCCTCAGATTCGGCCAAAAATTGGACGAAACATTTGCATGAAAAATATACGTGTGATACGGCTTTTAGACTTTTGACAGTGCATGCCTGACTGAGATCTCATTTCTACAGAATTGGTATCGCTGACTCACCAGACTGTGTGACTCTGGTCTGCCAATGACGGCTGGACATTTGGTCGTGTGCCCTGTACTAATTAGTTCTACTGTCAAAAAATGTAGGAGAGTACGTGGACTAATGACATAGCTACTATTGTAGTGTTTAGCATTTTTAAAATAAAAAAAATATATCTGAGAGTAGGAGTTCCACACTCTTCAAACTTCCACATCATGTCAATGAGAGGATTTTAAGCATTGACGGATTTAACGTTCATCCCCGGTACACGGCTTTTATTTGAAGGTATTGGAACTCAAACCCACTGCTTGACTGAAATAACACTGGCAATAATCTCGTGATCGGGACTTCTCGATAAAAACCACAAATCGGTACATAAAGAATTTTTTTCCTGAAGTCAAGTTTCATTGAAATGTTTATAGTTCCGTTATCCAGTCTGAAGAATTGCTGATATGATCATAAAATACAACTTAAAAAAAATATTTTTTTTTGAATTCCGTTTGAAACTCAGTCAATTTTTTAAGTTCCCTGGTTTCTCAAATGGAACACCAGACAATAAGATCTCAAAACTACATTTTGACTGAATGAGATAGTTAATATTAGACTGAATGGTATCTCAACTAAAACACTGTATATATTGTTACAAACTATAGTATTAGATGAGCAAACTGTGTCAAATCTATTTTAATTACGCCAAAAAAAATCACAAAAATATTTATCTAGTTGAAAATCAGAGAATTAATTAAAAAAAAAACCCTAATTTTTCAAAATTATATGGAATTCGATCTAATTCATTGAAGTCAATATTTTACTGGAATAGTAAAATATATTAATCTTGCGTGAGAAACAATTATTTCAGACCTTGAGTAAATAAAAGGGAGGAAAACAAATATCAATAAGACATTAATAAAATAACTATTTACCTATATATTACCTATATACACTGTAAAATCCGTCGTATAATGCGCATCTATACTTCCAAGCTCTAATTTTTAGTTTTTAGGTATATTCACCATATAATGCGCACCCCCATTTTTACGAAGAAACCTAAAATGTATGGGCGCAATGCTCTTATGTTTGAAGAGTTATTTATTCCAGTTACTATCCCGAGCCTTAGAAAGAAAATAGTACACTTCAAGAATACAAACCTGTAAGTTCGTAAGAAATGTCATTTCTTTTAAAGAAATAGTATTTCTCAATATATGTAGATGTCTAATTTTTTTTTCAATGCTCCTCTTTTTATTTTTAAAACTCTCATTTTTATTCCCGTCGCATAACGAGATCCCGTCGTTTTTCCGCGATCTTATCTTTTATGTTAAAAGTGCACGTTATACGCTTGTTTTTACGGTATTTACAATTGATTTAAAATACAATTTAAAATTTTAACGTGTATATGGTTTTGAGGCATTTAACAATATTTTTTAAATAATTTTTTCATAGATTCTTCTTTATTTGCATTACGAAAGACGAATACTTTATTATTCTTAAAATTTTTTTACGTTTGAAATTAGAAATAACTTAATAATTTTATTAACTTTAGAATATTGTGTTTGAAATTTTCTCTGTGAAAAAAATATTTTTTCCACTGCAAAAATAAGCTCACATAAACTAACGTAAAAACAATAATACCAAATCCTTTTGACTTGCGCATCGTAAAAGACAAACTCGATTGTATTCGAATACATTAGAAAGTATTTGATATGAAAATCGATATTTTATCATTGGTCTTTAAAGTTTTGTCCCTTTTCTATTTCTTATCACTAGGTTTATTCACCAATCTTTGGTCTTCTATTCTAAAGTTAACGTAAAACTCTATTGATCTTTCGTCTGTGACTTATCGCGTCGCAGCATGAGAGAGCTTATCGCTATAGCAACTGAAGAAGCCAGGGAGAAGATGAGGTCGTAAATGATTGACTACAGTTCACATAATTTAGCTAAAAGAAAAGAAATGTCTCTGCGTTTTCTCTTTACTCACGACGGATTAGAAGAGAAAGTATGTTTTCTCCCTTTCATCAAAGCCGTAAAATTTTTATTTGTACTGTACAGAATCTTAGAAGATCACATTAAGGTTCTGAATAAGGTGAAGAGTAATCTGTTTAAGATCGCGTTAAGTTTTCCAGTAAAGTAGAGTAATATAATGTAGTCACATTGAAATAAATTCTTTTAATAGAGGTATGTAATCTAATAAGATAATAAGTTTTCCATTAAGGTAGAGTAGCCTAGTAAAATTGCACCAATATCTGTAATTTAATAATTTCGGATACATATTAGTTGCATTAAATAAACTGATCGAAAAAAGAATGAAGAAATCTCCACAAAATTTCTAAGTATTAATTGTGCTAATATTAAGATTATAAAAGCTTAGCCTTTAAAAAATGTTACTTTGTCTCCATAATTAAAAAATATTACGCTGACATATACACCAGAGAAATTTTAGACCGTAAAATCCGGCGTACAACACGCACTTTTAGCACACAAAATAAGAAGATCGAAATTTAAGGGTGCGTGTTACACGCCGTGTATAAAAATAACTTTAAAAATAAATAAAGAGAAGAACATTAAAAGAAATTATTTTTATTCATGTATCAAAATACTGTTTATTTAAAAGAAATGATATTCCTTATGAACTTAAAGAGTAATAGCTCCAGAAATATTCTATTTTTTCAAAAGTCTGGGATAATATCTCGAATAAAAAATGGCTTCAAAACTGTTACACTTATTGGTAAACTAATTTAAATTTTGCAAAGCTAGCAGTGAAATTTATGTGTCGAGGAGGCATGAAGACGAAAAACAGTTTCTTAAAATTGGCCTTTAATAATCAATCATAAAGTCACTTTGCTCGTTACTGGAGCGATAAAAAAACAATAAGTTTAAAAAGCAACATTACCAGAGACATCCGATTCGAACCGTCTTCTAATATTGTAAAATGAATTTCTAATCTAAAATGGTGATGCAACCTGCAGTTGCATTGCCAACCAGCCGTTCTCTCCCTCTAAGAGTTAAACCACTCACACACTTATATTTCTGTTTCTCCTTCCTTCTAGAAAAACTAACATGAGCCGAGTTTAAATACTCGCTCGATTTGCATTGCAGTTGCTGCCAACCACAAATCACGAAACTCAAAAAGATCGGGTTCGAATCGGTGTGCTTACTTTCATTGAGATCATGGAACGGGATTGGAAAAACAACACAAGGAGATCATAAAAATTTGGATCCGACTTTTTAAATGTCTAACAAAAACATAAGAACATTGCACACGTATATTTCAGGTTTCTTCGTAGAAAAGGGGGTGCACGTTGTATGGCAAGTATATCTAAAAATTAAAAAATGTAGCTTGAAAGTATGGGTGCGTGTTATATATATGTGCGCAATATTTTACGGTATATTAAACAATTTGAATACATTATTATGATGAAATTTTCCCGGAAATCTTTATAGTACGTAATTTACAGAATTTTTAACGAACTCTACTGCAGAGACTGCAATGATTTGGATATTAAAGATAAAACATATCATTGCGATATATTTACAGTGCTAAAAAGTATCTTTGGGATTTTGGAAACTAAAAAAAAAGGATTCTGTGCAGTATTACAAATAATGCTGACTGATGGCAGCTTTTAAGCAAATAAAAGTGGTGTTTAGCTATTTTAAGGCTGACAAACCTTCCTTTCTGAGCAAAATCCTTTGAAAAAATAATGGATAGAAGTTCAAAATCCAATATATATATATATATATATATATATATATATATATAAATGGATGTTTGTAAAAGTGAAATCGCATCACTCCAACCCTGTTCAACCGATCACTATGAAAATTGGCATGTATATGTATTTTTTTGTGGAGAAGGTTTTTGTACTATTCTCTTTGTTGCAGCTTCCCACCAGGTGACGCTACAGAGTATCAACTTCTGCCCCGTTCAATCAATCACCAAGTTGCCATCATGGTCACCGAAATTGATGCCAACTTGGCCCTATCGTCAACATTTCGTTATGTTTCTGTTGAATTGTCATTATAATGTAAGGGACGGCGTTAGATGCGAATATTACAATTTTAACATAAAATAAATACAACAGAAAGTAATATTAAGGTATTACACATCCAGATATAAATTATTCACACTACTTTAAGCGTTCATTACACAAAATGTGTAACAATGTGTTACTCTTGCTGAGCAGAGATCAGTTTAGGAAGGTGTTTTCAAAAATCGACCCCCAAGAGAGTTACGGGAATTATAAAAAAAAAAAAAACTTTTATCAGCTATTAGATCTACAGACTTAAAACGTAGCAAATATGGTTTTTTTGTTGAGCTGAGATGCAAAAAGCTTAGTTTTTTTTGTTTAACTTGCAATTCACGTAAAACTAACTCATTAAAAACTTCTTTACCTTCAATCTGCATTGTTTAATTTTTCAATTTACCCGTGCGAAGAACGTGTACACCCGCTAGTATTGTACAGATATAATATTTCAGGAACGTAATTTTTCCCCTTAATTCTTTTTGTAGTTCCAAATATGCCTTTTTTGCAAACTGTATTTCTTTTTATTTCACGCAATTCGAAAGCATTACATATTACGGAATGATTGACAATTATAGTGAAAAAGAAGTAATATTCTAAAAGCAAACAATTGTAGTGTTGAAAGGGGAATCCTAAAATCATATTTAATTTCTTTCGGAAGATAATGAAAATTTTCTGAGGCAGAACGTGTACATCTTAAGAAGAGACCAAAAGAACTATTTGTCTGGAAAAAAGGATTGATTCTCAGATGGTCGAAGGCGAATTACTCTTTCTAAGGCAAGTTGGGGAGGCATTTTAGTGTGTTTTGGTACCTTCATAATGCATGCTGTTGTGGGGTAATCAGGCTGATGCATCCACATATAAGACTGGCTTATTCTCAAAGCAAGGATCGGGAACAAGTAGAGAAAGCAAAAAATATCAAAAGCAGAAAAAAGACGTATCATGCATTTATTCAATGAGATTTTTTGAAAGCGTTTAACTGTGCCACATAGCATCCATTTAAAGAATAAATTTCTGGGAGGAATTGTTAAGCTTTTAAGAGTTTTAAAGGGACACAGTACGATTCAATTGACAAAAATTGGTCAAAAAATCAAACATAATTTTTTTAGCCTAATTTATTCTTTATATACTTTTCTATAACCTCACAAACTTTGAAAGCTCTAAACTTAAAAAACGTATAATTATGATAGTTTTTACGTTCGTTTTTGTTCACATCCCTATGGCACAAATCAAAACTTTAAACTTACTTATCTCAGAAAAATAAAATAACTAGTTTGTCTTCATTTAAAATGCTAAGGCTTTTTTTCTATTGTGCCTGATGCTTTGAATTTTTTTACCTTTTGCTAACAGTACATGTAACAAAAGTTGGTATGCATTTTTTTAAAAGTAATTAAACTCAAAATTTATAAATTTTTTAAGGAATTTTCAATAAGCCTTCATAAAAGGAAGTATTGTACGATTACCAATCATGTTATCGCAAAACCCATACCAACATTTGTTATACATAGTTTGGCGTACTTGTAAATCAAATTTCATGCTTGTACGTAAGCTTTTGTTCGAGGAATAGTGTTTTAAAATCACTTCACAAATTTTTCGTTAAAAATTTAAATGGCTACCAAAAAAATTTTGAAAATACTTAAAAATTTTTGCCTAAATCGTACCATGTCCTCTTAAGTAGTCAGAGTTTATTAGTTTATATATAAGACGAATGATTCTAACAGAGGACTAAATAATAGGTCATTATATGAGTATTATATTTTCTTTTCTTGAAAGTTTGCCTTGAAATAATTTTTCAAAAGGGTTGCATCGAGAAATTTATTTTTCATTCAAACGTAATGAAGTGAGTCATTTCGTTATTTCCTTTTATTTGGAGTTTGAAACAAAAGTACGTAGCTTTTTAAAACCATTTAGCCTTCAGCGCGGTTATTTTAGAATGTGCAAGATTTTCAAACTGCAATCCAATAAGTACGATTTTTACTTATGTTAATAAATCTACTTTTCACAATTTTTTATTTTAATACATGCGTTATCATGTTTAAAATGTTTAAGAGTAGCAAATTCGTCTTAATAATTCATCTTGTCATTCATCATAAATCTTTATTCGTCTTGCGTCATTCATAATTAAATAATGATTCATTGGTTGTTTTCCATTATTGATATTTAATTGAAAGTACAGGATAGTTTTCTCGATTTTTTTATGAAATGATGTGAGCATTTTGGTTTATATAATAAATACTTCATTCATTAAAGGGGAGTAGAAAACTTCTATATCGACAATGACAAATTCGCTGTTTTCGATGTACCTTTCCTCAAAATTTGTTATATGTACTTGTTTGAAATTTTTCAGACTATTAAAGTATACCTTTCTCATTGCACTGAAATGAGCTTTTAGCTAATTTTAAATTTTTCATAATTTATAAAATATTTTATCAAACATATAGTGAAATTTGATCCATATTTTACATAAAAAAATTTGTAAAAAATAAAATTTTGAGTTTTTTACAAAAAAGTCATTTTAGTATATATTAGCCATAATTATAAATATATCATAAAAAATTTACATACCTGGGAACAGTAGTTTCTCAGAAAAGGTACATCGAACATCAAAATTTACATTTTGAGATAAATTGATTTTAATGTATACAGTGAGACTTCTAATCGCCTAGGAAATAAAAAGCTCGATTTACAATAAAAGATACATGTTTTGGTTTATATCAGACGTTCAACTTTTAAGCAAAAACGAAGTACTTTGTTTACATTTTTCGCCATTCAAATGAGCGTGGACTCGTTTCAACGATTGTTTAAAAATAGGTTTTAAGGGCTTCTAATTACCCAAGAGGTTAAAGTAAAGTATTTTTAAAAAGGTTAAAATCAATACAATTTGAAAATGTAAAAATCTCAAACTGTCAAAAAAACCCTTATCATTCCCTTAATAAATATTCCTTTCATCATAAATACTTTATCATATTCATTCAAATTATATGTAATAAAAATTAAAGTCGTTTATTAATAAAAATATTTGGATAAAGAAAGTTGTATCAAGCTAGAAGTTAAGCACCAGTGACTAAATTGAAATCAAACACTTTCAAACGAATAAGGAATTAAAGCTATTTGTTAAACACTTAAAAAATTTTGGACAGGTCACAAAATTCTCTAAGTTCTAAATGGACGTAGTTAAAGGGAACTTTGAAAGATGAAAATGTTTAGCTTATCGATTTTTACTGGATACCTAAAAGAAGTTTCTTTAAATAGCATCATTTTTATAATAAATTTTACCTAACGTAAAAAGATATCGCCCAAAATCTTTCTCCGCATATGTTGGTTTCTCTTGCATCAGACTTATATTCTATGTATTCTTAGGAATAAGAGTTTTCAGAAACTTTTTGTCAGTCTTTTCAAGAATATCCAATTTTAGAAAGAACTATATTAAAGAAAAGGTTCTGAAGTTTAAAAGAAGAAATAGTGGGAGTTCTCCTGTAAAGAAAATTGAAATTTTAATTCCATTATATTTTAATTATTAAATGCATTCGTCAAATTAATTATTAAGAATTCAACTAATAATAATCCTGAGGAAAAAGAAAAGAAAGAAAAGAAATTTCCTGGTTTTAAAGTACTAACTTGTGTGTTTTTAGGCCTCTCAAACTATTTTTCTCATCGTACAATTTGGTTGGAGAATTTTAGTTTGATGTTACCTCTGGTGTACGTGGAATACAGTATAAGATCCACAGTAATGAATATTGCATATTATCCTTTTTGCAAAAATATTCGCACTTCATATTTATTAAAAATAATATCATAACTTGCTTTCTTTTCTAAATATCGAAGAAAAATTCTAGCTGAAGAAGTTTTTAGACAAACAAATGATTTTTTAAATTTTTAATTACTTTTCAGAAATTTCTTTTACACTTGAGGCTGTTTTCACCATATGTACAAGAGCGTGACCTTAGCACGGAGCACATTTTTAGACAGAAAAAATGCTTCAATTTTTATAAAAATTTGGGACACTGTAACTCCTGCATTTGCTTATAGTATAGTGTTTTTAAAATTTCAGAATATTTCATAAATAATTAGTTTTTCAATTTTACATGTAAAGGAATAGCTCATTTAGCATTATAGTATAGGAGAAAAAAATGCGAAACACCATGTTATAAAAGAAAAAAATGTGTCAACTCGTATAAAAATGAATTGTATTATAAAATAAGTGATTCGCTACAGGATAGTGAAGCCAGAATATAATAATATTTGAGTACTTTTTTATATATGAAATAATATTCATCATTTGAGTCCTATTTTTTAACATTAACCGAAAACAGCCTTAAGAAAATCGAATAAGTTTAAATTATCGTTTCTAAAACTTTAAAGCTTGCTAGAAATAATAGTATTAAGTACTAGCCGTTATCCACACTCTTTATTGGATATTTCATGATGTTTTATGACTATATATCGTTCTTTTAAGGTATTGATATCTCTAGCATTAAGCTTTCTATTGTACAAAAAACACTCTTAACCTCTTGATTTAAAAAGAATAGGACTTGAATTTCTAAAACGAGAAGTTATATTTATCTTTTACACCCACATACCTCCACTTGTAGTAGATTACCACAAAACCATTTTTGGCAGATCTCTACTTAATAAAAGAATTGAAAGCTTTCCAATTTCATAGTTCATTGGTTTAACAGTTCAAAAACAGTAATTTTTTTTCTGTAACGCTCCTGTAATACTCCCCTCCCCCTTGGCAATCAATTTCTACGAAACCCTTTATCAGCGGATCTCTACTTAATAAAAAAGGAGCATGCCTGCCAAATTTCAAGTCTGTAGGTCTAATAATTTGAGATCTGATGCTGATTGGGAGTCGCTTTTCTCTCACATATACAACTTAGTAATACGATTATTAGTAATACCATTAGAGATGAAATAAATTAAAGCTAGTAAAATTTAAAATTTCTGTGTTTCAAACGCAGAACGGTGAATGAATATGTGTAATCTTTTTAAGGCAAATATTAATTACTTTTGATGCTATTAATAGTCAATACATTAAAATATAAATGATTTTCATTGAAAGCTCGTAAAGCTTTTTGTTACGCACTTAATCTGTTTCTTTCTCTAACGTCTTTCATTGTGGTATTTAAAAATAGTACTACAAAATGAACAAAAAATAATTATCCCAAGAACAATTTCCATTTTTAGCAGGAATAGATTAAGTCTTTTAAAGTCTGCTCGTAGAATACTCAAACACAAAACGGAATGTATACCAGAGACGTAATTCTACGCTTCTCCTTAAATGTACAAATTTCTCAGCATGTCTATTACTTTCAAATATTAATTATAGTGAAAACTGGTGTATAATGCACCCTTCAAGTACAAAAATAATACCGAAATTAGAGAGCACGCGTTATACGCTGGATATAAAAATAGCTTTAAAAATAATAAAAAGATGAGTATATAAAGGACATTTAGACTTTTAGATACATCGAAATGACATACCTTATGCATTTTAAGAGAGATGTAGTTCTAAAAGTATACTATTTTTCGAAAGCTTGGGACTTAGAAACATCAAACAAAAATTGATTTTAAAACATATGAGAATTGTACATATACATTTAAAGTTTCTTTGCAATTATAGTTTAAAAAAATAAAAAAACACGCTTTTATAGTGAATCGAACTAAAAAGTAAAAAAAAAAATAACTCTTAATATAAGAATAAAATGATTAACGAGAAAATTAATGTCATTGGGATAAAAGCGTGGGGTGCTCTATATTAATTGTTATAATTTCTTACTAGTTCTATTCCGAATTGCTGAGTTAGTGTAAAAATGTAGTACAAAGCACCTCACGCTTTGTGGAATTTATCCTTGAGTTCGATATGTGGAGCCGGAATTAGTCTTACTCTTCAATGGATATTAATTAATTGGTCTGAAGGGTATTCTCTCCGTTTACGGGGCCTCGGATGAGTCCCATATCGTTAGATTTCAAAGATTCCATTTTTATGGATGCAGGTCTAACTAATAAAAGTGTGTTAAGAAGAAATATTAAATGTCAATCGTATTATCACCTTTTAAACGTATTGCTATAATGTTAATTCGAATCATCACTTCTAAACTTCTATAAACGTACAAATATTTTTTATAATAAGAAAAAAAATATTTAGCAGTAAGAACATAAATTATTTTTATTCACATGCACGAGTCTTTTTTTTATTTCCACCCTGCCCTTTTTCACATAAAGAACACATTTTTTTTGTTTTATTTGTATTAACTGTAATCCTATTTGTGGCCTTAGGGTTGCACCTTAATCTTTTAGTCACCAAATTTGGAAATGACATATGGAATTAGTCGCTAAATCTGAAAATGGTTTATGCAATTAGTCGCCAAATCTGGAAACGATATAATGAATTAGTCGCCAAATCACGGAAATCCTTAAAATCCTTATTCCTGACCATCATGTTTAGGATAATGAAACAAAATTATGAAATTATTGTATTGTCATCGATCCTTCACAAGCGTGCAAAATTTCGAATTAATCTGACCTTTTAAATTGGTTAAAAATCGAGTTCAAAGATTCCATTACATACAAGTGAAACTTATAAAAGCGTGTTAAAAAAAGAGGTTGCACGTTATTCGCCGGATTTTACGATAAATGAAAAATTGTAGTTGATGAAGAATTTTAGATGTAAAAAATAATTTCGACTTGTTATTTTAAAAACACGATTTGACAACACGAGTGTAAAGAGTGTTGCTAATGAGAGTAGTAATTACTATGAATAAATAATATTTACTAAGATACGAGAGTTTTAAATTAAATATTACAGTAATCTTTCACAAATCATCACTCTTTTTCTAGGGTAAGTAAGTGTTTTGTAATTGCCAAGTTCATATCGCCACTCAGAGGCTAAATAGTCTAAATAATCACACTCATCCATCTTCTCCTAACGTCTACATGATTCATTATCTCCTGACAAGAACTTTAAAATTACTATAACGCTGTAGTAAAATATTATTTTAACGGTTGCATGGACTTTCCGGTTATACGAACTGCTTGCATAGCAACAACTAGCAATCTGCTGATAAGGTTATGGTTTCAGATATGAAAACAGTTATGTCTAATTAACAATACGGATAAAATCTCACCTTTTCAACTTACTAATGTTTGTAGAAAATATATATTGAATTAAATTAATGGAACCATATAGTGACTCCTTTCCGTTTACTTTATCAAAATTTTAAAAAAATGTATAAGAAAGAAGAATATAGAAAAAGTACAGTAATGCTTTTTACCGTCTTATCTTTTAATAAAAATAGTTGTTTTTGAAAAATCTCCTTTCAATTTTAAGTTCACAATTAAACTTTCTTAGTTTTCTATTTCTCCACTTATATCATTCGGTAATACTGTTTGGAAAGTAATGATTTATTTTACGTGCTCTATATTATATGGTATTCAGTCATTTATAATGCTACAGATGAAAATAACAGCAAATAGTGAATGTTAAATTAGTATTTTGTTCCTGTAAAATAATTTATAATCAAAGCTAGAAGTTTGAACCTGGTTCACAGTAAAAGCTTGTTTAAATCTCATACAAGTTTGGCATTAGTTTTTTAAAAAAACAATTTCAGTAATATTTCGTATTAAATGAAATTTCATGTATTACCATTCTGTTGTTTTTTAAAATTATATTCTATAAGTATATACGGTGTCAACTTCATTATATATACAGGATATATACTGTGATATTTATTTAAACATTGTTTGTTTATGACATACATTTGTTTTTCAGGAAGAAGATACTTGCGATGGTGACTCATGCAAAGAACAATGAATGAATTATTTTATGTAATAAAATATGTTCCTTTGTAAATATGAAACGTTTGAGTTTTATTTTTTATTCTAAACTAAATATCTTGACATACAGTTCGAGTCTCTTTTTTTTTGTTTTACTTCGATCTATTTAACCCCAACTGCATTTATTATGTTATGAATATTACTCAAAATGTTTTCGTAATACAAACATAAAAAGGGTGAAAACGTTGATTTTAATTTATTTTTTAAAAAGAAAACTTATTAGTGATAAATATTTTTAATGTCAAATTGTTGGGCAACATTTGACGTAATTTATTCAACTCCGCTTCTCAGAATGTACTGTTATGTGCTTTTGAAATTTTACGATTAAGGTACATTGCAAATGGGGACATAGTAAAAGAAGTATTCAAAAGCTTCCAAAATCTGCCTCTTTCTCAAAGTTTTTCTTTTGTAAAATCTTTGGATATTTTTAACTGATATTTTTAAGTACAAAAAACAGAACAGATTTCATTGAAATGTTATATGTTTACACACAGTACACAATAGCATTTCCATAAAACAAATAACTGATTCTAAAGACTTCGTAGAAGCAAAATAAGATACATGGAATTAAAACTCTACTGATTACTTCTAAAAATTAATTATTTTTATTTTCTTTATTAACATCGCCCTTTAAAGCTGCACGAGGGTTATTAGAGATAAAATTTGTAATTCTGAACCACGGAAAAGTGATGAGGTCGATACCTGAGCTGACTCCCCTTTTCCAAACTTCAACACAACTCCAAGTGGGTACTTAAAGCCTAGACATATTTGACGTGCATCAGCACTTCTACATGGTGGAAAGGGTGAGTAAGTGTTTATTAACGTCTAAGACTGCACGAGGGCCATTAGCGACTAACTTCGTAATTTTGAACCATGGTCAGGTAACGAAGACATCTAAGCTTGGGCATCCCCTCTCCTAACTTTCACACTACACCACGGGAGGACTTTGAGTCTCGACAGATTTAACACGCATCAGCCCCTCTACACGGCGAGACTTTAGTGGCATTAGGTTCGAATTCATGACGCTCCAGCTACGAGTGACCATGACCATTAAGCTAACATGGTGGGGAGAGTTCATTGAATTGAGGTTGGAGATATTTCATTTTTTGTTATAAACTGTTGATGTTGATTGTGATGCGCAAAGTATGCAAATGGATTTGGATTCTGAATTAACAGTAACGCAACCTTGGGTCTTAGCGTCTTTGGTTTCTTTCTTTCTTTCATTCTTTTTTGTTTTGTTTTGCCTTTTCCTTTAGTTATTTTTTTTTTTTACTCTTCCACCTAAGCCGAGAACTGTGGATCTTTTTGATGAAATAAAGCAATGATTGAGTTCTTAGTCAGATTTATTTTTCTCTGTACCTATTCTCTAGACATTTGCTCTGAAATTAATCAACGGAAACACGTAATGACTCCGCACATAAAGATTGAAAATTGAAAATCTTCCAAGATAATTTTCTTATGTGTATCCCAGTGTAGTAGAACCTTTTTTTTAAATCCTAAGTGGATATTTATTTTTGAAAGAATTGAATTTGAGCCTTTGGAACTGAAAGTGTCTCGAGATATTCCCGTAGTACGTGAACTGGTTTCTGATGCTTTTCATGTACCGACAACACCCACTCCAATGCTACAATCATGTGTGTGCCCGGATTACAGAATCATTTTTATCTATCTCCGAACGAATCTTCGGAAACTCTGGTATGGAAGGGTGAGGAGAAGTCAAAGCAAAAACCTCTTTATATTGATGGCATTTCAAAGGACACACCCAAGAGAGAACAACTTGTTGTTGCTTCCCACAAGTCATTTCGGCTAAAGTTTAAAATATATCTGACAAGAAAACTCCAGTGATGGACATTATACTGTAAGAAATCTGTCTTATTAACCGGAGAAAAAAATAAAAGTAATTTCAGCTTTCATCAAAATATGCTGCGAAAGAATGCATTGAATGGTATGTAACAAAATAACACACACACACGAATGAAAATTTTTATGCATATACATATGTTTCTACCTTTTCGCAAGTTATGTATAATGGTGGATGATTAAAGCTTAAAAAAAGTTATGTAATATTTTTAAGCGAATTTTCTCGATATGGATATTATCTATTAATTATGTTAATCTTTCTAGCTTTTATGCTAAATTGTGTTTTTTTCCTCTCTCAGAGTAAATATAGAAATAATCGGTAGCATTTAATTTAAATGCTATGACGTTTTCGATCTCGCAGCTGCAAAATCGGTTTCCCTATACAGATGGCATCACGCCTACCATGTCCACATGCGAACACCTAAATTATTACAGGGTTCTCTCATCTGACATCGCACCGACAATGGATGGCTGTGAGAAAACAACGCTTTCTGCGAGCCGAAACCCCGAGTGTAATTCGAGGTGCAAGAAGCGACCGCTGCCTCACCAACAAATTGGAAAGGTAGTCATTTTGAAACATTGGAAAGAACGGTTGTGCTTGCCTCCTCTTTCACAAATAACATTCTGTGAAATGGAAATAGTCATTAGTTTGAATAACTTGTAACCAACTGTACATACTGTAATTAATAACTGTGGACGTAATAATACAATTTTTTCAGTTTTAATTTCCCCAAACGTCACAATGCTTATTCACATTGGATGTTACCTATTTCTATAGAATAGAAAGAAATTGTCAGCTTACATTTCATTATTATATTCAAATATGTTTACAGAAAACGTAATACAAAGTAAATATCGATGTTTTTTTCAATTGGTCATTGTCGTTAGTTACGTCAGATACACGAATATGCTAGCAAAATTTAATAACGTTATATTTTTTATTTAATTGTTTTAATTATAAATAATTAAATAGAAATATTTGATCAGCATGTTTGTAAGAAATTGATTCGAGCTCCACAGAAAAAGTTACATGGAAGACATGATGAAAAACTCATGTAATAAATCTTCTAACGAATGAATTCTGTATCGAAAAGTAAGGCTATATAAATACACAAAAATCTGAAAATTATAAGCTATTTTTAAAACAAGGCTGTAACATATATTTCGATGAGTCTATAAACAACGAATCCACTGACTTTTATTAAGATACAAACGGATAAGAGAATATCTAAAATTTGTGTGTATATGTGCGGCTTACATTTTTCAATAAATTATAATCACACTAAAAAAAAGAGAAATAACTTGTGTATATATTTAGTTGCAAATTCATTTTACTTTTTTTGTGTGTGGTTTAATCATTTACTTGCATATAAACAGTATCTTTCCACAAATTTTTAGAAAAAAAAGAGAGATCTATTATTATATATAGCTATTTCTATAGGTAACATGACAAATGATAGTAATTAATTTTGAAAAAATTTAAGAAACGGAATCATTTGTCAAGAGGCTCACTAAAAATTGTTACGTTAATTGGGTATTTAATCTAAGAATTTTATGCAAGAAAATAAATACTTATAATATGAAAATATTTATATATACGTTTTAGAATCCAGCACTTGATTTTCATTCATAACTTGCATTATAAATAAAGGAAGAAATTGAGGTCTAGCATCCAAAAAATCAAAAAGAGATTTAACTATTTTTCATTAATCATAATTTTGTACTTCAATATTTTGTTGTATTTATAACTCATATATAAATCATTAAAAACAATTTCTTGTAAAGAAAATTAATCAGGAAGAATCTTTAGGCTGTGTGTATATGATAACATAATACACGCATAAGCACAATTTCTTATCCATGAATATAAAGAAAAAGACTAAAAGTGAAATATATGAGAAAATACTACTTTGGTAAAGAAAAAAAAACCCCTGAAGGCTAATATAATTTCTTACGTTTAAACGCTTGTTATAAATAAACCATTTTTCTAGGAATAAAATTTTCTTTACGTATTTTATCTACTGATAAAAAAAAAGATGAATGTTGAGTAAATTTATGAAAGTAACTTGCTTTTTATAAAATGTGCTTCATGGTCTAATTCATTGAAGTCAATTGAAGTTCATTTCTCCGACTTCGGCTCAATATCACATACTCTGAGTCAATAACAATTTATTTAATTATAATTCGAATTTTAATCCAAGAGAAAATTTACCATCATTTGATAGAAAGGTTTTGTTTTATAAATAAAACATTATGAAGACTATAAAAAAAGGGTATCTATAATCGCCAAAGTAATTTATTTCACTTCCAGGAAAGAAAAAAGCAAACCAATTTTCCCTTCCCCTAATGTATGTACTTAATTTTAAGACTGATAAAAAAGTAAAAAATCTTGAATCAAATCAAACACCATTGACTCAAATAAAATATAAGGTATCCATAAATTCGTTTGCGTTGAAAGTTAGCTAGATTATAATTGGCAGTATTAAGAATGTATATGTATATTTTAATTTGTTCATTTGTTTAATGTCTAAACGAAACTAAAAAATGATTTAAGCAAAGAAACAACTGAAGAGGAATAAATAAATTGGGATATGTATAGTTTCAATAACTTTTTTTTTAATTTTCGAAATCAAAATGTCTTTTTTTGCTAATGGGTTACATATTAGCAACTAAGCCTTTGCAGACACGGCAAGTCCCCAAAAGCATGAGAACCCTTTCATGGTGGCACCATCTAGTGGCGGATCTCGCTACCAAATTTTGATGCTTGAATTATTATTTTTTTTAATTCAAGCTCTCTTTGGATGCTGAATACTGCTGTGATTTATTTTTGCCTGAACCAAATTGAAACTCAAGGTATCTGCCACATAATCATATGGTATGCGTGCCCACGATTTTCGTATCGAAATCAAAATGCTAAATGAAGTAATTAAAGAACATGTATTATCACTAGAGCTAAAATGGTCTTTTTTTTCCGAAGAGTGCACTTTTGATATGATTTAATTTACTCACGTGGCTTTTTATAATTCAAACAACATGAGGGCTATTGCCGACGGACTTCCCAATTTTGAGCCACGGCCAAGTTGTGACCGGGCTTTATCGCGCCTTTCACTAAAATCCTCTTGGGGAATCTTTGGGGCCAGGATGGCATTTCATTCCAACAAACTCAAGAAGAAAACACGATACGCAGATTAGGAATGATTATTTATACTGGAGCTTTTTTTAGCATTCGCGAAAAAGGCTAGAAGAGTCTTGGGGAAGCTAAGGGGAGTCTTAGGAAGTATTATAAGAACCATATAGAAGTGGGTTCGAAGCCAGAAGGCTGCCTAGTTGCCAGATCAAGTTGGATTACAGTATTATATAGAAGATATAAAGATTGGTAGCTGTTCGCCGTGGAATATCGGTAAGCGATATAACATTAAACTTTAATGATAGAGTGGACTCTAGTTAGTTAAGGTATATAGATTCGGTAGTTAATTTATCATAAGGATAGTGAATAGGATTTAATGCTCTATTTGCTAAGAATTGTAATTTATGTCATATCACTCCTGATCATTATCCTCTCAAGACTTGTGATGCATTGCTTAATATAAATTGAGATCGTAATAAACTAAATTTATTATGGAAAGTTTGAGTGGTCAATCTTTTGTCCCTACGAACTTGGGTCGCGTGGATGAAGAGATGATACCTCCAGCCCGGGGGGTATCACAAAGTGACGAGGATGACACCTGTAATAGTTCATCCCTTTCCAAACTTCCACACCACGCCAACGGAAAGACTTTGAGCCTCGACAGATTTAACGTGCATGAGCCCCTCCAACGTGTTGTTAGTGGCATTCCCATGACTCGACAACGATAGTCACAAGTTCACGACCATGACCACTCGGTTACTGTAGCCTAGGAAAAGGTACGTAAGGAGTCTATGTATTTATGTTTTAATATTTAATTAAAGTTTTGGCTTCTCTAATTAGCATTATACCAGAGCTATATATATATACTAAAAATTTTTAACATGACAGAAGATAAATGTCTTAATTAAAAATTTGCCAAGTCTACTTATTAAAGCTGCATAATCTGTCTTTGAATCGTGATTTAAAACCGCGTTTCGCTATTTATTTCCTTTTAGCAACGCCATTTTTGAGAAAAATAAAAAATAATAGCAGAATGTATTTTGTCTTTCTGAAAGGGGAATATCATCTGTCAATTTGGAAGAAACTATTACATTTTGAAACTGCTCGCTAGAGAAAGGGATGTATATTTTCAGAAGTTTCTCTGAATGATTACGATGCTCGGGAACTTTCCAGTAGAATCTCGATTTTTCTCAGAGGACTTTTAAAATTCTTTTGAAAATTTTTTTAGACAAGAATGATTTGACTGAAATTTTTAAAATTATTTACTTAGCTATTCAGTCACAAAAAGGATTCATTCAAAGAAAAATACTTTTAAATATGATTTTATCAAAAAAATAGTAGTCAAATGTTCATGGACTTTCCATTATATATATTATTTCTCCTATATATATATATATATATATATATATATATCTTGTTCAGATTTTCAATCGTTAGTAAAATACTTTCTATTCATCCATTTCAAGTTCAAATACATTTTTTTTAACTTGTAGTGTGTTACGACCCGCATGTGCAGAGGGCGCTAGTAGTCCTCCTTGTTTACATTTCGTCAGTATGCTTGTAATGCATCCTCGGAGCGGACGTACCTACCGTCCTCAATAAACAAACATTTTTAAAGTATACAGTCCACGCCTTTTGCTTGAGCAGTCAAGTTATACATAACTCAAAGTCTGCTCATAATCCGTTCTAGACATTTCTAGAATAACCACACCATTTGTGGTTAAAATCAGAGCTATCGACCTCACCCATAGTGGATGACACTTGATGTTAATATAGTTTTCTTCAAATGTTAATTCATTAATTAAATTAAAAAAATGAGTAACAAGTAACAAACAAAAATAATAGTCCAACAGCATACATAGAAAGGAAAATCGTTCGCTGTGTCACTGTAGCGCAATGGATAGCGCGTTGGACATCCAATCCAAAAATCGTGGGTTTGAATTCCACCTGAGATGGTCTATTTTCTGAGAATGTGATTTCTTTTTTTACTATACTATATTATTAAAATAACTACATTTAATTAATGAATAAATAGTAACAAAAAAAAAGTCCAACACCTATATAGAAAAGAAAGTGGAAAATTGCAAGGGAAATCACACTTTATAGTTTGTCACATCTTATTGTGATTCTGTTATATACATATTTATATTAATTGTTACTATTTAATAAAAAGTAACTAAAATAAAAAAAATTTGTTGACCTAAGTAGGAATTGATTTAAAAAATTGCTTTTATATTACTTGTTATATAAAAATGTTACCATTTAACTATTGTTTATGTTCCTGCATATTATTGATGATTTCAATACGTTGCACTCTTTCAAGATTAAAATCTTGTAGTAACGATATTGTAAAATTTTACAAATTTTAACTAATATTAACATTGTAAATTTTAGCAATAGTTCATAGTATTTAAATTTAAGATAACATTCTAGTTTTTTAGAGAAATAATCCACTCTGGCTCTTTCATAAAAGATAAATGTTTTGCTATTCAAATAAATTGTTCATTTAAGTCACATTCTGAAGCAATACGAGGACTATAAGCGATGATGTTGTAATTTTTTTACCTCTGCCAAGCAGTGGCGCACACAAGGAGGGGGGTCCGGACCCCTCCCCAAGATTGATTTTTTCCGATTGATTATAATTTTAAGTATATAGTACGTAAAAATTTAATTAATTACTTGCTATTAATGATTAATTTTATTAATTAATGCTAATTATTTATTCAAAAACTAGTTTTTTACTGTGTTTTGTTCCCGAAAATCGACAAAATCAAAAGGAGCATGATACAAAAATCGTGAACTTTCGACCCCGGACTCCCCCTTGAAAAATTCCTGTGTGCGCCGCTGCTGCCAAGTGATAAAGATAATTCTTGAGATAGCACCAAACTTTCCAAACTTCCCCTCCACGATACGGAAGAACTTTAAGCCTCGACAAACGCAACATGCTCTTTACACTATAGGTCAGGGATTGCGAACCAGTGGCACGCGACACAAATTTTGGGCAAGCCACTGATCAAAAGGGCTTGTATTTTAGTCCAAAATAACAAAGTTTACTGTGAAATAATCCTCATGAGGAATCTCATTCGTGCTTTTGACGCTAAACTGCATGTTTTCATAAACGATATTATTACAAGAAAAAAAAACTACAAGTACTTCCCAAACTTAAAATAAAAATATCAAAGATTCAGATATACGTGAGAAACCAGATGAAGAAAAAGTTATAGAAGAATTTTTTCAAGTATAATTGATTCTTCAATCGAAGAATTTTCAGCGAGATGTTCTCAGGTCAAATAATTATCGGAAACGTGCAAGTTTATTTTGTACCCTCTGTGAGATTTCGTTTGATAAATTAAACCTGTCCCAGTTCGACAGGTTGGAAATTGAAGAATTGAAATGCAACTGATTGATTTCCAGTGTAGTTCAATATGGATTCAAAAATTTATTGAAACAAGAAAAAAGTTGGAATTGATATATAGTAAAAATGCCAGTAATGAAAGTGTGTCTGGAAACAGGGAACTTGATTCCAGATACATTGAACTGCTTGCAGAAACTGACTCATGATATTATACACATATTTTCATCTATCTATGCCTGCGAGTCATTATTTTCAGATATGAATAACGGTCGAATCAAAATTATTTGATGGCACGTCTGTACATCAATAAACATTTCTTTAGAAAAAATGGCACGTTGACCCATAAAGGTTGGCCACCCCTGCTATAGGTCGTTAGTGACATCTATTCTCGAATCCCCGACTCGATAAAAAAAAAGTAATGCCAACCACGAGTTCTCAATATTAAAACAATATTCCAATAAAATGTTATTATGAAAGCAGGATAGTAACAATAATTTAAATCTTTTTTGGTTTGATTTCTTAGTTTCAAAGTAAATATAAAACAAAAGCTTCCCCTGAATGGAAATTAATTTAACAAAAGAAATCTTTCAGACATTGCTGATAGTAGCAAAAGAAAATGAAATAAACTTATGACAAAATGTTTTGAAATTTCCCAAAAGTTCATAGTTAAACTGCTTATATTTCTTGTTAATTGTTTTTAGTACTTCGAGCGATCAAATAACAAACATATTAATAGAAATTGCTAGCGTTGTTTGAAAATATCACACACACACAAACATTTTCTATTTTTAACGCTTCTTAAGAATCGCATAACTTAAAAATAGGAGATAAGTAACATTATTTATTTTACTTCTAATATTACGTTGCATTATTTTGTTTATAACATATCCAGGATACTAACAAAAAACATTCTTGCAGAAAATTTTGAAAAAGACTTTAATAAGTTGCAGAGAAATGACTAGAGAGGTTTGGATATTAATGAAGAAAATTTTTAAATATACATTTAATTTCCCTGTATTTTTTGGTAAAAAAGGTGAAAATAACTCATCGTATTTTTAAATGATTAACAAAAATCGGAATGGAGACAAATTAAGGTAGAATGGAGACAAATTAAGGTATTCCTACAAGATTTTTTTGAACTCGGATGATTTCAAAAATGAAAATAATTTACAATTAATTATTATGGTCCCTATCCATTCAATACATTTGTATGAAGCGAACCAAAATATTCTTAAAAGCTGAAAAAACATTCCTAAATTGTAAAAAAATGGTAAGAAGAATAAATGTTGTTAATAAATGTAAATTTCCCTGACCTAAATGACATGATCAGAAATTCATATTCTGCAATGCCTCAGTAAAAAATGATTCAAAACCAGAAAATATACGAAATATCAATGCTATATAGTAAACAAAATAGAATTAAAATACATTTTCTGATTGAAAAAAATATTTAAAAATGCACAAAAAACAATATAAAATTTATTTTTTGCACCAAAATCAACCTTATGTTTGATGACCTAATTCATAACTTATAATTTCTGCACATATTTGTTGCTCTTGTTACTGCCTCATATCTTGATATACTAGGAAAGGAAAAAAAGAACCTGTTTGGTCATCAGTTCCTCTGAAGTCTGAGATATTTGAACCTGCAGGCCTACGGGCCCTGTCGAAGTAAACAACAAGCGGGGTGAGTGACCTGTTTGTTGTACTTTCAATCCAAGTTTTGCTTCCACAAGTCCAGGAGTTCAAAGTACGAAATCATTGCTCGTTCACTGTCAGGTAGAACGGTATCTTTTGAAGAATTCGATTGTAAATCACCAGTCATTTCTTCAGGTAACAAAAAAAAAAGAATGTTTATATTTATTAAACGTTCTTTCGTGAATTTAAGCCAAAAAAAAAATGATACGGTCAGATATTTACTTTGATATATTGCATCACTAGTGTATTTTATTTATATAATAGAAACATTTTGCTTTTAGGCTACATTTTTGGTACGTAGGTGTTACTCGACAATCAGGTACATATTAATTTTTCATGCTTCCATGTGGGAATTTTTAATATAAGAATATAATAATAAATAGGGCTCTTTTAAATCTGTTTTTTTCATAGAAAGCAATAAATAGCTTTAAAAAAGGGGAATATTACAAAGATTTATTTAAGTTTATATATGTTTGCATGTGTATCATGTTACCGCTTTTTTTTGGATAATGTACATTGGCTTTCGAAAGTTAAGATACAATGTTTTTTTTTTATTGAATGCGACACCGAAATTTACGTAAGTTTGATACAAACATGATTTAGAGGGGAAAAACCACTCGTGTGTGAGGTGGAGAAATCCATTTTTAGAAAAAAGCAGTACATTACATTTTGTGCGGAAAAATGTCGTAACAACATTTAAAAAAAATGGGTTCCGATAAGGAAGGCCGTCGACCAACTGCAATGCATCAGTGGCATCCTCTTTTCATGGTTCCATTTCAGTCACAAGACACCGAAATGGGAAACGAAGATCAACAAATTACCTACGCCTGTTGTAAATTAATAACTAAATACAATACAAATATAAAAACACTTTTTGACAAATCTTCTGTTTCTCATAACCGCATTAACCTTATTTGACGAGGAATTTTCGTCAATTTTTCCGTTGTGTGATAAAAAATTATCTCCCATTTTTCTACCAGAGAAGCCTTTCCAAATTCTCTAAGTTTAATACATCATTTTTCCTTACTCTAAAGAAGGTCACTCACACTTTATGTGGAAATGATTTTGATAGTTAATTTTTATCAATAGAAATCGTACTTTTGAGGAAATTTACTTTCATCTAATAGCCATGATTCTTGACTATAGGTCTAGCTCGAATATTTTATGAAAGTAAACTTTTTCTTAGTACTGTCATGCAAATTTTAGTCCATTCCTCTTTAAATGTTTTCCAAAGTCCGTTCAGTGTTCTTGAATGCCGTTTTCCTAAGGCTCGTTTTAATAATCCGAAAGCACAAAAGTTAACTGCCGAAGCGTAGGAGGATGTTACACATATTTCATAAAATTTGATACACTTTATTCCTGTTTCTGATTCTTTCTTTGCTAAATTAGCAGCAGTTGACTTAGACATGGGATTAGAGTATTTGTCCATATGAAGCTCAATTTTATGACTGTCCATTCCATATCAAGTTGGAATTTCTTCTCCAAAAATTGGTTCTAAAATATTCTGCTAATATTAGAGTGAATTAATTTTGGCTTTACTTTGAGACTTTTTTGATTTTTAATGTGCCGTTAGAAAACCCTGCAACTATCAAGAATCCCTTTAAGAACTTTACTGCATACTGACGAAGCTATTTCCTACAGTCATTCCCGTCAGCTGAGCCATAGAAAATTTATCTTCTTTTACTATAGTCACTTAAGTATATCCATATCTCCTGGAGTGTTATCACACATTTCCATTTTTCAGCAGCCAAGTGTTTTTTACATAATTTTCAAAAATTTGGTTTTTTTTCAGCAACAGTTTTTAAAAAAAGGAGGCTAGATTTAAACCAGGGGCGTAACTACCCCCGTATCAGCAGTATCAATGATACGGGGCCCCCAGCATGTGTAACTACAGTCCTACTAACAGGGCTGTTACATCTAAAAAAGGCCCCCGAAAGAGTTTTGATACAGGGCCCACTCAGAACTAGCTATGCACTAGTTTAAATATATGTTTAAATTTTAGAACCTTATGAATGATTTTAATTACAGTTCCGCAAGACATTCCAAGTTTCGATGCCACGAATTTTTCAGTTAGTGGATTTTCATTTAGGATCAGAGACTTCACTTTCTTGATAGCTGCCTGCGTTTGAACAGTCTTAGGATGAAGTTTCGTGGTCATGTTTTCATTTTTACTATCAGCTAGACGTTATTTTTCTTTCAATAATAAATTATAAATACCTTTTTTAAAAAATAAAATGCAATAAATGAGAATTTCACACCTTAACAAGGGCGCTTTTTTTCTTTCAAATTCAATATATTGTAAATAACTTTGATTGAAATGCAATAACCGAGATTTTTACACCGCGTTTTAATTTGTTGATAAAGAGTATTTCTCCTAGAAAAGCGTAATTACGTAACCTTCGAGTAATCTACCAATTTTAGGGGCCATTTGTAAAAAATACATCTTTTATTTTACATTTCAATCAAAAGAAAACCTTAGCCGATGATTATTCTGAAGTTTCCAAAGTCTTATCTCAAAATGCAAGCGAAATGAATTACAAAAAATGTTTCCATAAAGTGTGAACGACTTCCTGTATTGGGAAATTCTTTTCATAAATGTTCGATAGAATTTAAGTCAAGAAATTAATCAAGATATTTGAAAATATATGCGGAGTATGATAGAGTAATCCCAGACGGACAATGCACGCTATATGTTTGGAATCATTGTTCAGAGACTGCTGCATAAAAGAAACTTACGAGTACATTGTTTAGGATTATGTTTATAAAGATAATCAAGTAAACATGATTTCTTGTTGTGTCATTAATGAAAAATTTGGGGGCATTTTCACCTAATATGCAACCCCATACAAACACATTGCTACCCTACCATGTTTTACTGCTGCTATAAAAATTTTTTTTCTCTTAGCTCCTTTTCGGTAGCTTTCAAATTAAATTCATTCCATTTCGATGAAGTAAATTAGTTTTACTTTCATCGGAAAGCAATATATTCTATCAAAATGCACTATTTTAATTCAAACGCTTTCTAGCAAAGAGAGAGGCAAGTTTTTTCATTCCATTAGTTTTTAGAAATATGGCATTCTTCTGGCTACTTTTACATTTGTAACCAGCTCGATGAAGAATTCTATGGATAGTTTTTATGGATTATTATTCTTTTTTTAAAGTCTTGCTTGAGTAATGTAGCTAAAGTACTTCAAGAAGCTTTTCGATTTTATTTAACAATTTTGGGAACTTTTTCTCATTTCACAAAAGTCAGATTTTATTTGTTTGTTTCTTTAATCCTTTTCCCACATATGAGTGTTATCTCTATCATTCTTGTTATTTTCATGAATACGGGCACAGTGTAGCAATTTCACTTTTGAGGTAAAATACTTAACCTAAAATATTGCTTAATATACTTACAACGGGAGGGCACGGCTAAGGAAATTTATTTGGGGTGGAGACTTGGTATAATAGTAGTACTCCTTCAGGGTGTTCAACCCTCAATATAATTCCGCCGAATGGCTAGTCAATTCGGAGAAAATAGCCTTCGAAATTCATGCTTAGATTTATACAACTAAATTTTCATTTCCTCCAGCCGCGCAATGGTACAGTTAAGAGGACTCCTGCTTTGCAATCAAGCGGACAGGGTTCGAATCGCGCGAGACACTTTATTTTTTTCAATTCGTTTAATTAATTTTTAAAAATAAATAAATTTATTTATGACAAGTTTATTATATATTAAATGATATTTTATGTAAATATTTTGCATTTTATAAAGTAAAAAAAATTACTGTATTTATGTAAATTTTTATATTAAACTTTATAAATATATTTTTATATTAATAAATAATATATATAATAAAATAAATAATACGTATTAAATGGTATTTCACATAAAAATTAGTTACAAATAGTTTAATAATGTGAAATACAATGCACTATAAATAAAATATATATAATATGAAATATTTTATAATTAATATAATAATTTTTTTGTCTTTTTTATATGTTATTAATTTAATTATTTTATAATTATATAAAATATTCAATAAGTCCGTTTTTATCAATTTATTTAATTTTAATAAATTTATTTAAATAATTTTAATAAATTTATTTATATAATAATAATAATGAATTAATAATAATTTTAATAATATTAATTATTTAAGTAATTATTTAAATTAACGCTAATTAATTAATTAAGTTAATTATAATTAATTAAGTAAATTAACATGAATTTATTAATCAAATCCACAATAATTATTTAATTAGTTAAATGCACAATAATTATTTAATTAGTTAAATGCACAATAATTATTTAATTAATTAAAATTCACATTAATTAATTAAATAATTAATTAACGTTATACTGATTAATTAATTATTAATTATTTTAATAATACATTAATAATAATTTTAATAATACATAATAAATTAATTGATTTTAATAATAACTACTTTTAATAATAAATAATTTAAATAATACATTTATTTAATTTTTTATACTTTATAAGGTACAAAAATATTACATAAAATATCATTTAATATTTAATAAACCTTTCATAAATAAATTTATATAAATTTAAAAAATAATTAAAAGAATTGAAAAAAAAATTTTGCTCCGGTGATTCAAACCTTGTCCTGTTGATTTCAAAGCAGGCGTCCTCCCAACTGCGCCATTGCGTGGCTGAAAGAAATTAAAATTTAATAGTATAAAAGTTAAGCAGGAATTTTAAGGCTTTTTTGCCGAATTGACTGGCCATTCGGTGGAATTATATAGAGGGTTGAACACCCTAAAGAGTACTACTATTACACCAAGTCTCGACCCCAAATGAAGTTCCTTAGTCGTGCCCTCCCCTTGTTTAGAAAAATAAGGAGAGAACTAAAAGCATATTTATGCATGATAGGTAATAGATATAACTGTCACTATTTTTCCAATTTTTTTTTCGTTGCCAAAATATGTGATTTCTTATGTATCTCTTTTTCTATTGGCAGTATTTCTTAAGTACAATTCTCAGAACACGTAAAGAATCTTAATTCCTTTTTCGTCATGTACGCAAGAACCTTGAATATAGTCAATCTTTTGATGAAATAACATATTTTGAATAACATTAATCTTTTCGAGAGTGAGAGAATTGTATTTATATGTCGCATTATACAGCTGCACGAGGGCTCGTAATTCTGATCCATGGGCAAGAGCCGAAGACGACACCTGAGGTGGCACCCCTTCTCCTAACTTCCACCCCACCCTAATGGGAAAAATTTTTAGGCTAGACATATTTAACGTGTGTCGTCCCCCTCTTGCTCGGTGTGTCTTCGGTGGTACTAGGCTCGAGCTCATGACAAGCCAGCCAAGAGTCCGCGACCTTGACCACCAGGCTACTGCGACCCCAATCTTTTCGTAGATCAGCGAGAAAAGATTTAATTTACATCACGTAGGTAAAAATTATCTCTAATACAAAATTAATTGAGACAACAATTTCAATTGCTCTCCATCATAAAAAAATGGTGGCAATTAAGCTATTTAAATACTTACGATATGATAGATATAATGAAAATACGAAAGCAAGCATCATATTTCTTTTTTGTGTGTGTGCGTGTGTATTTTTTGCAAAAACGCAACTATTGTGGAGCAAACTTTTCATCTCAATGATTACAGAACTTTATTTTAACACAATTTTACGTAGATAAAATGCACATCATAGATCCGTCCACGAATCTTCTGCTCCATTTCATTTAATTATCAAGGTGCGTAAATTGCAAATATTGATAGTTACTTAGGGCCATAAGACTTTTTCTAAGTCCGTCGTTAAGGCAAGCAAGTAGTGCTGGCAGACTGACAAGAAAACACGATTTCAATTATCGAGAAGTTATCGTGAGTCTTTTAGTTGAAGGCATGTATATCTCCTCATAGGAAATCAATGAAATCTTATCGTTGTTTATGGTGCTTCGCAGAATAACAATTTTTGGCATGCCGAAAGCAGAATGAAAAGGGATAGCCTGACTAACGTTGTCACAAAAGCTTGATCCGTCACGTTTAGAAGATTAAAGTAATACACGTGTCAAGAAGATAATAAATATATGCAAAACATTCCTTCCAAACTTTTTATTTTGTCGTTTTGCATCCTGAATAACACGAAAGTTACTTTTTAATGTGACAAAATATTTAAAGGTTATCTTGCCCAGGTGTTATAGTCCTGTACTCATGACCAGCGTGTCGAGTGTTCGAGTCCTGGTGCCACTAAAGAAAACTCCTCCCGTTGGCGTGGTGTGATAGTTTGGAGCGGAGGTATCAGCTCAGGTATCGTTTTCATCACTTGTCCGAGGCTCTAAATTACGAGAATCTTTGACAATACCTCTCATGTTGCTTTATAGGACGATGTGACTATAACTTTCGCGTTTAACCCTTTATCTTCCGAGACGGTACTTATAAGTACCACTTACTTTAAAATTACATAGAATAAACATTTTACGAATACTCTGACGATATTTAGCAGGGGTATTCTTTTAAATTCACTCTTCCAAGATATATGGCAGCACGGGTTCTATGATGAGTATTTTAGCGTGGAAGGCGAATAGTTTTATAGCAGAAATTGTGTTTTCAGCTGATGGCGTTTTCAGCAGATTGCGAAGATTGTCATTTTTATTCTTAAAAAATAGTTAATGTCAAAAGGTGTCTTATTTGTTTTTGTATGTTAATGAAAACCTTAGAAAACGATTTGACTATTTATTTTAAGTGGACAGTGTATATAATTAATTTTAGAGTTGAATATCTTTAATTAATTAACTAGCCCTAACGGATTAAATTTCCCAAAGTTAAGTATTTTGTTTATGTATATATCTTAATTTTCGATGTAGTGATTAAAAAAAAAGATATTGCTTGAAAAAAACTGCAGTAAATCATAATGCGGTAGATAAAGGGCATAGGCAGTGCTTCTCAGACTTTTAATATTTGCGACCCGATTTTCATTCATAATTTTCATCGCACCCTCTTCCATAAATAACAATGTATTGAATTAAATCATAGTGTAATTTGAAGCTAAAGCTACAATCCGTACACACTAGCAATACAAGTGTCAAATTTTATATATGACAGCCCATAGCGTCCCTCGTAATTATTACAATTGCTCTAAGGGGCCGTGGATAGCCTAGTGGTTAGAGCATCGGACTCCATACCGGAAGGCCTGGGTTCGATGCCCGATGCCACCAAATACCCTCCGAGTACACACGGAGTACGTGCTCGTTAAGTCAGTGGGTCCGTAGTCTTGTGGGCTTAGTCACGAGCGCAGGGACTAGAGAATATTTCCCTCCCCTTCAGTTTCCATGCAGAAATTGTGGAGGTGGAGATAGAGGTGGTGTCACCATCTATCGTCCCTTCGGGGAATTTCACCGAGCTAAATCGTACTGTCACCTGTATGGTGCTCAAGGCCAACGACAGGCGTACCTCTAGCCCCATGCCACGATGAATTTCGTGGGCCTCGATCTGACTACGTCAGACAGGTGGCATTAGAAACAACAACAACAATTGTTCTTCACTTAGTATTGATAAATTAATAATCAAATACATCGTGCAGTACTGATACATTTATATCAGTGCAAATGTGTATTTTATTTTTTATTGTATCAGAATGCATTTTGTTTCGCTTCCTTTCCGTAAATTAATAATTTTCTTAAATAATCTTTTATTTTCGACTTTTTGATGTGCCCCCCGGTAGGATTATTACGGCTCCCTAGGAGGCGCGCCTCACAGTTAGTTTGAGAAATGCTGATTTAAGAGTATCTTTGACTATAATAGAAACATAATTTTTGTAACACTTTTGCATATCCGAAATTCCTGCAAGATTGATTCTAAACGATTAGATTGTGACTTATTTTAACATTCTTTAATTTTCTACTCACAACCAATCCTGTAGTGTCTGAGACTACTGTTGGCGAGAGAGTATGGAATGGTGGCGCGGCTTGGTAGGGTTAATGTATTTTGGAGGAGAAGATTGCTTGACTCCGGAGGGTACGTCGAGGGAGGAAAAAGGTCCCTTGTTTTGGAAGCGGAAAAAAGCGCGGAATTGTTTTGGACGGGAGGAAATGGAATTCCTTCGGTGAGAGAGCGACCACCGGGGTGTTCCGGTGTAAGAAAGTATAAGAGATAGTCTCTTGGGACTGTGTTTGAATTGATTGGTATCTGATTGTGCTTAATCAAGATGTAGTATTTAATCAAGAAATGTATTAATCAATATTTAATGATATTTGTACTGATTGATGAGAGAAGTTATTAAGAAAGAAATAAAATATATGACAAATACCTTCTTTCTTTTACTTAATAAACTCCCTTTTCTGTCTTCTACTCTTGAATGTTATTGTTAAGGTAATAGATAGCACTGTTTCAACAACGATGTTGTGCAAGTGTATCCCCGAGAGTGAGTAGCAGTTAGTGTATGACAGGGGACAGTGGGGAGTGTCTGAAAGAGTCTGAGAATATAGTTTGTGAGGTTGTTATGAGGTGTGAGATATAGTTCAGTTATGTAAGTAGTTGTAAAATAAAGTCATTTGTTATTAGAGAGAGGTAGTTAATTTTAGATAGTAATAACATTCCAGCCTTGGCGTAGCTAATTCTGAGTGGGCCCTGTATAAAAATTCTTTGGGGGCCCCCCTTTTGGAAAATAAGTAAAAATGATCACATCAATAAAACATGTTTGAAAGTGTCAAAATGTTACACGTTTTGGGCCCCTAAAACTTGGGGGGCCCCTGTATCACTGATACGGTGGTAGCAACGCGCCTGCATTCCAGCTATATATACTGACTCTTAATTTCACATTTTAAAGAGAAAAGTTACATATTAAATGAATGTTTAAGAATTTTTTGAAAATATGATATAAGGGTAACCACATATTTTAACATACATTAATATTAATGTACACTGGCCTCAAAAAGTTAAGGTACAACATGTTTTTCGAAGCTCACCATAAAAAAATGGCAGTAACAATAAAATGCATAGTTTACATGAATGATAATAACGAACTTTAAAAACATTAATGCAAAAACGATTGCTACAACTTTTATTTTATAGAAAAGAACGTATATTTATGAGTGAGAGAAAAATATGCAAATATCAAGCTTTCGTACTTTTGTGTGTAAGTTGTGTTGATTTCCACTAGTTGTTGGCAGTTTCGGTGACAATAGTCAATAGAGTTTAGAAAATGTCTCAGAGACGTCGTTTACCCAATTCGTTAAGGTGGCGGGCAGTTGGATGAATGGAAATGGGATTGTCGCAGGCTGATGCTGCTAGACGTCTCAATGTGTCTCGTAGTGTTGTTCAGCGACTTTGGGATCAATACCAATCCGAAGATTCTGTGTCCAGAAGACCTGTTCCAGGCCGACCACGAGCTACAACACCTGCAGAAGACCGTTTTCTAGCTCTTTCGGCACGAAGGAGAAGAACCACTACTGTGCCGCAGCTCGTTGCAGACCACTTTCAAGCATCAGGAAGAAGAATCTCCGCTACTACGGTGCGAAATCGTCTTCACAATGCAGGTCTGTATGCAAGAAGACCAGTTGTGTGCGTTCCCCTCAACGGACGACAGCGAAGGAACCGCTTATGCTGGGCAAGAGAACATGTTTCTTCGACGCAGCAACAATGGGCTTCTGTGCTGTTCACAGACGAGTCCAGATTTACAATGGAGAGTGATTCAGGGCCTCTACTGATCTGGAGGGAACAGCGCACTAGATACCATCAATCCAACACTGTTGAAAGACACAGTTATAGAGGTGGTGGAATCCTGGTTTGGGCAGGGATCTCGCTCGGTGGCCACACTGACCAGCATATGTTCCATGAAGGAACCGTAACTGGTCTTAGATATCGGGATGAGATCCTTGATCCATATGTCCACCCATATGCTGCTGCTATTGGTAACGACTTCATTCTGATGGATGATAATGCACGACCTCACCGAGCTCGGATTGTTGAGGAGTATCTGGAGGATCACGGTTTGGAACGAATGGAATGGCCAGCTCGATCTCCAGACCTGAATCCGATAGAACATCTTTTGGGACTATCTTGGCAGAGAGGTTGCTGCTTTAAATCCTCCTCAAGGTCGTTACATGAGCTGAAACAAGGCTTACTCTGTGTCTGGTCTTCGCTTCCTATTCCGGTGTCCGACAACTTAATAAACAGCATGGGAAATCGCTGCCGCCAATGCATTCAAGTTAGGGGTGGACACATTCCTTATTAGAACCCATTTTTGTATTGTTTTTATGCCATTTTACCACATAACACTGTGATGTGCTGTTTTCTCCAAGAATGGACTTTTCCGCAGAGATTGCTTTTTTTTTTTTTGTTATAAATCGTTTTTGCAATACACTTATACAAATTTCTATGACGCATTCAATAAAAAACTATTTAATGCACATATCCTTCAAATTTTTTGTTTCTACATTGATTCATTTGCAAATTAGACACAAAAACCCGGTTGTACCTTAACTTTTTGAGGTCAGTGTATTTTTATCTCTGAAAAAGTCTTTCGAGTTTGAGAATAGTTCTTTAACAAAAGACGTAGGTAACTTTGAATGCTAATGTCAACGTAAATTTTCAGTTCACACGATAATACAGCTAAAGAAATAAAAAGTGTCAGTACATTCAGTAGCAAATCAATTTCTTGCATGTGAAAGTCCGTAAGTATTTATAAAAGCGTTACAAGCCAAGTTCAATCTAGATAGACGGGCAGGCGAAGTTTTTACTTTGTACCTACATTCCCCATTTTTTTTTTGTCAAGTCTATATAACTTGGAGCAACAGGATATAGGATAGCGCAACAGAAGACTCATTAAATGCCTAAGTGTTGAAGGAAAAAAAATAATTGCTTAAAAATTAATAGCCTATTCGTTGGAAGGATTTTATCCATGAACAAGCCGAAAGCAAAGCGGAAGATAAGGACATAATTACTCGCTACTCGCCTTCTAATTTTTGAGGGAAGTTTTAAGCTTCCTTCCGGTAGAATGCTCATTTCCTATTCTGTGGGAGGGTCGAAGAGAAAATTTCATTACTCTCTCCAGTTTGGGAAGAGGTGACAAATGGAAGAAAGAACATTTTTTTTGTCTTGCTTTCTGGAAAGGACCTCTCAGATGCTAGGACATGCACAACTTTTTTTTAAGCATTTTTAACTCTACAGTACAGTATTTACTGATTTATTATTTTAAAAATTGTTCATCTTGATTAAATATTTAATCTAGGGTACCATCAGAAGTAACTTTTAGTACAACATGAATTTTTTTCAATTCCCACTATTAGTTCACTCTCTCTACATATATGTTTATTATATATATATATATATATATATATATATATATATATATATATATATATATATATATATATATATATATATGTGTGTGTGTGTGTGTGTGTGTGTGTGATGAATCCCCACAAGAGTCAGTTGGGGTAAACTTCCTACCAGGACAACTCAACCCACCTCCCGCATAGGAACTTTGACCTCTACTTTCGCCGGACTTAATGTGGCCGCGGTAGCCGAATGGTATAGGTATCGGACCGTGGCTTGCCTTGTCACGTGTTCGAGCCCAGTACCACTAAAGACCCGCCGTGTAGGGCAGCGATGCACGTTAAATCTGTCGAGAGCTGAAATGTCCTCCCGTTGGTCTGGTGTGGTAGTTAGGAGAGGGGGGTGCCAGCTCAGGTGTCGTCCACGTCACTTGACCATGGTTCAAAATTACGTGGTCCGTCACCAAAAGCCCTCGTGTAGCTGAACAGTGCGACGTTAATATTAAATTAAATCAAATCAAATTTGCCGGACTTAAAGAAGACACGTGTACTAAGGACTCACTCGCTGCTGATCAACGCTGAAAGAGCTCTTGTTTTTGTCATGGCTTGGTGTGCAGACTTCTTTACTGAATATTGAAATAAAATATAATAGGACAAACGGCTGCCCATTGCATTTCTCCTGTCAATCCAAGAATTTCTCCAAAACATGTTATATATTCGTTAATAAAATACTTTTTATTTATCCACTGAATTTCAAATACATTTTTTAAAACTTGTAGTGGATGACACTTGATGTTAATACAGTTTTTTCAAATATTAATTCATTAATTAAGTTATATTTTTTAATTTTAAATTTATTCTGCGTTATTTCTGACGAGGTTAGGACTAGCTCCAACAGATGGCGCTAGTAAGTTTTTCTAACGAATTTTTTCTTGACTTCAAACATATTTGTTTAAACTTGTACTGGATGACACTTGATGTCGACATAGTTTTTCTCAAATATTAATTCATGCCTCCCCACACGATATGGTGGCTATGATACTCGGCTTGTAATCGAGCGGGTTCGGGTTCGAATCCCGAGTAAGGCATGGATGTATCTTCGTTGAAACTTTCGCCTGAAATGGATTCCCGTCTCGAAAGGAAAGCAGCGTACCTCTTCTGTTCTTTGCTGGGATCATCGTTTGTAATAAAAATCTGTATTCTTCTGTGATTGTGTTACATGTTTCTGTTCATCTATCTCATGTCTTTCGTATGTATTCCAGTAATAAGCACACAGCAACAACAAATATTTTAATTAATTAATTATAAATTTTATTAACTAAAATAAAAAAAAAATTTTCTTTGTTCACCTAAATAGGAATTGACCTAAAAAAACTTTTTATATTACTTGTTTCTCCCTGTGATTTCAACATTTCTTTTTTTTCTGGACTCTAAATGTGGCCGCAGTAGCCAAGGGGTCAAGGTATTGGATCGTGGCTGGGGCGTGTCATGAGTTCGAGTCCAGTGCCACTGAAGACCCGCCGTGTAGGGAAGCGATGCACGTTAAATCTGTCGAGAGCCCAAACGTTCTCCCATTGTTGTGGTGTGGTAGTTAGAAAAGAGAGAGGGGGCCTAATTGTTAGGGGCCTAAATCACCGTGAGCAATAGAATTCTGGGCGTTTCAAACAAGAAGGGCAACCTTTAACCCCTGTTATCCAGTTCACTGGAAATATCTTCGATATCCCCTTTCATCCTTAGCGGAGTTGTCTCGTGCTCCATGTCTTTGAACTAGTCTCCATTAATTTCTAGTGTTGATCCATCGCACTGTTAACTTCATTTCTTGTAGCTCAAAAATGTCAAAACGTAAGAGCTTGAGCATCAAAGGAAAAATCTCAGGAAGAAGATAAATGCACCAAGAAACATTCCTTGCAGTTTTTCTTTCTTTTTTTTTCTTTGATAGGTAAGATATATAAAATAAATATATATTTATTTACAAAAAGGTGTGAATAATTACTTTCTTTATTATATAGTGTTTATGAATTTAAAATATTTGTGTTTTATATGGTTTATAAAAATAAAACATTGAAAGATAACCTTTATGTAACGAATTTTCTATACAACGAACTTTTTGGGGGGATTCCGTAACTTCGTTATATATAAAAATAATTTTAAGTAATCGTTATAATGAAAACTTTTAAACATTGAAAACGCTAAGAAGATACCATGTAGAAATAATAAAACAAACAGAAAAAAATATCAAATGAAATCTCCTTTGTGGAAGATCAAACCTTTTTTGAACAGTATTAGCATCTTCATTAAAAACTGTAGGTATCAACAGACACTCACATTAACTGATTGATTACTTACAGTCGAACTTCTATATAATGAAGTCGCTAAATCCCGAAAAAAAGTTCGTTATATGGAAAATTCGTTATATAGAGGTTCATCTAATAATGTTCTTAATAAATCTCATAAAACAAATTTTAAATTCATAAACACTATATATTAAAAAAGTAATTATTCACACCTTTTTGTAAATTAATATTTACATATTTTACATATCTCACCTATCAAAAAAAAAGGAAAATTGCAAGAAAAGTTTCTTGACCCCTTTATCCACTTTCCGAAGAATTTAATTATTTTTCTTTGATGTTCAAACACTTACATTTTGACATTTTATAGCTACAAAAAACGAAGTTCCTAGTACGACTGATCAATACTACAAATGAACGGGGACTAGTTCAAGGACAAAAGACTCTACTGAGGGGGAAAGGGGATATCGAAGATATTTCCAGTGAACTGGACAATGGAGGTTAAAGGTTGCACTTCTTGGATGAAGAGCCTAGAATTTCATTGCTTTCGGCGAGGTAGGATCAAAACAAAACCAGTTCAAGATTTATGACCACCATACAATGTGCTAAAAGAGAGAATAACTCAATATGTCCACTTACTTCAAAAATAGGGAGAAAAAAATGGAATCACAAGAGAAAAAGTTCGTTATATAGAAAATGAATTTCGCTATAGGGAGGTTATTTTACGAAGAAAATCGTGAAATGTTCTTGGTTCCAGGAAAAAGTTAGCTATATAGAAAATTCGCAATATAGAGGTTCGTTATATGGAGGTTCGACTGTATTTACTTCACACCAAAAATGAATCTGTGAACTATTGGCGATAGAACTCGCAATTTTATTCTACCAAGGGAAGACGACGTGTAAGCTCTGGCATCCCACTCTCACCAATATTTTGAAGTAAAATTCTTAAAATAAAAAACATTTCTTTTATGATGTAATAATTTATAAACAGAGAAGAAATAATAGTAAATTTTCTTTTTCTATTCGAATGAAGGTAAAATTTTCTGACTGTTTAAGCTCATTTCTTAAGCAGTGAGAAATTGAGTAAGGTAAAGATGTGAAGAATATATTTCGTTGGATATTGAAAGAGGCATGTTTACTCACATTAAACATCAGCAATTTAATCCTTTTTATATTAGTTTATTCAAAAATCTTTAAATTACCAACATAAAAATAAGTTAAATATGCGGAGTATAGGGATTGCACTATCAGACCAAAAGTTCAATACCGGTATTCGGTATTGTTTAGATCTTAATATCGGGATACCAGTTTCAATACCGGTAGTAAAATTTTAGAAAAAAAAACAGGTGTTTCATTGTTTTATTTCCGGTTTTATTAGAGTGTAAATATCACAAAAAATAATTTTAACTAATAAATTATAACAGTATATAAAGAATCACAAAAAGTGTAAATATCACTATTCAGTCAGTGGTACTATTGCAAATTTCTGAAATGTGATCTTAAAAAACATAATGTATCAATTATACTGTCATTAAGTTTGTAACGTAATTTTGCGAAAAAATTACCACCTGTCGAAAACGCTCTGTCGGCATCTACGCTAGTTGGTGGTATTGTTAACAATACAAGATATACTTTTTCCAAGTATTTACCTCTAAATCTCTCATCTTTTCAAATAAATCGATTTCTCGTCGGATGGTTTTGAATATAGCTGATTTCTGTATTGTATTTTGGCTCGTCGAAATGTTTTTAGCTATCGTTAATTCTAATTTTTGTTCAAGAGACAGTTCCTTTTCTCTATCGACATTAATGTCATCATCATCTTCGATAATTGTACCGAATTCTTCTGAATATGGATAGGTTTGAAGGTAAAAAGCTTTAAGAAAATTTACTATAAACTTGATCAAATTTGTGAATTGGTTAGTTTCTTTTCATCTTTTTTATTTTTATTTTTAAAATTATTATAAATATGTAGATACCTAAATGGAATTTCTATTTCGGATACAATTTAAAAAACTTCTAGTAAATACCGAGTGAGTGAATATTAACGTCGCATTGTTCAGCTACACGAGGTCAAGTGACGTAGTCGACACCTGAGCTGGCACCCCTCTTCTAACTATTACACCACACCAACGGGAGGACGTTTCAGATCTCGACAGATTTAACGTATATCGCTGCCCTACACGGCGGGTCTTAGTGGTAATGGGCTCGAATTCATGACATACTTGCCATGATCCGATATCTTGACCACTGGGCTAGTAAATAACGAAAAATCGGTACTTAAACTTGTGAATACTAGAACTACAAAATTGTACAAATGGCTCAAAATACCGGTATTCGGTATCCCCGTATACCGAATACCTAGTGTTGTGTGATTTAGAGTAATCTCTGACTATATCTAATAACTATAATAATATTAACATCTTGCTAACTTTAAACAGAGGGTTTCTAACAACAGTATCCGATTCATGATGACACGTTTTCCGTGGTTCTTCTCTGTCACTCTCCACATTTCTGCTTAAATAAGTCTCATTTGGATTTATCTTGGTTCATTCAAAAGGCAAGGTTCCCATGTCAAACATCGTAGTAAAACAGCTCTAGTGTTACATGTTAACCAGGGAGAAGGCGCGCACTCGATACTAACGTTGGTGGAAGCGCGGGGTGGCTGAGTCACCCCAATCCTATTTTATAGCTATTTTTATTGTAAACAATTAAAATCGTAATTCCAGTGAATAATTAAATCAAGACAAAGTATACTTACCTACTTTTAAGTACTTTTCAATTTTTCTTTGATAATTTGAGAAAAAATCCCATCAAACTGAACTAAACTGTTTCAAATGTGCATGGCTTTAATAATGGACACAATCATCGACACTTTTTACAAACATTACAGGAATATTATTTTCAGGCAAATCAGTCCTATTTGTTCAAGTTACTGTAGTTTTATTGTACTTAGATGATCGGCAAATAGCATGTTAAACTTTTTCTTGCTTGTGTCTTTTTGACAGGGTGCAGTGTGTATTGTGGTACACTTGTAGCTTTTTATGTTCCTTGATGGAGTATTTTAGGTAGCATTAAAAAACTTTCCTTTCAACTCAAACGTTTAATGTTCATTACTTTTCTCAAATTTACTTTCTCTATCATGATTAATATCCATTACTTCCTCAGGTTCTTCCCTTACTTGATCAGTTTCAATTTCATTCAACAGAGATCGCACAAATGCCTATTTCTTTCTTTAAATTCTGTTCATTTACATTTATAAGCCATAATGAGTGATGCAACACAGCAATCCAAATTACTAAGTCGTTCACAGGGAAAAAAATGTAGCCTGTTCATACAAATATTTTGGAGCAAAACTGGTCGCGCGGGAAACTCAGTCACCCCAAGTACCTTAAGATTTCAAGAAAACGTTTGTCACTCCCAAAAAAGAGAGAGAGAGATATGTGACAAACATATTTTAGTTCCCATGAAGACTGTCATCTAGGAGGATACTGACAGGAGGTCTTTGGTAACAAATAAACAGTTTTTCCAGAATTAAAGATTTCTTGAGCCTGGGGTGACTCTGTGCCCTGCGCGACCACTCCCGGGTTAAATCTGTCAAAGCTCAAAGTCTTAACATTGGCGTCGTGGAAGCTTGGAGAGGGGGTGTAAACTTAGGTGTCTTCCTTGTCATTTGACAGTGGTTCAAAATAATAAAGTCTGTTGTCAATAGCCCTCGTAATACTTCCCAGAGCATCGTACATTAAAATAAAATCGAAGCTACTTCAGAGGTTAGAATAAAGTAATGTGGGTTAAAAAACCGATAAAAGGCATGTTGTTAGATGTAACAATATAAAAACTAGAAAAATGAAACGTAATGTCAAGTATATTCTGTATTATCAAGTTATTTTGAGACTAAGAATTACAGTTTATCTACAAGAAAATCATTACTTTGTTCATTTTTTGAGACAATTGCGTGGGATATTTTACTCTAGAACAATTAAACTAAAAATTCATTCAAAATGATTTCATAATAGTTCTAATAAATTATTTTGTTGTGAGAAATCGTGGAAAACCTTCATATCTCTCTCTCAAAATAACTTTTAGATACAAAGCAATAAAAGATAGAAATAAACAATGAAACTATATTGCTTTTTTGAAAACGAAAACAAATAATGACAAAGTAACTCCGCAAATTTCGAAGTACTAAAATAAAACTATCACCTTGGAAACAAAAGAAAAACTTTTTAAGAAATATAACGATGCAATAAAAAACTAAGAGAGTCAACAAATATACTAATGCCAGACGCTTCACTGTAAAGTTGAAAGGAATGTTGAAGCCAAGAAAAAGCGAACAAATATTGCGCGGTGCGCAAAAAAGCGGCAAGTCTTATATTTGAATTCTGTATTTTCTTTTGTCCATAGATATTTTTCCCGAAGGTTTTATTTAGCTCGATGTGAAAATTGATTTCATTGTATGATTCATTTTTGCTAGGTCTTCATTTTCCTTTTTCAACCCTCTTGCGCAATTCATACAGAGAACCTGTTTTTGAGATCGCTTTCTTTTTCTTTTAAAGCCAAAAGCTATTTTTGTGCATTAAATACTTAGTTCATCGATTAACTCCTTATTCCTTCATAAAGTACGCTAAAATCTACTTTTAGTGTTGACTAATCGCAAAATATTTTTCTTATCAATTTGTAAACCTTTCAGCACATAATGATCCATCCAATCTATTATTTCTACAATATATAATATATTCTATACTATTTGATTCCCAAAATAGTTTTCGGTGTCTCGTCGAGAGGAAAAAAGAAAATATTATGCATTAATTGATGGGATGAAATCAAATCTGTGCCACGGGGAGGAAAAAAAGTACATTAACATAATGGATGCATTCAGAGAATTCCTATTGCACATAAATAAAATTTTTTTTTTCGAAGTTGAATAAATGCGCACAAATTATAACGCGTGACTCTCTATTTCCCTAAAGTAATAACATCACTTAATAATTATACTTGATTTTGTTATTTCCGTGCACATTTTATATTGATGAAACTGAAAATGTAATTGATTTTATTATTTAAAACTAAAGAAAATATTCAGCAGCAGGAATTGTTCTATATATAGGGTGAACCAAAAAAAAGTCTTGCTCTGATAATAAATATTTATTGTGCTCAAACTATTATAATAATATAACTAGTCATGCGTTTTTTTTCGATGTATTGTTAGTATTATTATGAATTACCTCAATTAATTTCAGCGCACGCTCCCTTGGTAGCTCAGAGAATGTCTAAATAGTATTTCAGTTCCTGCGGGGTGTTCTGTAACCCTTTAGTAGGTCATTTATTTCCCTTTTGAATTTATCACAGTTGTTTATGTTTTATTGACAGTTAAACAACATCATTTAAGGAAATATGTTTTATTTTGCCAAATTTTACGTTTACATTTAAATTTTGGAGGTTGGAAGAATACTTTCCAAGGAATCATTCCACGTCATAAAGAAAATTAAATTTAATGGGTATTATTTGTTATGAAAATATGAGAAGAGAGCATATGTGTTGCAATGGACAAGGAGATATCACACTTTGCCCTCATGTAGCGGGTCCTCTTTTCTTGTCTCTTTCTTCTACATTTCTTACTCGCCTGTAGTCGGAAACCATCTTTGGCATATGATTTCAAAGAATGGCTAAGCCCACACCAACTGGAGTTGCACATTTCTTTGCTTGGAAGCTAGCTCGACGGCCTTTCCTTTTTCTTGAGTAAATTCCGTCTATCAGCTGACGAGCTAATGCTTTACGGAATGTTAACTGGTCTAAACTTCTGTATCTTTTGTTCACTTGCCACAGTGTGAAACTATTGATGCTGGCAAGGTCAATAAGAAAATAAAAGATACGATGACACCATTTTACATATCTTCTTCTTATTTTGGCATCTTTCTTTTCTTTGATCGAAGAGATCATCCCCTCTCATAACATCGTTATATACAGCGACAGGTTTTGGACAAGGTACTTCTTTAGTATCACCTTTTTTTTTGTCCGATTTAAATTGTTATAATCGCAGGATTATGTGCAGTAGCACAAAACTGAAGCTGGAATTAGTCATCCCATCGTAAAAATAGCAAGGCTAATATATTATAAAAGGTTTTGCGCTTCTCACAGGAGTATTTTGTAAGATTAAGTTGATGGGAAGTAATCTTCCCAGGGCCCGCGAAAGGGTTAACATGTCGGTTATTTTATGAAGAATTTTTACTAAACTTGTTTGCAACATTTCATACCATCGCTTTACAGATTTTGCATGAGGAAATTTGCTTCCATAACAACGTTGAAATTTACACTGCACATTAACGGACGATTTCGTTTTATGAAACCAAAACACTCATTGGACTTTCTCTTGAATCGACGCCATTTCGGCAAAAAATAAAAAATGTCTTTTTTTATAAATGTTCTCCTGAGTCACTCTTGAAGACGCATTCGTACCACATACACACACACTATTGAAACTGACCTATCCAGTGGCATACAAGTTACATTATTATGGAAATAATTATATTTTTTAATGAATTTTTATAATCAGAGCAAGAGGGTTATGCTAACAGGTGTCGCAATATAAAGCAACACGAGGGCTATTGGCGACGGACCTCGACATTTTGTACCTCGGCCGAATAACGAGGACTACCCTTAAGACTCGACAGATTTAACTTGCATCGCCCCCCTCTGCATTAAGAATCTGCAGTGGCAACAGAACTCGAACCCATGACACTCCGCCCCTCGATTTCATGACCATAACAACTAGGCACAGTTGTCTTGTTGTTTGCTAATGTAATTTTGAGTATTTAGATTTATTGGCAGCAGAGGAAGAAATATCCAGAGACGTACTTATATCTTTTTATAAATACTCATTTTAATACTTCTTTATATTCATTTTCATATTTTCATAATATTCATATCTGAAATGTAATTCTCATTTCCCACTTAGTCTGAAACTGCCTCCTGGAAAATCTATTTTGTAAAGTCAATGCTCTTATGTAAATTATGCCGTGTAGAGCGGGATGATGCGCGTTAAATTTGTCAAGGCTCAAACGACCTCCTGTTGGTGTAATTTGGAAGTTAGGAAAGGGAGGTGCCAGTTCAGGTGTCATCCTCGTCAATTGACCATGGCTCAAAATTACGAGACCCATCGCTAATAGCTCTGGTGCAGCTTCATTGTGAGATGTTAATATAAACTTACTCACCCTCTGCAAATTATCAGGTGGATAATATCTTCATACAACAAAGGACTAAATTTGCATACTCGTCTTCTATTGATACAACAGCCCTGGGTGGGCCCAGGGCTTTCCAACAGCCTTCTTCCATTCCGACCTCCACTTTGCGATAATTCTATAATTAGCTACTTTTAAGACTTAAAAATCTTCCTCTACACAACTAGCCCATCTCAATTTGGCCCCCTTCCCTGGTTCTAGTTCCAATAGGTTTGTAAATAGTTGAAAATTCTGAAAGTCAAAGATGAGGGGTCCTTACGGCAGATGTGGCCCGCAAACCTCAAACGACCATTCTTGGTGTGTATTACGGCATCTACTTTTTTTCTCCTTAAATAGCTTGTATAATTCAAAAATGTGCCATTGTGTCTTCACAATCCATTCTCATCTACAACACCAAAGGTATATTTAAGAACTTTTCGCTCAAAAAATGGCTAGCTGTTCAGTCTGTGATTTAGTCAAAGCCCAAGTTTCAGATCCATAGGTAAATTTTGTATGTCTTTTAATTAATTTTGACTTTAAGAAAGCTCTTAGAGACTTTTGCATGCTAAAAATATATTTTATACAACAAATATCAAAATGTCTTGCAAACTGCTTTCTATTATTTCTGAATCTTTCATTGTATGATATTATGCTGCTTTATTAAAGGGATTACAAGAAATCAATAAAATCATATATTCCTCTAATTCGATAGTTATAAACTTAATCTTAGATACTTTTTCTAATTGCGTAAAAATAAAATGTCCCTCTTAACATCGTTCTTACAAATAAAAGATATACATATACAGCTAATTAAATAATAACACGGAAAAGAGTAATCAAAACTATACACTTTTAATTCTTCTTTTTAAAAATAACGATTTCGTTTTTAAAATTATAATATTTCTTACTTATTTCCTTACATCTAAAGCAATATGCTTATATTATAATTGAAAAAATAATACTTCTAAGAGCATTAATGAGAAAAATATCCCCTTTTTATTTTACTATTACTATTTTCAAGCACTGCACATAAATTATTCAGAATTTCACATAAATCTTCAACACGTAACTCTGTTTTGTTCAAAATTTTTTTGAAATATCTTCGGCAATCATCATATTTATTTTTATACCTATAGCCAAGAAATCTTAGGTATCTAGGAAAATATTATTGTGTGTGTGCTAACTGTAACTCTATAGGAAATACCGTTTCCAGCTGTGAGTTTCTTAGATATCTAATAAATTTTATTTCTCTTCTGGAAAGTCAATAAAGAAAATAACTGTATTCTATTTATTGGTTTTGGGATCTTCCGGGAGAGATTACTATTGATGCAAAATATTGGCATCTCAGCTTGTGACGGAATTCGTAGAGCTTTTGCTTAGACCAGCAATTTTCAGCTGCAGCACCCCATTTCAACTATGTGTACTGCGATTTTTTTTAAAAGCACAAATAAAACAATTTTTAGAACATTAGGATTCTAATAAATGTGCATCAACACATCAAAATTTCTATTAATTAATGTACTAGTATATTATTAACATAAAAATAAATATCGATTAATTTCTAAAGTAGGTAAATATTACAGAAGTTCTAAATATAAACATTGCTAGAAATGCAATAGATATAATTCTTATTATCTTAAAGTAATATGTCCAACAATGAAGCCCTTTTTAAACGAACAGTATAAAATAGCATAGAAGATGTCAAAAAGAGCACTGAACACATATAGTTTTTAAATTATAAGAAAAAAACTGGTAGTGAATTGCTAATAAAAATTACAAATATTCTTCCTCTCTTTTCGTTTATACACTCATGTCCATAAATTAAGGAGAATCACACAGAAATTGAACTCTAAAATAAAAATTTCACCTGTAGAATTATCACACACATTTTGAAGAAGAATATGCAAATTACAGGAAACCACCAGATGGCGCGGATAGTACGTCACAATGACGAGAGTGTAACAGAGGGGTATATAAGGAAAGGTGGCAAAGAAGTAAAATTGTTCACAAGCGCTTAAAAAGCCTTTCAGCGCAATAACCGCATAGTTATGGCATAAAGGAAGCATTTGGATGATTTTTTACGTGGTAGAATTATTGGACGACTGGAATGTGGACGTACCCAGCTGGAAGTATTCAAAGAACTTGGAATCGCCCAGAGTGTCATCTCCAGGCTTTGGCAACGATTCCAAGATTATGGTAATGTGAGTAGATGTTATACAACACAGGTCTCCCCCGAGTTACAACGGTGAATGAGGACCGGTATTTGGCAGTTACTGCCAAAAGAAACAGACGGAGCACAGCATCAGACCTGTCTCGTCAGCTCTCTTCAGCTACCGTTACGACAGTTTCAAGGCAGACTGTGTACAGACGCTTAGGACACATTGGTCTATATCAGGGATGGCGAACCAGTGGCACGCGTGCCACTGATGGCATGCGACACAATATTTTGGGCACGTCTCCGATCAAAACGTTTTGCATTTTAATTCAAAATAACAAAGTTCAATGTGAAGTATTACGAGAAACGTGAGTGATCGGTCGCAGTTTTCAACGAAATTTTCTCAGTTCAAAGAATCATCGGAAACTCTCAAGTTTTTTATGTACTTTGAAGTGACTTCATTTAATAAACTGAATTTGTACCAATTATATAGGTTGTAAACTGAAAAATTTGAAATGCAACTCTGATTGATTTTCAGTCTAGTTCAATATGGATTCAAAAATTTGTTGAAAAATGGAGAAAGCTGGAATTGATTAAAACAGAAATGCTAACAAGCAATTTAAGTAAAAATGCTAGTAATGAAATTATGGAAACATGAAATTAGATTCCAGATACATTTAGCTGTTTGTAAAAACTGGCTCATGCTATTTTAACAATATTTTCCTCTACCTATGCCTGCGAGGCTTTATTTTCAGAGATGAATAACATTAAAGACTCACTTAGAAACCGTTAGGAAGATGACTCCAATTCAGTTTGCATTCTAGTAAAAGTAACATCTTACAATCCTAATACAAGTTATTTGTCATCTAATCTCTAATCTATCGCAACAGAATTCACTCTAATGTTACTTTAATTTGAATTATACGTATAAATAAAACATTTACTACTAAACAGTGTAAAATTTATTTTTTCGTTGTATTTAAAGAGTTTGAGTTGTTAATATTTATAATTTTATTAATTTCTCTACCGTAACAAGTCAAAATTATGATGGCACATCTATATCTCATTAAACATTTCTTTAAAAAAAATGGCACGTTGATCCAAAAAGGTTCGCCACCCCTGGTCTATATGCTCGTAGGCCTGTCAGATATGTTCCTCATACCGCAACTCACTGTCGCCTGCGATTAACCTGGAGTAGAGAGCATGCATTGTGGACACCACAACAGTGGTCTTGTGTGATGTTTTCCGACGAGTCCAAGTTTAGTTTGCAGTCTGATTCTCGCCGGACTTTAATATGGAGAGCGCCAGGTACCCGTTACCACCAAGACAACACCATTGAACTACACCGTTACGGTTGTGCAGGATGGCTCGCGCGCGTTTGGGGAGGAATTATTCTTGGTTCCAGAACTGACCTGCATGCTCAGAGTGTAACGATGACAGGCCACATCTGTCGGGATGTCATTCTGGAACAACATGTACGTTTGTTTCGGGGTGCCATGGGTGCTGAATTTCTGTTTATGGATGACAACGCCCGTCTTCACCGTGCAAACATTGTAGACGAATGCCTTCAATCGGAGGATATCACCCGTATGGATTGGCCAGCATACTCACCGGACTTGAATCCAATAGATCATGTGTGGGATATGCTTGGCCGACGAATTTCAGCCCGTCAACCCCCTCCCACCTGTCTACCGGAACTTCGGAGGGCATTGCTTGATGAGTGGTGTAATATTCCCCAAGATCAGATTGATAATTTGATACTCAGCATGCCTAGACGTTGTATGGCCTGTATTGCATCGTCCGGGAGACATACTCCGTATTAACCATCATACTAACCATGTTATACTGTTTTTTGTAAATAGGTTCTTTTTTGAAATTTGCTCCAGGGAGTGTAAAAATCGCAATTTTTATTAATTATGTCAAACATATAGCATTTTTTTGCTCTTAACCTTTTGTTTAGTAAATTGACTTTACAAATAAGTCCTATTTGTTTTGCTTCTGTCTCTTTCTTTGCCTGAACTTCATAATCCTTAATTTATGGACATGAGTGTATATCCCTTTAAGACCCAGCCCGCAAATTCATGCTGGAACTTTGCGTGTTCCAGAAAGGAAGTAAAAAAATTGTTTTTATTTTTTCAGTGTCATTAGGGTTCAGTATATTGTTACTAACCAGAAGAACAGCGGCGTAATTTACACCCCCGCAACCCCCACATGGAGGGGCTCAAAGACAGATTGACCACAAGTAGGGCTTGGGATAGCCCTAATATTCTTCGCTACGCCACTGCAAAAGAATATAATATTTAAAGACCAAAATATTTCGGGTCTAAAAGGGATAAAAGGATGTTTAAAGCACATGGTCGTGCGAGCTGGGTCTTAAAGGGATATATATATATATGCAACAAAGGTACATATATATATATATATATATATATACATATACATATCTATTTGTTATTATTAAAATCCGCTCTTAGTATTAATGATGGCTTATTCTTACTCTTATTTCTTTTCTTTACTACCCAGTATAAAATTCAAATTACAAGTGAAGGCAGGCTGGCCTGAAAACAATGTTTAAATCTACCACCTTAGTTCTTAAGGCTAAGAATTTGCTATTCTACTAAAGGGTGTTTTTTTAGAGGTATATATATAGAGAGAGAACTTAAAATTGCAATAAAACAACGATGTATTATTCGATTGACATGATTTTTTTTATTCGAAAGATAATCTTGTGGCATTACATTTTAAATATGATCAAACAAGGCGTAGATTCGTCGAATGGGCACAAAACGAGATTGCCGTTGTTTCCGATTTTCATAAGCGAATTTTGTTTAGCGATGAAGCGCACTTCTAGTTGAATGGCTACGTCAACAAACAAAACTGGAGTGAAGCTAATCCACAAGTGTATGTCGAAACACCGTTACATCCAGAAAAACTGACTGTTTGGTGCGCTTTATGGGCTGACAAATCCTTCTTCAAAAACAATGAAGGCCACAACGTTACAGTCAATGGTGATCGGTATAGAGCCATGATTACTAACTTTTTCATTCCTGAATTGAACAATCATGATGTCCTGGAGCTGTGGTTCCAACAAGACGGCGCAACATGTCGCACAGCTCGTGCCACAATCGATTTATTGAAAGACACATTTGGTGACCACCTAATTTCACGTTTTGGACCTGTGAATTGGCATCCAAGATCTTGTGATTTAACACCGCTAGACTATTTTCTGTGGGGCTATGTAAAGTCATTGGTCTATGCGGATAAGCCACAAACGCTTGACCATTTGGAAGACAACATTCGCCGTGTTATTGCCGATATACGGCCACAAATATTGGAAAAAGTCATCGAAAATTGGACGTCCAGATTGGTCTACATCCGAGCCAGCCGTGGCAGTCATATGCCAGAAATCATATTTAAAATGTAATGCCACAAGATTATCTTTCGAATAAAAAAAAGTTCATGTCATTCGAATAATACATCGTTGTTTTATTCCCATTTAAAGTTCTATACCTCTAAAAACACCCTTTTACTATGGCTAACTTATTTTCGACCTATACAGCTCAAGTGTCATCCACGTCACTTTACTGTCGTTCAAAATTGCGAGGTTCGTTCACCAATGGCCCTCGTACTGCTTTAGAATGCAACGTTAATAAACACTCACTCGTTTAGTGGGGCTGATTCATGTTCAATCGGTCGGGAATGAAAACTCTCCATGCTAGTGTGGTGTAGAATTTAGGAGTTGGGATGCTAGCATAGCTAGGTGCTCTTTTCATTTGATCTAATTTCTGAATTAGGAGGTTCGTCGTCAGTATCCCTCGTGTTGTTGTTGCTGTTTCTTATCCTTTAACGATCTGACTTATGTCAGATCAGCTCCGGTAGGTTTTTGACTATAAACAAATCTATGATTATAAAGGGATTGGATATCAAATCCCTCTTTGAAAGTCCGATGCATCTCAGAATGTGTTGCGGTGAAGTGGGATGATCACCGCATTTCTTACAAGTGGGGTGGATTTTTCTGCCGCTATCTTAGGAAAGACATTTCAAGTGGTTACTTGATAGTCGAGCTAGAGCAGTCTGGGAGCCCATGGTCACATTTGATTTCCAGCAGAGAGCCAGGGGATATTCCTGTGTATCAGTAGTGCGTAGATGCTCCTCCCTCATGTTGTTTCTGTTTACAAAGTTAGTAAGCTAACCATTAATTTATACAAGTTTCATATAAAGTAAAGAATAAACAAACTATAATAAGCATTTTGGCTTAAGGCTGTCTAATGTCAGTTAGTCCTATTTAAACTTAAAACACATTTTCAGAGAGAAAATGTTCCCATTTGTACATAAATTCTTGAGACTGCCTGTTTATTATACTACTACTTCAAATAATTTCGAAATATTCCCGAAATATGTAGTATATTTATGAAATACGATAAATTTTCCATTTAAACAAGTAGAGTTAAAAGCCATTTAGAAATAGAGTTTTTAAAAGGAAGTTATAAGTATATATTATGCCAGAGAAAAATAATGAGCTCAGAGGCAGAAATGAGTAATATAATTTAAAATATTCTAATTTCTCTTCTCAGAGATGGGAAGTGAAAACATAATACTAATATTCGGCCCATTTTCTTTTCTATCTGAAAATATATTTTAAGTTTGAGTTCTACATTATAACATTTCGCAAACAGCCTGAAAGAATAAAAAATAGCTTTTGTGTACTTAGGAGAAATTTTTCCAATTCAAATTGATTGATAAAGCAGTTTGTTTATGAGGTTAAAATTAATTTTTTAAATACACGAAGAAACATTATCAGGTTTATTTATAAAAATGGTAAAAAGCGTATGGTGTTTTTTTTTTGGGGGGGGGAGGGTGAGAGAGATATGTCTTGAATTTCTGAATCCCCCCCTTTTTGGTTACACATTTGATCGAGGCTATAATAAAAAGCAGAAAAAAAAATTCTGAAATCATTTTGAAAAAAGTAATCCACATTAATTTAGAATTTTGAAACTGCCTTTGTTATTAAAAAGTAATACATAATGAGAGATTTGTGACAGAATACAATAAATATTAATTTAAGAGTAATTCGTAATATTTTTAAAAAATATATAGCAGTGTACGAAAAGCTAAATGAAACAAAAAAGTAAACACCACCTCTAAAGTAACATTTTGAAGAAATATCAAGATGAAAAATTATTCTTTAATAAGATTTCATGCAAAATTGTTAAAGCATGGATAACTTAATTAGGGAAGACTTGGATATTTCTAAAAAATGTGTCATTAGATTAGGAGGGATCTATTATTACTTAAAAAATTTGGTAGATAGCGGCACTTTTGTGTTTTTTGTACCACTGTGTGAGATTCATCTTTATTTTTATCCCAGACCATTGTCTCATTTTTCACAATCAAAATGTTTTGAACTATAATATTCCAGATAATTTTTTAAAATATATCAGAAGAAATTTTTTAAAAAAAATAATGATGCGAACCTTCGAAAATTAAATTAAAATTTTTTCACAGAAATCTATACAAGTATGTTATTGATGTAATATTTTACTCTTCTTGCGTGATGCATTAATCTTCCAATATTAGGAAAAATTCTCGATTAATAGGGACAAATATTTACACATTTTCCTTTCCATCTGAATTGATTTACCTTATAATTTACTGTTTTTATTTTCTTATTAAGTGATTTATAATCCAAAATAGGTAGGAAAAAGATGTTATAAATACATTTTGATATTTCGTACATTTTATTTTAAGTGTTTTTTTTCTTTCTTTTTTTTAAGAAAAAAGAGGGTTTTTTTTAAGAAAGATGTTTTTTTGTTTGTGATTTGAGTAAATTATGATCTTTGGGTATTTTGCGTACATGAATTTTATTTGATTTTCATTAAAGTCACACTTTAAAATAACAGCGAGGGATGTAGACGATGGACCTCACAGTTTTGAATTGTGCCGTCAAATGACGAGGATGAGACTTGGGCTAGCTCCCCTATTGATGTAGAAAATCATAAAACAACTACAAAAAAATATAGTAATCAAATTATTTAAGTATCAAAATGCATGTGTGTGATTTAATATTTTCCTAATTTTTAAAATAATTTTAAGCAATCATTATATCAGGGGTCACATATAATTTAGATCAGGGGTACTCAACCTTTTTTTCTACTGGGTCACATACATATATCAGCTATTTCACGTGGGCCACATACATATGTTAGTTATTTCTCGCGGGTTGAATGGGGGGTGGGGTGGATGTAAAGAATTTGAGGTCCTCACGATTTACATTTCCTTAATCTCCATTTCATTGAAACCGATGATATAATCAAAAACTTTTGAGCCATGAGAATCTCTGCACTCAAACTACTGTCACTGCATAAGCAAATTCAAATATTAGAACATAACTACTACGATAGGACTATTCTGCCATTAATATTTATGACTCATTTTTGTGATTTAACATTTGTAACACCTTTCGTATTTAATACTGGATTATCCAATGTTTTTAGAGAAAGAGTTCTAGTTCCTCAACGAGTATCAATGTTAATTATTTGTTGTTCACCAAAGGACAAGGTGGGGCCACCAACGTCTCTATAAAGCATCTCATCTATACTTCCTGGCATTTAAATCAGATTATCACTCTAGCCCAAAGGTACTCAACCTTTTTTTCTGCTAGGCCTCATACATAGGTTAGTTATTTCATGCGGGCCGCAACATGAGTATAAATGGTGGAGGGGTGGAGGGAAAATGCTTTAAGACCAAGATAACATTGGGAATTTAAAATGTGGAAAATTGATCAAAATATTATAACTCCTGTTTTGTGTTTTTTTTAATTATTATATTTTTATGTTTTTTAATTTTGTCATAACACTAAATTAGAAGCATTTCAGAAACACCCCTTCACAATTTCTGCATAAGTAAACGGTTTCATATGATTACCAATAATATATAACAAACTTCATAGGATGTCTTTGTTACCCCAGTGTGATATTACCACAGGCAAAACACTTTGTTGCTGTTGCAAAGATTATTCAAGAAATCCAATTTATTACCTCTTGATTGATTGATTGATTGAATATTAACGTCGCACTGTTCAGCTACACGAGGGCTTTTGGCGACGGACCACGTAATTTTGAACCATGGTCAAGTGACGTGGACGACACCTGAGCTGGCACCCCCCTCTCCTAACTACCACACCAACGGGAGGACGGTTATTACCTCTTGAAAGAGATCGAGGAAAAGTGTCATTGAATGATTCTTGTTTATTGATAACTTTTAAATACAACAATTTTTGTGACAAATCAAGCAATTACTGATCCCCACCCCATGTTTGTTTTTCACTACAAAATAATCAACCTAAATCGTCTTGAAACGATATATTTTCTTTGAACATTTTTCGCTTGCAAGACATGAAAGAAAGTTAAAAATTAATTCTACCCATAAAATTATCGCTACTCTACTGTTGTCTGTTATCACTAACCGTAACCAGTCCAAATAGAAAAAAGAACATCAATTCGTATCGGTATGACACCGACAGCAAAAAGTAAAATTGATATATTTGATTTCTTGCCAAAGAATTTCCCACCCAAATTTTTAATGCAATGTTCTTAATTGAGTCAATTTCTCAAGCCGGGCCACTTCAAAAGGTTGAGTATCACTGATCTAGATGATAATCATCGCAGTTTCAAGAGGATAATCATCAATTGAAGAACATGAAATTAATATTTCACGTCTCACAAGGATTTCAAATTTATAGGATGTAAATATTATTGAGAAAACCATGTAAAACGTATTGAAACATGGTAAGAAAATGAAATATGAGCAGTCACCGAATTTAACTTTATTGGAAAGCCAATTAATTATGGAGTGGTCTAAACTTGATGAGGATAGTATCTCAAATCATACTGATAGCATGACTAAGAAAGTTAAAGCTGTTATTAAGGGAGGGAATAATAACATAAATTAGCAAAAAAAGTATTCTGTATTTTTATCCTGCGTGTGTTTATCTACATAAATTCCTCAAGTACAACTTTAATATGAATTATCAACTTCTTAGAAATCAGTCTTATATACAAATAAAAAATGAACCTTTACACACACACAGTTTTTAATAAACTGTATATGAGATGAGACTGAAAGGATTTGAATATTAAAAATAAAATTAAAAAAAAATATTGAGATTTTCCGGAAACTTAAAAATATACATGCTGTTATATTATAAACAACGCTGACTGAGGACAGCTTTCCAATTTACATAACAGTGGAATTCAACCAGTGTTGAGGGGGTAGACAAGCTTCCCATTTTCTGCTTATAATGCTGAACAAAGTTGTATGAAAAGTAATGGATAGAAGTTCTAAATCCAATGTATACATTTTATCTTTTGATATTTAGTGGATGAAAAATATTAAGTGCCTTTTTCTGATTCCGATGAGGAATCTGTCTTTCAAAAGCTTCTTAATTTCGAGAGTTTAAGATTTTAATAAGCCTTTCTATCCAGACACACGAGCGAAAGTCACCAAATCTGGCTCTAAACAAGAATATCTGAACTAATGATGTTAATGATGTAGCTAGAAAATCTATCCATTTTATTTTCGTAGAAGCCAACTCTTCCAGAATGACTTTCAATAAGTTTTCAGAGTGGAGTTTTTTAGTATTCACCTCTGATACAAACGATCTGCCCCGATGCCTTAATGGATAATGATTTGAAAGCCTTCCAAACGCAAGCTTTTTTCGCTTTTTTCCCTCTTCCTTCCCCGGTACTTCACTTTCTTAATGAAGAAATATTACTTCTATGAGTAGTCGAAAGCGTGGAATAAGTTGGGAGTATTTCTGTGATGTACTTAATAATTTACTTGTAATAAAGTCTCCTCTTCTGAAAATACATCATCAGCGATCCTTAATCGGCGCACCCAAAAAACAAAATAAAAAGAAGAACCCTTCGAAGTTTTTTTTATGAGCGTAAAAAACCTTCTTTCGTATCTTTTATATATGTTTTAACAACGGCAAGCGGTAGAAAAGAGAATGAGGCGAAGAGAGAGGAAGAAACTGTTTTATTTATTTTTTCCCCAGATCCGAAAGCGCTCGAAACGCGAAACTTGCTCATAAAAGAAAGCATTCTTTCTGAGGAGAAAAGTATTTTTAAAAAAGAGAAAAGTGGGGAGAAGTTCATTCTTTTAAAAAATCTCTTGTAATCCGGATGAAGATGGCGGAGGAAGTGTCGATTTTAATTCCAGATCTTCAACACTTCGAAAGGAAAAAGGATAGTGTGACAATACAATAAACTTTTCGGTTGTTCTCAATTCCCACACACATTGGATTCTTCTCTAATAAACACTAGGGACTCAAAAAATACCGGCTATGAACAGTTTACATGACAGATAGCAAAGTCTTATCCATTTTTAAAAACCTCAGAGAAACGGGAATTTACTTATAGTATTGGTTTCACTTAAAAAGAAAGAATGTAAAGACACAAGGCAAAAATATTAATGATTACAAAGAGTTCCACAGGAAAAAAACCAGTTCTTTATTTAACTTTTTATTGAACATTTTAGGGGTCACTTTCAAGAATCGTGAAAAAATTAATTTTTCTATTTTTATTATAACATAAACTATGACTCCTTCTTTGAATACAATTAAAGTTTTTGCTCTAAATAAATTAGAAGCATTTTAGCAATACAAACTATGGTGCTAGAATTCATTACTTAAAGGTAAAAGTGTTTACTCTTTAAATCAGAATTTATGAAATGCAAATCATTACATCTAAGGAACAATTTTGAAAATCCCATCCATCTTAAAAGTTTGAAACTTTTTTACACGCGTATTTATATACCATCTAAATAAATATATATTTCAATAAGAGATTTTTTTTCTCCAAAAATTTATTCAAAAGAATTTTACAGGTTAAATGTACATGCATTTCGTTTCGAAGCTTTGAACATGTTATTTCAAATACGAGTTTAAAAAAATAAAAAAAACATTTATAAATAAAAAAATATCCTTATTAAATAATACTAATGCAATAATGTACATAAAGCTGGTGATTATACGACCAGCCTATCTTTAAAAATTTTTCCTTAAACTTTTTTTAATTCTTTTTAGTGTTATGGGGATAGGGAAAAGTCTGCTTGAAGTCAGCCCATTTAGACTTTAGAAGTAAATTTCAAGATATGGTTTCATTTAGTCATTGAGAAGAAAGATAAATCTATATCAATACACAATTTCATTTAGTTATCTTAAATTAAAAATCTATTTCAAGATACGAATTCGTGATCCGAAAGGTATAAGAAAAGGACATGGTTAAGAAAAAAATACAACAAAACAAGACAAAAAAACCGTTCTTATCTATAAAAAAAAACAGCTCCATATCCTCTACTTTTACTATTAAAACCTTTTGAAAACTGTTATTCTATTTCAAGAAGCAGTTTAATTCAGGTATCAGATGAGACAAATTTATTTTGAGATAAAATGAGGCAGCATTGAAAATCCTGGAAGGACTTTGATGTTCCCATTGCCAATTTTGGGCTATCAGAGGAATCCATGGTATAATTTGATTACTTTCCAAAACCTGAACCTACAATCGCTATTTCATAGCAACTAGCCATTGTAGGTTGAGGTTTTGGAAAGTGTGAAGACCGCCCTGGGTCTCACTCTGGACACAAAGATTAATTTGAGGCAAAGAATTACTAAGAGCCATTTTGTATAATAATAACTTGTATTTATTATATCAAATCTTAAAAAAACTCTAATAGCATATAATATTTCTATGTCACGTCAAACAAAAGGGATTTACCTTTAGTATTAAATTAAATTACGAATTATGAAATTAATGAATAATTATGCTCAAGATCAAATAAGAGGTTTACCGAAATAGGAGGTCCGAGAAATACACGTACTCGAATTATTAGCTTTCATTAACTTTAACTAATTTTACTAAACTAACGCTTATTTTAAGCGTACATAAATTATAGTTACCGCTGGGTATATCGACTTTCTAGTTCTTCCGTAGAATGGCAGCAATAAGTCTTCACTAACGTAATCTCCTGGAATCCTCTAAATTTGAGGCTACTGCTGCTGGCTCAATAGCCTTCATACTTGCTAGCTTACAACGCTCTACTTAAATACCCAATCTACTTTGCATATCCCGTTCACCTTTTGGAGTTGATTGGAAATATACGTGAATTTATAATCCCCCAAAAGACGCCTAAGAATATTAGTGGAAAGGTTCCGTACAGATTCGTCACAAAAGTAATCCGTATTTTTTAATGCTACTTTTTCAGTACAATAAAACATATAATACACATGTATTACAGTATAATCTTCTACAAGTGCTTTGAATTTGAGGACACAATTTTGATTTGAAATATATACACAATACACACACATATATACGGATGTGTGTGTATTGTTTTGCAAGTTTCAAAATTTTACGCATATACTCACATGCTTTAATTTAATATTCTGCTTTCGTAATAAGCTCAATTTTCGGAACACTGTTGTGAAATATCTAGCATATAATACATAATATGCTTTAAGAAATAAGTACACAGAATGGAGATGTCAGATATCCTTTGATTAAAGGAAGCTAATTTTTAATATTTTCAACAGTTTTATCTGAAAAAGTTTTTTTTCTTTCAAATTTTGTAAGATAACGCTCGAAATTCATTATTTATAATAAACTGAAGAGAATTCCATCTATACAATACAACAGAATATGTAAGGAAAAACAAAGTGAATAAAAGTGAAGGATGTTTTGAGAAACGTAAACCTGGTCTATATGTAATTATCCTCTTATTTAAAAAAAGTAATAATTGAGTTCATGGAGGGGGGGATTTTAAATTAAACATTTTTCATCTGGATCACTGGAAAACATGGATTGCTTAAAACTTATTCCATATTATAAATTAATTTGTCCTAGCCCAATCACACCAATGGGGATTGTTTCAAATATTTCTCTGAAAATAATACCTTAGATCAAAAAATTAACCAAAAGACAGAACATTTACTTCCTCTTTTAATGTGAATATTCACATTCAATAGCAATAACTTTCCCACAGGTTTGAATAAACACCGTTATTAAATCATTCTCGTTGATCTTTGATAAAGGAAAACTGCTGAATAACATTTTGTGAGAAAGCTGTTCTTTATGTCAGTGTAGTGCTCACTAGGAGCTGCTGTGATACAACAAAGCCACAAGCTGCTGATAATAGGATACTCAGAATCACGGCAATTCGTTCAGCTGGTACGACTATAGCATCGAGTTATTTTTCTTGCAGCCCAACTTTGAGAAAGGACTGCCAAGAGCCTCTTTCTTACAATGGAAAATGCTATAATAAACTCTTCGAAAGAGTTACCTAAACAGGCTATGAATATGCATTAGACAGAAATGAATAAAGTGAGGTTAATGAACTCTAAGAATATTTTAAGGAGCTCTGATTGCCTGGTTCAATGTTTTGTATTACAATTGCATTTGTTATGTTATTACACATTGAGTAAAATATCTCTATTTTTTTAAATAATTTCTCCTATTAACGCATTTATTTAGTTCATATATTGTGAGTATAATTTCTGCATCGTTAAATATGTTTATGCATACGAAAATAGCATTCAAAGATTTAAGATACACAACACCTATATCTTTACCCATATTACTTAGGGATGTAAAAATACATAAAAATCACACTTGCAGAATTATTAATGAGCATACTTAAAATGTTTGGAAAAAATTAATTGCTTTTAGTGTGATTTTTATATTTTTAAAATATATTTTCTGCTTTTGGCGTAATTTAGTATATAGGTCTTCTGCAATATTTATGTCTCAAATTTAAATGAGAATTGTTGAAGGGGAATGTGCAAGATGATGCTTTTTATAAAGTTTATTTTTAAAATCTGTATCTATGGTCTCATTGATATTTTATTGTCTTAAAGAAGTTTTCTGGATAAGAAAGAATTTAAATAGCTTCTCTGATATCTTTTTAAAGCCCAGTTAAATTTTATAGAAATAAAGATTGAACCCGTGTCTTTATAGTTGGCATGCTTTTTTTTACCTACAATAATTTTAAAGTTCTCAGTTCACAAGTCTCTAAATTATACGAATAATACAAACCCTAGAAAAGTGAACTGAAAAAAACTCAATAATAAAATTAATAACTCAATTAAAGTATAATAACTTGCATAAATCAAAATTAAATATAAGAACAGTGGAAAAGAAGGATAATGTTAACATATTTTAATCACTCAAAGCTCAAAATAATCAACTCTATAGCCTGTTTAGAATTAAGAGATATTAGCACTTAGATAATAAAATTGAAAAATGATGGAACTACTTTTAAATGGAGCAAATGTTTCTAATTTTAATAAAAATAACTTATGATAGAAACATATGCCTAACATATAAAAGATCTATGGTTCTTTCATAGTTTCGATATATTATTAATCCTTGATATATATAAACAAAGTTTTAATACTTAAAGTTAGTTTGGAGCTATAAAGCTCGTGAAAAAATATCAATACGTTTCATCAATGTATTTAAAAGAATATCTTATTGCACTTGTGTAAAAACACTAATCGTGGGTCTTTTGTTCTTACCCGCCTACACTCTACTCATTACCCCCAAGAAACGGCTTCTTTTTCTTAATCTTAGAAACTTTAAATTGTCAAGCATTACATTTTTGTCAAGGTGTGTACATCGTGTGTGCGTTCACTTCAATTCCTGTTTCTTTAGAAGAAGTTTCTTTTCACGTTGCAATGGGAAATACACTCCATCAACTACGTAGCGAATATCACGGCCGACTATGTGTGTGTGTGTGTTCACTTCTTACAATCTCTCTGTGTTCCCATTCTTGGTATATTGGATTAAAAAAAATGACGGACGTTTCGAGAGCTATTTTGGCACCCCTCCCCTCTTTCCTTGTTTTATAGCGGGAAAAATACCCCGATCCTCGGAATCCGAGGCGTTTTGCGGGGGCTCATCCATTATTTGCCAACTTGGAAAAGCACGTTTTGGGGGGAGGGCGCATGCGTTCGGGATGGTGATGGGAGCATGCGCCCCGTCCACGAGAGAAGGGCTCTTCCAAATCCTGGGGTTGCAGCATCGTTGCCGCAGTGCCTGGCACGGAGATGGAAGGCCTTTAGCAGAGAAGCCCTTGCAATGCCGGCTTCCAAGCCCCTCAGTCATCTCGTACTGAAGGGCTTCTGTTCCGTTAGTGTCTTCCTCGTGGTGCTCTTTGAACCCTCGAACCTGCCCTATGTCCAAGGACTGCCCAGTGACATTCGAATAGGTAAGCTTATCTCTCCTCTTGACCTCACGGGAGAGGATGTAAACAAGCCGCGTTTCGTCCTCACGCAGGCCTCACGCTTTCGGGAATCCTGACGGTCAATGAATCGAAACATGCATTGGTACACACCATCCCTTCATTCAGGGATCTGTATTTATGGAACTGGTAAAATGGATTCGTACTCTGGCAGTTTTTCTTTACTTTGGATGCTTTATTTCTTTTGTACTTTGCCTATCACACCGATTTAATACTTATCCTCTTCTGTTTGAATTATTCGGAAATCTACCATTTCATGTGCCGGAAATAGGACGTCCCGATTATAGCCGGGTGAATTACTTCTACTACACATAGTAAATTTGTATAAATTTGATATAGGATTTATTTTCTTTCGTTGGGGGGTAAAAATACAGTTGCAAAACTGTTTTGTTTCATTTATCAAAGGTATACACAAAATAAAAAGTAAATTTTATTATTCTAGTAAACTATTTTATATAAGGTAATATATTCTAGTTTAATATAAGAGCAGTTTTTTCCATACATTTAAATATTATGTGTGGTAAAATAATTATTCTTATATTCATTTTAAATAAATTATTAACATATAATCTAATAATTTCCTTGTCTTTAGGTAGTTATATTTATAAAACTATATTTTTTGTTATAAAAATAATGCGTATGTGTTTTATTTTTATAAAAAGCACGGAATATATTCTGCATTTTGAACATTTGAATATTTTTATGAGAAAATTTAATTGAATTTTAATGAAATGAATAATTTCTTCTCAAATCTTTTGCGTTGTTTTTAAAAAGTCTTTTATCTGATGAACAGAGTTTTTTGGATCTAATCCAAGCTATATATCAGCGGTCTTCATCATCCAGCAGGTATAAAAGTATACATATTAACAGTAAGTTTTATCATGGAATTGTGAATGGCTTGTGTATTGAAACATAAAGTATGTAATGTAATATCTAAAGAATACAATGCCGTGCGTAGTATTTATACGAAAGATAAAACATTCAAATACTCCAACCAAATGCATAATATATATATATATATATATATATATATATATATATATATATATATATATATATATATATATATATATATGTATATATATATGCAGGATAAATTTTAACTTAATGCATAACAGTGATTTTAAATTTAGTTACAATTTTATTTTGCTTTAATTATTTTTATTGTATTGATATATTTATTCAACTAGTTATTTTTCAATAAAATATGTTTATTGTCTTTCACTCTGTTATAAATATAATGATGAAATAAGTTTTTGTGTGTTATAAGCAATTCCTTTTTCGTCATTCTCATTGCCTATATGAATAATTGAACTAATGATTAATAATTGCACTAACTACTTGTACTGAAATAGTGAAAACAATTCTTCATAAAATAAAAGTACCTGGAGCTATTAGGTGCTCTAACATGCTAATTATATACAAAATACAGAAATTCATATTAGATAAATATGTCCTGAATTCTTGAATTTTGTACGCGCACGATATAAATGCTTCTTTATATTAATGAATACATATATGTATATACTCTTCGGCGACAGGAAAAAGTTCTGTGGCTTGTTATGATCACCATAATTCTTGAGCATTTACATAGGACACAAATGTTTCAAATGTGATTACCTGTGTTATTTAGTATTTGGAACTTTGAATCAGTCATTTGATTTGAATGAAATGAATTGGTTTAAGTTGTTTTTCGTGTTTTGTTATGAATAATATAAAACAAAATCACGTAAATTAATACTCTCATTTTTCCTTGTTTAAGAATATTTTGCTCATCAAAAGATAAAACAAATGTTGTGCTTATTTTTTTCTTGTAAACATTATATTTGCTTGAACATTATGTTAAATTATGTTCAGTTATAAAAGAGTAAACTATTTCATAATTACAATGATTATAATTCAGTACAAATAAACATTTTTAAAAACGATTTTTTAATTTTATTAAGAAATAGTATTTCCACTGCGTTAGGTAAAAGCTCATTCAATTGTAGAAATCTATTTCAAATAAAACTTGCTTAAAAAGAAACAAGACTATCAAAATTGTCACATGTTGTTGCATTTTATCTTATGTTGTCAAACATTTCGAGATATTATTTTAAGAAATTGTAAAAGCTTAGCTAAAGAATAACTCTCAAAAGCCTTTAAGTGCTTTAAAGTATGATGGTGTTTTTTATTCTTCTCAGACAATTTTCAGGTTATAAAACGCAATATTTTGAGGTAAACAAGATAAAATTATTGTTACAAAATTGTAAGAAGGCATCATTAAAACTGAAGAAAAAGAAACACACTGGAAAATTTTAAATATTTCTGGAAACGACTTTTGTTTGTGTTTTATGTGTGTTTAGTAGAGCTTGATTTTTTTTTATATTGATATATATCTATACATTTTATCTTCGTCATTCCAAATTGTTTTACATTATATTATCGATGGACATTTGTTATAATATTGGAGCCGGTATTCATGGAAATTATAGTAAAAAATTGAGAGCGTTAAGTTCTATTTAAAACTATATCCCTGTTTTTCTTTATAGAATTCATTAACACCCTTGATATCTAATTTAATTTTCTCGAATGGACTGAGCAGAATTTTATTACCCTTTCTTTGGTCTGAAAATTTTCTTTTGATTTTTGGTTCAGCTGAATTCTTCTTCTTAGGCTAATATTTTCACATCAGTTACATTATGTTTTACATTAATCCCTAAGTTTTAAAATCTAGTATGTTTTACATAACAAAACAAAGGAAATCCTATTCCTTAGATATTTGAGAACAATAAAAAAGGAATCTATCTTTATAAAACAAACAAACAAAAAGCATTAAGTTTCAAAACACTTTGTTTTGAATCTTAATGTTGCTTTAAGTTTCAAAACAAAACGGGTTGCGAAGTTCAGGAACATTAATTCTCGTTTCTTATTAAGTATAAGTTTCCCTCCTTATTAGTGTGAAAAAAATTCTTAAGATTTGAATAGAAAACTTTTCAAATAAAATATTTCGCACTCTACTATTACATATTGTGTATGATCTTTTGAATTTAATAATATATGAAGTATATAATTTTAAGAAACCTTTATAAGCTTTAAGATATTGTATTTGAATTGCAAAGTTTGAACTGTTGCAGCAAAACTGTTAGTTTTACACAAGAGAAATCCTTAATACTTAAGACTTAAAGCAATGTATGATTAAATACTTAGTTTCTTGAACGTTATTAAAATTAAATTAGGAATTTAGATGGAAAGACTTCCATCTTAACTACTAAATATAGCTTGAAATGCTGAAAATACTATAATTTACCATGCCTTTTCTTTAAGTTATACATTATTGAATGCTACTTCTAATGTAACATCAATGAAAAGTAAGCATCCAAATTAATATCTATATGAACTGAACTAGTATATCTTTTAAAATTAAAAATGTTTCCACATTGAGTTTCGTTTTTGAGCTGTTTTAAAGTCGAAAAACCACATTTGTCGAGAAAGAACGTATTCAAATACATTAGAACAAACACTTTGTAATAAAAGGGAAAGTACAACTAGAATGACTCCTAACCATTAAAAGCTTTAAACTGATTTGTTGTTATTTTAAAGTTAAGTGGGAAGCTGCAATTTACAAAGCAAACGACTTTAACGTTCACTGATTTATTTCCACTCGGTGGCAAGTTTGGAAATAAATTTTATATACTTTCTCACTTTTCTTCCCGACTGTGTTATTTCTAAAGAAAAATAAAACATTTTATATAGTAACAAACAAAAACTTTTGATTTCTTTTTTCATATAAGACGATCGCTTTATTATTTCAACTTCGTATTTAGACTTTGTATTTAATAAGAAGTATCAGTTGTTTTATTTAAATAAATGAACTTTATTTTTTCTATCTATATTTATCAATTTCACCATACATTACTCTTTTAACAAAAATTTTGATATATTTCATGGCTTTAATGATCATTTGGCTCGAAAATTGTCTACATCCATGCATTTTCAATAAAAAATGAACACAATACGCCTCATAACTTGAATTTATTTCTTAGAAAAAATATGAAAGATATACGAAATATTTGAAAATGTACATTCCAAGTTGTACACATAATCCAGCTACATTCCTTTGGTAAAATTGTTAACAAAATCAAATGTAAAATTGTCATATACAACATGTGATTATAAGGTATATTAAATGACACACACACATATATATATATATATAACAAATATTAAATCTTTCTGTAAGTTTGAAATGTCTTAGATACATGTACGCATATACTTATAAATACTTTTTTCTACTTATATTTTTGACTTTGATTGTTAAATTATAAGTAGAATTTATGAATCAATAATATTTTCTTTAAAACAAAATAAAAAACATATACTTCTTTATAGAACATTTACCATTTGTGAGAGGAAAGATATTAACTTATGGCGGTGAGCTAAGTGATTTATGCTAAAATAGAAACATTTTGGGTCGATGAACGAAAAACGCTAATAATGCATTTTTGTTAAATGTATTCATATTGCTGAGCAAAAGTATTGCAAGAAGAAACATGACATATATTAAGTTTTAAACAGTTTTTAAAACATTCAATGAGCTTTGAAAATTTGATTAAACATAAATTCATAAGATCAATTTTCTTAAATAAAATTTCAAAAAATTTGTATATTTGGAAATCTAAAGTGAAGTGTTGTTGCTGAAATAATATGTACAACCCCCAAGCAAGTAGAGCCCTGAAGGAGAACATTTTTTGCTTTTAATTAATAGTAAATATTAATATTTAACGCAATCTGAAATGAGGTCTACATTTTAATTCATCTGATTATCACTTCAACGAGGTCTAACTTATAGATTTATGGATTTTCCACATCGAAAACACGGGAATCACCCCGCTGTAGATAATGACTTTAAAAATGATTTCCTTTACATTTCGTCGTTGTAATAAATGCTTCACAAAGAGTAATTAACTGCATTTTTAATAAAGTGATGTTTTCTTTAACAAATAATCTTTAACACGCAAAATTTCAATTGTGGAAAAAACTAAAAGTCTCATGTCAAAAAATTAAGATTTTAAAATAAAAATTTCGGGAATATTAAACTTAAAAAATAAATCATTAATGTTTAGAAAAGTTTGATTAGCTTACAAACATCCTTTAAAAATATAACTAGCCCTTTAAATCTATGAATAATATTTTATACTCCTCTTATAAAGTATGAGAGTTACATTTAACATGAAAAAAAAAGTTTTGAAACTGAATTTCAGCTACCATAGTTTTGGGTTTGGGGAAACAAACCAGAACAATATTAATATACCCTGTAATGCTTTTCTATATGTTAATATATTTCGAATAGAAAACACCGATAGATCAACGAGAATTGAAACTGTTGAAGAAAGTATTGGTTAAAACCCAATAAAATGTATATATATATATATATTAACCTGTATAATGAAATGCACAATAACGATCAGGTATACCGTAAGCAGCAGAAACATTTGCATTAAAAAAAGGATAGGTCTTATAACTTCAGATTCTAACCCATTTTGCTGAATGTACGTACAGAGATGTGAAAGATAAAAAAACGCATCATTTATATACGCACAATATCTATGTTTACAAAATAAAAGTATCATTTATTTTGGTCTATGTGGTCTTGATTATGTTTGTTCGGTTAAATACATATCACAATTTTACTTGTAGGGATATAGGGACATTTAAGCACAATTTTAGGATGGAAGCATTGACAATGCATGTTTTTATTAATAGATTTTTACATGTACATTTATTGATTTCAATCCAAAGTTTTTTTTTAAACAAAATACGTTTAACTGTAAATTTTTTCGAAAGGTTTCATTACCTTATTCTTTTAAAATACCTTAATTTTATTTTAAAGATATAAATTACTATGTCAAGATTCCTTACTTTTTCTAATGCAAATATTTTTTACATAGTTTCGTCTTAGAATAATTTCGTAAGAGAGAACGCGGTTTAAATATGTGTTAAATATTAATGTAAATCTCTTAATCGAGTTAAAATAAATTTCTTGCTTGTTAAGCTTAAGAACATACTCTCGGGAAAATTTCTTAAGAAGCATGAGATATCTCATTTGAGAATATTAAAATACACGAGCGAATTTTTTTTTTGCTTGTAATTACTATCAATTTTATTATTGCTATCATTTTTATTTGTGTGGTATTGATGCCTGAGAGTTGTGTGTAGGGAAATTCTTATAAGGCGGTGGTTACTGGGTCAAGTCTAACCGAGTAAGAATAACAGGTTATACTCTACTTGTATTCAAATGCATTATATGTATATCAAATGTTATATAAATTTTTTAAACTCAATTTTTAGTTGACTACAATGTTAAGTAACTGTGGATTCTTCTATTGTATGATTCTTTTTCGAAGTTCCATTGGGCATTTTTCTAAATTCTATCCATAAACAATTCCAGAAAATTAATCCATTCTGTGACTATTTTAATATTTTGCTACAGTAAAAGGCTCTATTATTTACAGAATATTCTATTTACTAAATTTATTTAAGACTTTGCTCTTTATAGCTTTTCGAGTGCCAGTCTATTAACGCAGATACACTTTCCAGCATCATTATCTCTCTCTCTTGGATCATTTACATTATTCATTCCTCTTCAGCTTGGAAGCGAAAAATTTTGAGGAATATTTAATTCGTTGGCATTTAAAATTCATACTGAAGATATTATAAGTAAATGAATTCAGTTTTAAACAAGCCTGAGAGGGGGAAGGGCGAGATTTATTATCAGGTTAATTTAACTATATATTTGTATAGAAATGGTGACTACTTTTATAGATACATTTTACAAATTTCTATTCCACTTATTTGTACAAAAGCAGTTGCGCAATATGATGTAAAAGGTCATGCCTCATTTTTTAAGAAACTTTCTTGTTAATCGTATGTTATTTACATTACTAAAAAGATAAGCTTGTGAGAGGCTCGCACCTCTCTCTCGGGCACCTAGATGTGTGAGAGGTAGGGAAGAAACACTCGACATGATACAACTAATCTATTTATTTATCACCCAATGAAAAGCCACAATCTCAACTAATAATAGTAAGAAAATGTCTTAATGCTAACCATGAAAGTGGTACAACAACGGTAAAACACGAACGATTAGGAGACTATTAAACTTGATCCTTACCTTAGTAAATTATCTAACTTATCATCCGATTTAATCTAATATCAATTGAATCTCAGTAAACAAACGTCACATTAAAACTCCCTCCTAATGAGTTATTAATCACAATAGCTCAAATATGATACCTTCAGTAGCAATCTCACCTGGTTCGGGTATAACTATTCTCCTACTCTGTCTTCAAGCTAGAAAACTTCGCCTATATATAGTAAGTTAATTTAAGTATCACGATTCTCTTCTTCCGAAGGGCTTGTTGTGAATAACACGAATTGATAGCCCAAAGAGGAGAATTAATTGAAGGAACGCGCATAGATCCGTCACAAGCTTAAACTTCTTAATTTTCAATATTGGCAAATAACTTCTGACTCGGGGGGGACTGACTGACTCTTCACATATTTTCTATATTTCTTTTAAGTTTCTGCTGGATTTCAATTAGTATGAGGTTGCTTAAATTATAAATTACTAGGCAAATGAAAAAAAAAAAAGAGAAAATGATTTGGAAATTTTTTGAAATTCGCAGACAAACAAAAAAGTAGTTCGGAAAACATTAAATGATGATCCTACTAGTTCTTAACTAAGGAGTCAAAATCATAATTTTTTATTTTTACACAATTTGTTTGCATTATACTATTATCTGTATTATTATGTTAAAAACTGGACCAATTTAATGTCGACTATTTTATTTGTTTAGTATTAAAGATGTTACGAGCACACATACTAATATTTCAATAACCTTAAAAATACATTTTTATAGTTTCTTTGTATCTTTTCAATAAGAAAATAATTAAAAATGAATTACATTCCGAAAGTCTGATTCTTCATCTGATTTTCAAAAACTTTTTTAACAAGACATCAATGACCAATGACATATTTTTTAAGTCTTGAAGACGTTCAATCATGCTTAAAAAATGTATTCAATATGCTACAACTGTGTTTTAGATTTTAGTTAATATAAAAAATTTCCCATTTATAAATGTTTTACTGCTAAAATATCTCAAACTGTATACTTTTCCACTAAAATTAAACAATTTCCACAAATTTCTTGCATTCCAAGAGAAAAAAAGAGCTTCTTCGATCCGAAGCACATGCTATGTAGTAGCTTTTCACAAACATTTGGAATCATCATTATCATTATCATCATCCCTGCATCATATTGTAAATTTTTGAGGGGAGAAATGATAATCTAACATTTAAATTAACATGATTTAGAAGGAAAATATGCAATAATATCATTCGGGCCTTGACTAAAAGCTGGGAGATAATGAGTTGAAATTTACGTCATAATGTTATCAAGAAGGAGGAAATACTTTATTCTTTAATACAAACTCAGCATAATTTACAAAGAAAGCAATGAGCTTATATTCAACCCATACCTAATTCGAAATTATCATTTTAATTAGATAAGTAAGAAGATATTTAGGAAAATATTTTAGTTTCAAAGAAAGAGAGACAGACAGAGAGATAGAGAAACTCACACTTTTCATGAGCTTCAAAATAATACGAATAGTAAATAAAGAAATCCGGTGAGTAATTTATGCTTACTTCGCATCCCAAAGAATGAAACCATTCCCTTATACTCTAGTGATCCTTAGATAAAATTCAAATATTTCTTTAAATATATAGGGTGCACGAAAGGAAGAACAACACTTTCAAAAATGAATTAAGAACAAATTTTTTTACTTTTACGGACTTTCATGTTTCATAAAATAATATTAAAGTTTCTGTTTAATGAAATGCAAACTATAGATGGTGCAACGTCCACGTTTTACAACATTCTCGTTCCCTGCAAAAACAAGCACGAGTTGTAACATGCTTCGTCGAATTTAAATCTACAACACAAGTACAGCAAAAATTTTGAACCACCCACCCAATAAGCAAAGTCCCCCTTCGAGATCCACATACAAAAGTGGCATGGAAGACTTATGATAATACTAGCTGGTATACCCGTTCTTTGCACGAGGGAATCGAAGAATTAAACAATACAGATTGAATGATAAATAAAAGTCTTTAATGAGTTAATTTAACATGGATTGCAAATTAAACAAAAAAAGCTTTAAGCATATCTCAGCTGAACAAAAAAAAGCATGTTTGTTAAATTTTAAGTCTGTAAAGAAAATAACAGGTTCTTGACCTACAAAACTAATGCTACCTCGTTGCCAACCAGTATTAAAATTCTGTATATTATTATCCTCAATTTCAACGCATCCCTCAATTGTATCTTAAATTCGGTATCGAAATTATCTCATCGTAAAATGTTCGAGTTTTTGGTATTTATTTGCAGAAAGTTAATAATAGTATGCTTGAATGGCTATCTAATATATTTCCTCTCCATATATCTAACCTTTCAAGTAATCCATTATTTTCAGAAAGAGATAATGCTAAAAAGCAATTCATCGCAATCAGTTCTTATAAAATGTTCCTGATAAAAAAATTTTTATCTTGTGTTTTTTATTATTCGATTACTTTTTACAAAATTTATATATTATTTAAAATCACTTTATCAAAGCCTATTTTTGTACGCTTAAAAATATAACAGCAGCAAAATAAAGGGTATTTACTCACTGAAACCTTCCTAGTTGTCAAAAGATTTCCGGGATATCAACTGAAAGTAACTCATAAGGAGTAATAATAAGCTGGCAAACTTTCACTTAAGAAAAATTCTTTTGTCTATCTATTTCTCCAGTTGCAACTGATCCTGCTTCATCAACTGCATCCATCCATGCTTTAACAAATTCTATTAGGAATACTAGCCGAGTATAATCGAACGAAATCACTCTAAGAATAGAATCATCCGGAAAAGAAGAAGAATCATTTCATCCAATCTGGAGAGTTGGATCGACTGAATTGGTAGCAGTTTGCCACATGCACCGATGAGAACCATCCATACGATAGAAGTACCACTGGTAAAATTTCAAAACTCCTACTCAATGAAACTTTATCAAAGTTTTACTGTAACTATATTAATTAAGTAACAATTTTTATTAATTTTCATTAAATCTGAAGCATACACACGTCGTACTGAGTAAAACTTACAATGAGAAGTAATTGAAAGTAATTAATTTATATAAAAAATAGAGTAAAAAAATGTTTTTAGATCTGTACTAAACTATTTCTGGAAAACAACATCGTAATTAAAAAGATAAATTAGCGCTTGATTTCATAAATAAAAGCATTTTGTTTTCATTTGTTCTTATTGCCTAATCTAGAAAAGATAATTTTTATCGGAAACGAAATGTTTACTTAATTTCTTTCAGATGCGCGTATTTTATGAGAAAAATGAAACCGGAGAAATTCAGTAGTTCTTAAAAGGAAAGATAAATAAATACACGCTTATAAGAAAAGAAAAATTCACGCATGTGCACCAAAAAGGTGATTAATATTCCAGATCTCAAAATCAAATGAACAGAATATAGAAGACTATACATCTCACAATAAAATACTATTATTTTATACTGTGTGGCCCAGCATAGAAAAAAATAGCACTTTTGTATTGTTTTCTCGAACATTCCATCGACAAAATAAGCAAAGAAATAATATGAAACACAATTAGAGAAACCAGAATAGAGTTACATTTATATTCAGTTACTTGCTGCCAGCAACAATTTACAATGGAGGGATGAATTACTGCTAAGCAATATGTATAAAACCCTTAAAAAATTACATGTGAGGTAGGATGATACCTGAATTTAAGACAAATATTTGTTGGAAATAAAAATCGGCATTGCACTGCAGTGAATCCTAAGTCGTTGCGGAATATATGGAAATGAGAAAGAAGATTTGTTGTCCGAGAGTAGATCCTTAATAATACAGACAAATACTCCTTTGTCTGCGGCATAAACCTTTTTATAACCAGCACCATTAGATACAAACTTTCCAACCTGTTCGTAGAGAGGGTATTAGGGAAGCCACATGGAGCTCCTTTCTGAAGAGTCAACAAGAATTCCTGCTCCCTTGCCTAAAACAGCTCACGTGGTCTGTTTTAGACTTGCCATTGGTCGGGACTTTTTGCAGGATTACCAATATAGGAATTGAATGGCAGATTCTCAAACTCCTGCCCACTTTTTGGCCATGAAGTAGCAAGGATGTCTATGAGGATCCTCTCAAAATATGCCTTGCTGTTTCAAACTATATTCCTTTAAATGTTGTTGACTGTGCCTTTGATGACTTTTCTTATCGTTCTGTACCGTACTGGGCTGCTTGTCGACTTATGACCAAAAGGTTGGGGAAAGGCATAGAATAAAAAAAAAGACACGAATATTTCCGTAGACAGGCTCAAATAGTTGGGTTTGAATAAACGTAACCCTAGAAAAACACAAGAGTTGTTTGGAATGGATCTCTGAATTTGAACTGGGAGATGACGAGGGCAACACGTGACTTAATACCTTATTCTCCTGGCCTCTACCCCACGTCTTGTGAGGACTTGCGGACTAAATTGAATTCAATGTTCTACAGCCTCTATTATTCAGCACAAAGTGGTTCTGTAAAACTCTCTGTACCTCTTGTTCTCTGATGCAGAAGCACACTTACGCTTTTTTCTTTTTTATTTTTCTTTTATTGTTTCATAACTTGCAGGAAAACAGCTACGGACATTTGAATCACGGATATGTTAATTCCTTTCAAATTAGATGAATGCATGTTATCTTTATTTTTAATTTTTGAAACTTTGTACAATTTGTAATGTCTAGACATGTTTAGTGTTTCTGACAATATTTTGAATTGAAATTATTGGTCCTTAAGTCATTTTTCTATCGCTGCAGTAAACAATAACTTACTTAAGGAAATCACGGTTCTACTTTGTTCATCGCATTCTCAGACGAAACTTTAACGATGTTTAAAAATTCACTAAAATGTAGCCTTGTATTTTCACAACTGATGATATAAAGGATAACTTTTATTCCTTAAATGTAATAAAAAGCATTTTTAAAGCTTTTCTGAGAAATTCTCATTTAAGAATAAAAGGAAGGAAATTTTTGCATCATTTTTCTTCGCGTCAATCCTTATTAAAACACGACTAGAAAATTGTCCAAAAGAATAATACTTCTTTTTACTCTGGCATGGTAGAAGTAAATTTTAATTTAGAGATTTACGTTAAGACTCGTAGCATAATCGCCTTATTTTTCGATAATGCAACAAAGTAAAGTATTGAATGTCAAACATATAATTTGCATTAATTTTTTTCTAAAAAAAAATTTCTGTACACCATTTTTTACAGATTATGTGTAACGAAAAAAATAATGCATTTAAAAAAAAATGCTCTGCTTTTATATATCAGAAATGCAATCTTAAGATTTTGATATAAAATTATAATTTACTTCAGCAATAGCTTTAAAGTAAGACACTAGTCACTCAGAACATTCAAATATGTTTCCTTCCAAATATGCAACTAATTTAATTTATGTATGATTTTAATTATGCAGTTGATTTCAAAATTGAGCTTAATTCTTAAAATCAGTAGTAAAAACAAAGTTATAAATTCTTAAAAAAATTATTAACTCTAAAAATTAGGGAAAATATTTAGACTAAACTTTTTGGTACCATAGAATTCCTTAAAATTTCAAAATAATTACTAGTTTTCTTCAATGTTTCTCATCTTGATTCACATAAAATAACTTCTCGCTTATTAATTCCACCTTTACTTCTATACTTTTTTGATGATTTAAGCTTGGATTATAAGGTGTTTTTGTATTAAGCATTCTATCGCTACTTTCTTTATTATTTATTATAAAAGAAAGAAAGTTAAAATAAAAAACAGAGGAAAAATGTATTTTGATAAATTAGTAGACTTTAAAAATATATTTGATCTTAACCAGTTAAAAAAACAGTGGTATCTTTTTTTTAAATATTTAAGATTAAATAAAAAAATTAGCCAAATGATTTTTAAGGAAGACATTGAAAATATGATTCAAAAGAAAAGTGTTACTTAGTGCTTATTGTTGTCAGAAATTTGAGTGTCGTCATTTTTTTATGGAACTCAATGACTAAAACCTTCCTTCACTTCAATGCCTAAGTAAACAAAAGAAATTATCAAATATAATATTTACTGACAAGATAGTGCAACACATAATTAATGCACCTGACGGTTTAAGTCTCCCGTAGGGAAAAAATTATTAATTGAACCATTAATATAGCATATATTTCTGTTAGTTTATTAAACCAACGACAATTTATTTTTTAAAATTAGAGCAGTAACTCCTTTATTATATAAAAACTCTTGTTCTATGTTGTTGAAAGAACAAAGACAACTCAAAAATTATTACGAGAAAGTAAATTTTTCAATAAATGTAATAAATAGTCATATATCTCTTTTATGACATTCTTACGGTAACATCCTTACAGAATTCCTTGTATTTATCAAGTTAAACTAACTGATTATAATTGCTGGAATAAATATTAATTGAACCAGAAAATTTAGAATATTACTGAAAGAGACGTAAAAACCGTACAGATTTTTAAAAAGTTAGATATATTCATAAGATATCTAATGATTATAATAATCCAATAAACAAAATAAACATACTGCGAACTATCGAAATTTACAAAGTACAAAATTTACAATGGAAATGCCTGTGCCCTTTTCTAGCGGCTTACAAAAAGAAGGCTTCTACTTTAAATGTAAGACAAGAAGTAGGCAACTCGCTTTAATCTAAAAAGAAGTCATATTGTGAAAAAAATTAACAGTCAAAAAGAAAATTCTCACTTATTTGAAGGAATAACTAACAAAATATCATTCTGCTTATCTTTGAAAAATCTCACTGTAAGCCCTAGATAACTTTTTGAATTTTTTTTACAATTTATTTCGAGATTTTAGGAATTGCTTCTGTAAATTTAATAATCTCTTAAGGCATTAAAATATATGATTTTCTACAAGCATTATGGGGGAAATTAAATATAATATAAGGTATTTTTTCTCTTTTTTTCATTCATGCTTAAGCGCTTTTACTTACTACAAAGCTAAAGAGGAAACATAATTTAATATAAATCTAATTATTATTAATTCGTAAGGTTTTATTTAATAATATTATTTTAAACCTTACAAATAATATTATTTCAAGTTTCTCAGGGTATCTTATAAGGTACCTTAGAGAAAAAATTTTTGGTGTTATTATCTCTATCTATCCATATCAATTACAGTTTTAGACCATTAAACAATTAAAACGCAAGATTCCGATTCGATACCAGAGAGAGCTAAAACTGATTTAAAAAGACACAAGTTTCTAAATATGTTCTTTCACTCACACATATACATCAATTCAATATGTACTAACCATTGATATGAAGATGAAATAACAGTGTATTAATTTAAGGTTAATGAAATAAAAAAAAATCTGAAGCTTTTCGTTTATTTAACCGGATGATTTGTTTATTTAATAATATTATTGATTCCTTTTCATGTAGATAAATAGCATTTATAGTCGTGAAAATATTTGTATGTAAATCCTTTGTGTGATTACTGGAATGCATGAAGCAATAAACATAATTCCTCTAAATTATCTTCCGAAATTTAACTATTAATAATGTTCAGTTAAATGATCATTACTTCTTATTACCAGTTTTATGACGAATTATTCAATCTTAATCAACTCTTTTGTTAATATCTGCATTTTCATTTAAACAAGCTATAATTTTCGGCACATCTTAATGAGGTACTGCAACCAACCATACATTTGGAGTTTGATACATATAACAATCCCTTTTACTTTACGTATATACTCCCTTCGATCAAAAAAACCTCTGTTTTGCGCTCTCTAAATAGGTTTACAATTTTAATTATGGGAACGAGTAATTTACCATATTTCCTTATATTAACTAATCTAGAAAAAATTAAAATCAATTCAATACCATACTTCTGTATTTAGAGAATTCGTTCCCGAGCTTCCTTTCTTTCGAGTAGGAAAACATTGTAGTAACTTACATTATTTACTTTATAAACTATTCCAAATTTTACTCTCTACTTGTTAGAGCCCATTTAGAAAGAAAACAAATTGTTCTTCCTTATTTGGGTAGCTTCAATCCTATTAGTTGAAAACTGCTTACAATAAAATAGACTGGCTGGCCTCCCTTAATACTGGCAATGATTGTGGTAGTAATCTCATTACCATATAATCCTGCCTTTCAAGCTACTGTCTGTTTTGAGCTAAACATATATGGATAAATGAACTTATTTGAAAGAGGAATTAATGAATACTGGAGTTAAATGGAATTAAGGCCGTTCTGAAGTTCAAAGATTGTCTGTGCAGAAATGTGTAGATGTAAGGTCTAGCATAATGAAATGTCCGGATTAGCTTATGAATTTTATTTCAGGGGGAAAATTCTTTGTTGATATTTAAATCTATATAAGGATTTTAAAATTCACATATATGCTACAAATGAAATGTTAATGTTAAGTCTGAAAGAATGCTTTCAACTATTATAGCGCACTAACTTAAATTATGATTAAAATGCTGAATTATTTAAAAGAAAATTATTCAAAAGGTCAGAAAAATTTACAATTCTTGACCACATTCTCAAAGAAACAAGTTTATGCTTCGAAAAAATGCATTCAAAATCTTTTTTAAGCACGGGATTTTGTAGGTATGATGAAATGATTCTTAAACTCTCTTTATTTTTGATTACCATTGAATGCATAATCCATTCGATCTTCTTTATATATATAAATACCTTCATAATTCAACAAATGAAACTCATTCAGCGTATTGAGTTTATTCTCACTTATAATTAATGCTGGTATTCAATTAAATGTACCGCGGTACATTCTGAGAAGAATATTATATCTTTTGCTATATCTATATCTTTAATCTAATACTTCTATTTTATGTAAATAAATTTTCCTTGTTGATGATCCTCATGCCTTGTATTACTATTTACTGATACATTTTATAAACTTGTTTCTGAATTTTTCTTAGGCAAAGAGGCTTTCTATACCACTAACCTTCGTCGTAAATGCACAAACTAAACGATTTCTGCTCCAATTTGTAAAACAAATGAAACCAAAAGGGGATGCATATCGTGTTCTTTTCCCGTTTATTAAGAGTAATGGTCCTAATTTTGTGCTTGTGCAGCGCAATGTACATATAGGAGTGGAACCAACCACCTTTCGCTTGTCTCCTCAACATACCTTGGTTTTCGGAAAAGAAATCTAGCTAAAGGAATGAGTCCACTGCCCCGTGCCCTAACGGATCGATAGCTAACTTTTTTTTGTTTCTTCCTTCTCCACGCGTAAAGCTGCGGCACTTGGGATTACTAGTCGGTTGCTGGCAGACAACAAAGTACAACTGCTTTTCTGTTCCCAGATTTACGAACCAACGCTTCCTGGACCGGAAGTTAATGCTCTTGATGAGTATCTATCTGGTACCATCAATCCGTACCGAGACTTTTGCTCAAACATTTGAGTGGTATTGCCTAAGGGAGGTAGGATGGAAGTCTTTTCAGTTTCTGATATTCTTTCAGAGTTCCACAAAAATAAATGTGCGTCTAAGGTAAAATACCCTTCAGTAGTAATACGGAAAGAGAACTTTTGAATGGCGAAGTGAAAGCGTAGAGAATAACATTCGAAAAGGGATAACACATAGCCAACTGGACAGCGTTAAAGTCAAACTTAGCACATAATCTTGTAAAACTCCTTTTTCCAATATACGGGAAATATTGATCTGGAATACAAGTACTAAATATATTTTCAATTTATTTTTTCGCTTTTCACTTCCCAAGAGGTCTAGATTCTATTTCTAGGTACTTACGCTTTTCAAACTGTAGTTCTGAAAGTAGATTTTTGTTCCAAGTTTTTGCAGTGAACACTCTTTGAAAAAAGATGCGCAGAAAGTTTTTAAAGAGGTATTCTTTAAAAACCAGAGAAGGTTTATAGTATATTTACAGATAAAACGCAATTTTTTTTTTGATTAACAAGGATTGCTTATCTTATTCTATTACTTATTTGTAAATACGTATTACCGTTTTACAATAAATTAGAAATAACTATGTTATAAGAAATTCGATCCAATGGTTAACAGAATAAAGTAGTTCCATCCTCATGTCAACACACTTAGCCTTAAATTACTTTCAAATTCTTTTTGAATTTTTTTGTTTGTTTGTTATATTTAAACGTGATCTATTTGAACAAATTAAATGTTTCAAATTAAGAGTTTTAAAGATATTTTGTGAAGAGTTTTGAAAGCTAGTTGCTCTCTTTCTAATTGAAAATTATGTACTTTTCCCATGTATTTTAGGTGATAATTAAAACTTTGAGTGAGTGAGTGAATATTAACGTCGCACTGTTCAGCTACACGAGGGCTTTTGGCGACGGACCTTGTAATTTTGAACCATGGTCAAGTGACGACGACGACACCTGAGCTGGCATCCCCTCTCTCCTAACTACCACACCACACCTACGGGAGGACGTTTGAGCTCTCGACAGATTTAAAGAGCATTGCTCCCCTACACGGCGGGTTTTTAGTGTTACTGGGCTAGAACTCGTGATTTGCCAGCCCCGATCCGATACCTTGATCACTTGGCTACCACGGCCTATTCTTCCTTACCTTAATATTTGTGAACTGTCAATTTTTGGCTGACCTATCGGAAAGTAGATACGTTGATCATTTGTAATTTAATTATTTATACTCTCAGATTTCTACAAGGTATTGATATAAAAAAAATACTTTTATTTTGCAAAGAAAATAGTACTTTTTTTAAATGCGAAAATTGTATGCACTCGTGTCATATGATTATGTGGCATGTAAAAGATCCCTTGAGTATCAATTTGGCTCTGGCCAAAATTTAATCACGGCAATATTTAGCATCTGAGGATAGCTTGATTAAAATACATTCAAGCATCAAAAATTTGGTAAGCTGGAGTCACCACTTCCTGGTGCTACCAGTGGAATGGATCTCAAACATGGGGGACTTGCAGTGCCTGCAAAGTCCATGCTGCCAAAATACAGCCCATTTGAAAGAAAAAAAATTGCACAGCTTTCTGTATTACTCGAACATTTAAGGGGACACAATACGATTCAATTGACAAAAATCGGTAAAAAAATCAAATATAATTTTTTTTAGCCTAAATTATTCTTTATATACTTTTCTATAACCTCCCAAACTCTGAAAGCTCTAAACTTTAAAAAGTTAGAATTATGATAGTTTTTACGTTCGTTTTTATTCACATCCGTATGGCACAAATCAAAACTTTAAACTTACTTATCTCAGAAAGATAAAATAACTAGTTTGTCTTCATTTAAAATGCTAAGGCTTTTTTCTATTGTGCCTAATGCTTTGAATTTTTTTACTTATTGTTAACAGCACACGTGACAAAAGTTGGTATGCATTTTTGAATCAAAAAGCAATGCTTATTTTTTTAAAAGTGAATGAACTCGGAATTTATACATTTTTTAAAGAATTTTCATTATGCATTCATAAAAGGAAGTATTGTACGATTACCAATCATGTTATCGCAAAACGCATACCAACTTTTGTTATACATAGTTTGATGTACTAGTAAATCAAATTTGATGCGTGTTTGTACTTTTTTTTTGTAGGAGGAGTAGCATTTTAAAATCACTTCACAAATTTTAAGTTTTTTCGTTAAAAAATTAAATGTCTAGCTTTTCATGAAATTTTGACCACAAACTCTGTTTTACATAGTTTACACACGTAAGAGGCAACCAAAAAATTTTGAAAATCTTTAAATTAAAAATTTTTGCGTAATTCGTACCATGTCGCCTAAACTAAATAAACACGAAATAAATCAAAAATTCACTTAAATTTATTTAAAGGTTAACACCCCATGAATCATTACAGAAAATTGCATGTAACAAAGGTGGCGAGAAACTAATTTTTAAAAAACTAATTTTTAATTTTCAAGAAACTAATTTTTAATTTTTAAAACTATAATTTTGAAAAATTAATACATTTATCAGCATAAAAATATTTTACGACAGTATAATATCGCTTACACTAAGTAAAATAATATTAAACTATGGAATGAAACCATAATTTTATTTTTTCACTTTGAGAATGCATTATTTTCACTGGCTCTAAGCTATTGTGTCTTGTTTTAATTTACATCAAGAAAATGGGGAAAATGAACTTTATCAATTTCAATACACCGAGAAATTTTACATATAGGAGGTTCTAATAATTAATTAAATAAATATTTATAAAAACTTAATAGCCTAGTTTCAGTTTCACGTTAAGATCCTGAAGTACAATTCAACTTGATATTAGTCTTAATGATCTTTCCCAGTTTGGCAATTTCTATGGATTGGAAGCCCATTTTTAAATACAAAACAAATTTGCGCGAGATAAATTTCTTAAAGTATTCTAAATTATTTATTAATCAGACAAAATCTAACCACTCATATCATGTTGATTATTTTTATACATTGGGATAAAATGCAAGAAATAAATTGTATTGATTTTGAAGAAACACATTTTTCTGTAACAAACACACAACTATTATATGCGTAAAAATCATTAGCTTTTCACGTATACCATACACACATAGTAAAACATTCATACCGAGTTAAAAATTACAAAATATTTTTGGAAAAAGACAATGTTCGGCATCGTAAAAATTCAGTAAAATGAAAAATATTTAATTTAAACTGTGTGATAAAGATTTATTATATTATCAGAGCCTGTTTCGTTCTAATATAATCCCTGTAATATTCCAGAAAATAGGTCTTAAAGCTCTAAGCCTTTGTTGGGAGTGTTCGGCCTCTTTTGTATAATTTTTTTTCATATATATGTTGCAAATATTATAAAGTCAATGTGTACAGGTGTTGATATTCAGGCTATTCAACAGAACTGTTACCAAAATATATGTGGAATTTAACAAGCCAGTTGTCAAAAAGCATTCGTCATAGAATTCTTTCAAAGTTAGAAAAGTTTTCCTTCTCTTTTTTCCTTACAACTTCATTAGAGTAGTGAGCCACAGCTGTTAAATTACGCAGAGGCATGGCTACACAGTACCATGTCTGTTAATGCTAAAGCGAAATATTATCAATCCGTATGTTAAAAGAAAAGGTAATTTTAATATAAGTTGCTTTTTGTTAGAAGTTTACTTTTAGAGGTTGTAATATATTTCATTGCATATTACAAATAAGTTTCAATATATTTGAAAACCAAAAGGTCCTCATGCAGATTTAGATAAGATGTACATTTTTAGATCTCAACCAGGTTAATATCACATTGATCAATGGGTTATTAGCGAGGCAATCTGAAATGCGATTAGACGGAGAAGTACAGGTATAGGGCAAAATAATAGGAACACCTGTGAAAAAATGAAAATTTTTTAATTAGTAAGGTGTTGGGCCATCTTTTTGGACTGAATGACTGCTTGCATTCGACGTGGGATTGAAAAATAAAGGCCTTGAACAAAATTCATAGGAATTAGCACCCATTCTTCGTGCAGGACAGTCTCAAGTTCAAATAGTGTGCGAGGAGGTGGAAACCGAGCAAGGACTTTGTTCTCTAAATAACCTCACAAAGGCTCAATGATATTGAGATCAGGAGACTGAGGACACCAGGTTAGATGTTCCACTTCATCATCATGCTCATGTAACCATGTTTGAACACAGCGTGACGTGTGAACAGGGGCTTTGTCGTCTTGGAACACAGGACGTTCTCCTGGAAAGAGAGTCTGAAGCATAGGGCGAAGAGATGATCTGCGAGAATGCTTCGATAATGGTCACCTATGATCCTCCCCCCTCAAGGCAACGAGAGGCCCCAACCCACGGGAAGATATTGCTGCCCAAACCATCACAGAACCCCTCCACGTTTCACAGTTGGAACCAGGCAATCAACATGAAATGCTTCTGTCGGTATTCGCCAGACGCACACACGTCCGGTGGTCTGGAATAATGTAAATGAGGATTCGTTAGACCAGATGACTTGTTCCCATTGCAGTTGCGTCCAGCTTAGGAGGTCTAGGCACACTGTAATCTCTTTGCAGCATGCCGCCCCGAAACTAATAGTTTTCGCGAATAGCTACTCTGCCGTGGATGTTCGCAGTATTCGGCTCTCGTTGAATAGTTTTCATGGATACGGGGTTCAGAAGGTGGGTGTTCATCTCGAATGCTATCTGCGGCAATGTAGTCTTGCGATTTCAGACGACTATCCTCTTCAACACCCGTCTATCACGGTCTTTCAACTTCAACTTTTGCCCACTGTTGTGCTTTGCAGAAGACACCTTACCCAGGTTTGTGTAGGCTGTCATAACCCTTGACACAGTGGTCCTTAAAACACCCACAAGGTTGGCTGTTCTGGACACGGAGGCTCCAGCAAGGCGAGCTCCAATTACCATACCTCTTTTCACGTCAGAGAGGTCGCACATAATCCCGCTTAGCTGGGAACAGATTTTTCTCAAGCAACTTTCACAATGTAAAATACTTGACTGATACCTTCCTTTTCGTCGCCACTAGGTGGCACACTGTTGCGACAAGTGGCAGCTGTTTATTGGGCGGTTGAAGTACAACTCATTTTTAAATGAGTGTTCCTATTATTTTGTCCTCTACCTGTATGTTAAGGTATCCTACTACTTTCGGAACTGTGATTTTAAAAAAGCGCATAAAAGGATAATTTTCATGATATTTAGAGTCACTCAGATTAGAACACATGCATAAAATTGTTTTAAGGACATTTTGACAAAAAAATATTTAAATACAATATTATGGCAAAAAGTTAACTTAGAATAAACTTTTTTCAAAATGTTCTCCTTTTGTGAAAAATGCTTCTATTAGAATAATATTTTGCCTGTATATAGCTCAAGTATGATTTTTGAAAAATTCACATTATTTTCAGAGTTACAACCATTTGAAATAATTATCGGCGTTTTTTTCTTAAAATTTCTCCCCTCTGTTGTCGTAAAATATGGATAAACCCACTTCTAAGTTATATATTTCAAAAATTCTAGTTGAGCCTCTGAAGAGAGGTCTGAGCTATATACAGGCAAAATATTATTTTAAGAGAAGCATTTTTCACAAAAGGAGGACATTTTGAAAAATGATTATTCTAAGTTAATTTTTTGCCAAAATAATGTATTTAAATACTTTTTTTGTCAAAATGTCCTTAAAACAATTTTATGCGTGTATTCTAATCTAAGTGACACTAAATATCTTGAAAATTATCCATTTATGCACTTTTGCAAAATCACGGTTCCGAACGTAGTCGGATACCTTAAAAGAATTAGCATCTATATATGTATTTTGACTAGTATCTACATGGATTTTTCCACATTCTTTGAGGACACAGCAGCTCCTATCAAAATACACAATAAGATGAATCGATGTCGCATAGAAAAAAAATTGGTAATCGGAAATTAACTAGGAAAAAAAGATGTTCTATGGTTTGGAGATTAGGAGAAAAATAATTTAAAAAAAAATTCAGAATTTAATTTTGCCACAAAAGGAATGAATTTTCAAAAAAATAGATAAAGACTTAATTCTCGTTAGAAGATTTTAGATACCAAATGAATTGTTTTCCTACAATATACATTGTTGTGCAAAAATTAAGGACGAAGTCGAAAAATTAGCGTATCAGCTGAACGAAGAGGCAGAGTGAATAGAAAGACCAATCAGGAGATTAAGTAAGGTGATGTACGGTAGCACATGCGCAGATATGCAGGTAGACGTAATGGGGAGTGTCTGAGTAGTATAAAGCATGTTGTCGGTGTAAGATCAGTATTTCTGGCAAAGAGATTGTGTGCACACCGTATAGCAGTTAAAATCACACCGAGTTGCTGCCTCAGCGAGAAATGGCGAACAATCAATCTGTTAGACGACATCTGGATGCTTTTACCCGAGGTCGAATCATTGGGAAGTTGGAGGAAGGCCGCAGTGTGACAAGTGTGGCTGCAGAGTTCGGAATTGTTCACAGCATCGTTTCACGACTTTGGAGACAATTTCAAACTACAGGAACAGCTATCCGGGGGTTCAGTAGTGGTCGTCCACGAGGAACCACACCCGCAGATGACCGGTACATTGTCTTACAGGCCAGAAGAAACAGGCGGCAGACAGCGGGAGAAATCGCTAGACATACGACACAGGCGACTGGACGACCGATATCGCGTTTTACCGTGGACAGAAGACTGCACGGTGGTGGTCTGTTTGCACGACGCCCTGTACGGTGTGTACCTTTAACGCCTGCCCATCGGAGAAGGCGTTCTCTGTGGTGCCGGGAACACCGGAATTGGAGAGACAATGAATGGGGACGAGTACTCTTTACAGATGAGAGCAGATTCAGTTTGAGTAGCGATTCTCATCGCATACTCATCTGGAGAGAGCGGGGAAGCCGCAATCATCCCTCGAACATCATTGAAAGGGACAGGTATGGAGGTCGCGGTGTTCTCGTTTGGGGAGGCATCATGCTTGGTAGTCGTACAGACCTTCACATCTTCGACGCAGATTCAGTCAACGGGACCCGTTATTGTAACAAGAATCTTCTTCCATATGTGCGTCTTTTTAGAGGCGCTATGGGTCTGCAGTTCCTTTTCATGGACGACAATGCACCATGTCATCGCACAGTAGCTGCCGAAAAGCTCTTAGAGAGTGAGGATATTGAACGTAGGGATTGGCCGGCACAATCTCCGGATCCCAATACCATCGAGCATGTATGGGATTTTCTAGGCAGACGCTTGGCAGCTCGTACCTTACCACCAGTAACGATTCGGGAGCTTCGATTGGCGCTGCAAGACGAATGGGCAGCAATGCCTCAACAACTCATTGACACCCTCATTCTCAGCATGGGCAGACGCTGTGAAACCTGCCTAGCAGTCAGGGGAGATCATATCCCCTACTAAAGACCGGATGTTTCTTGCTGGACACCCATCACAGGGATGTTTCGGCCTTCAGTCGCATTGCGCTCCATGCTACTTTTTCAATCAAGCTTCTTTTTATCCCTCTGATTTCTCTTTTAGTAAGTGTTGCTTACATTACACATGTTTTTACGTATTGGGGATCTTACGGTATTAAATGTGTTGATTTGGAAAGCTTTTGTACAAAGTTATATTGAAAAAACCGTCTCGTCCTTAATTTTTGCACACCAGTGTAAATAACCGAAAACGATGATTATTGATAAATAAGGAGTAGTACAATGGAGTAAGTAATGGAGTAGTAAGGAGTAATAAAATGTACATTGCAACATTTCATAGCTCCAGCTTTCTCCCAGCACCATTGAATCAGTCCGAATCAAGTCTTTTTTCGGTCTTCTGCTTTATCGCGCATCGTAATTTTGGCAGTTTTTTTTTTAATTTAATGCTAAAGATCCTGTTAAATGTACCTGATGTTTTTTCTTGTAAATATTTTTAGACGTCCTCTCGTCACAATAAATGTTAAAAAGCACTAAACGTTTTTCTTAAATAAAAATTACTTTGACTTTTTACCACAAAAACTCAAACACCTTAACTTCATTCCTCTTGTGGTAGTACTTAACTCAAAAAACAATTTTTATTTTATTTTCCCCTTCATCTATACACCTGAGAACATATTTTTCGCTTTGTTAGGTTTTGATATTCTGAAGAAAAAAATTAGATCCTCCTTAAAATATACAATGGTTTTCATAGTATTAAAATCATACTGAAGCACACATTTCATTCCCCCACATTAGGTCCTCATAATTTTTACAAATAATTCCAATAGCTTTGCTTTTAAAAATGTTCCCAATAGCTTGCTATTGTATGTTTGAATATTGTTTTTGGATTATTTTCTCTTTCATGATAAAAGATATTCCAAAACAAGTCTGTGCTTCAGAAGAAATTGACTCCGTTAGTAATTTTTCTGATTTCTTCTTCTTAAAATCCATTTACTTGAGATTATCGAGAAAATAGGACAAGAGTTTTATAATTATTATATATACAACTGTGTCAATAAAGTCCCTCTCAGACATGTAGTTTTATGAAAATTAGCTTGAATGTGAATCTGAAATGTTTTTTTCCCTTCACAAAAGTAAATTTTTTTTCAAAAATATAATGTAATTACCATTTCTTAATTCACATACAACATACGTATGAGAATTCTCTTTATGTTGGATTTTAAGAAATTCCATGAAATAAATTGCATATATTTTTTAAACAAATTTGTAGTGGAATTTACTTAGTACTGGAGCTTTTTTTTATCTCAATGGTTCTAAGAATATAATGGACTTTTGCGAAGCCTCGAAACTGATGTTCTTTGGCCCTCTCTCTCTAGATTAAACGTGTTCATGACAACAGGGAACCTGACTAGCAATTCTGTTTTCAAAGAGGAGTCCTATCTCGCTAAATAATGCTCCCATGCCTTGAAGCTATGCATTTGGCTCGTTGTGTGCTGTTTATGAGAGCGTTAACCTGTTTTTATTGATTAATACTTTAACACACCCTAACATTTCTTCACTTTAAGGCGGTAAAAGTTAGTCGAACGATTATAGATGCTGCTGCTCGGTGATTGGTTAGGATACACCGAAAAAACCTTTTTTCACGATTAAGATGATTTCTCTCTTCCGTATTGAAACTTTCATATCGTCATAAATAAATATATCATGACTTTCAACAAGAGAAAAGAAAGCGGAAATAAAAACTATAAAGGTTTCAGAGTTTATTCTTCTATACACTGTATAGTTATTAACGGTTTTCTTGCAGTTTTTCGTGAGACAAATATAAAAATTGTAAAGCATACGTTTAATGACGAATTGAACATTTTGTTGAATGAGGAAAGGTTCACATTAAATAAATAATGCATGCAAAGTAGATAGAATGCGAAGAAAAATGTTTGTCCTTTCTGACTTCCATTTAGATAAATAGTTGAAATTTGCCTTAACCGATACATTGAAAAATTCTTTGAATCACTAGAATTTATCATCTAATATTTAATATTGGAATTTCCAAATGAAGTAAGAAAAACATTTCGAAAATAAATAATACTCCTCAAATTTATTTTCCTTTTGAAGCCACTTATAAGTTTTTCTTTTTTTCTTTTATAATAATCTTTTACAAATAAGAATTCGGAGCTAGAAGAAAGAAAACAAAGTTGGATACAAAAACAAATGTGACTTTAAACAAGTTTCTTTAAGCTTATCAAGTTTCTACAACATATTATTTTAAACCGAATGTAACAAAACATATGTATCATAATTTGTTTTCTTATTTCGATGGAGTTTTCAGGTACATTCTAGCTCACATTTCGACTCATTTTATTTCTGTCTTACGAATTATTGCTTTAAAAATCATACACAAAAACTATTTTGCATTTAAAATAAATGTTTTCCAGAATTACGATGCATATATTTTTTTAAAAATATTTAACGATTTTTCCTTACTTATATTTTGTGACAAACATAATATCATTTGAATTAAAATGTTGCGTAGTTCACTCTAAAATGACTTTATATGAGTCAAACCTCGCCCTGTTTAAAATTTTGTATATATATAAATTGTTTAACATATTTTATACAGATGTATTGTATTATTGTATTTAGTTTAAAATGTTCTGAAATGGACGGAAAAAGAATTGCAACGAAAAATAAATGCAGAATTATGTTTTCAAAGTGCCTTTAAGTAACAGTTTTGTAAGTTTTATGTAAGTTTATTTAAAGAGTATGAATTACGTTTCAAAGGCGTTCATCTCATTATCATTAAATGCGCAAAGGTAATCAGAATCATGTTATTCTAATCAAAGCCTCTCAGTCCCGAAACGAATCATATCTGTAGGATAAGTTTTTTGAAAATTTGTGTCTCGTGTATTCTCAATTACTTTCTAAAACTTCTAACTTCTAACACAATTATCTCGCTTCTCACTACACTTAAACAAAGCACAGTCAGTCGTGTTAAAACCTCTCCCAAGAAACTCTATTCTCGGTACAGTAGACCACGCGCTATGCGTCGGTCAAGTCAAATTAACTCGCTTTCCTTCACACTCAATTCAGAATCCACCGCTTCGTGCTTCCAAAACAGAGAAACGTCTCTCACCCCTAGCCATCCTGCTCGAGGGTCAGTCACCTTCTCCATGTAAAACAGCAACTCTACTCTGGAAACGCGCAGATTAGGGTCAACATTCTATAATCCGCCGCCACCAGTAGTCAGACACTACAATTTGGTTAAATAGTACGGTTTAACTTAAGTTCTCTCTATTAATATGGTAATCGAGATTTTATAATTTATTGAAACGGTACATAATTTTTACTATACTCTATTAATTTTCTCGGATTATTCAAATAATTTATATATATATATACGAGGGTTGGGGAATAGTCATGACAACTATTTTTTTTCTTGAAAATACCAGTCCGGTTGGAAAATGTGACATATACAGAAGAGAGGACAAGGTGTTAACTACATGTGTGGACAATGGATACCACTGAAGTATCGAAACACACTAATTTTTTACGGTAGTATACAGGGCAATATGACCTTCACGGTGCAAAAGAATGACAACACAGTACACATAAAGTTGGCATGACAAACCTGGGCCTTAAGACTCTTAATATAGTCCATGACCCTTAATGTAATCCATGAGATGCTCGGTGGCGGGACGTGCCAAGTCGGTCCGCACACTGACCGGTCGTCCTGAACGTTGCTCATCACTGGTTGACACACGTCCTTGCTGAAACTTTCCTATCCACCGTGCTACTGTACGGTATGTAGGGCATTATTCCTAAGGGCTTCCACTAACTCACTGTGACATTCCATCGCATTTCTCTCTCGAAGAACGGCTATTTTGATGTAAGCGCGCTGCTCAACACGGGTTACTTCCATCTTGCACGACACTCTCCAGCTGACTGATTTCACAGCCCTCACTGAGCTATCACAGAGCCATCTGATGTTCTGCATACCTACTATGTCTGCAAAGCTTCCACATGACACATATACGTTTGTGATCCATTCCCATATCTACAAGAAAAAAAATAGTTGCCATGACTTATGCCCCAACCCTCGTATATATATGCGTGTGTACATAAAAGAATTGATCTTAATTAACTAGAGGTTGATTTTTTCTTCTGTATTTTCCTTTTTAACCTTTTAATGGTTTAGTTGGAATGTTTGTCATTCGGCATTTCTCATTTTTATAAAATTTATAACAATTTTTTATAAAAATTTATATTTTTACAAACCACAATTTTATATAAATTATTTTAAATGCAAGAACTATCTTAAGTCAGCAATGTTTATAATACCGCAGCATCCATATGTATGTGTGTGCATTTTATATATAAATTCTCTACTATTTTTTTATAATTTCTAATATATCTTTTCTAAATTCTAATATCTGGTTTATATTACAATTTCTGTTCAGCTATAGGGCTTATTAATGATGCATGTCTCTATAGTATAGAATATTAACTATATAATATGTGTGTATATATGTATATATATACAGTAATGTATTTTTTGGTCAACTCTACTTGAGAAACTGAAAGGAAATAAATATTAAACATAAAATACCATTCAGGTGTTGGAAACTTAAAAAGAGGGATCTTGCCGTATATTATAAAAAATGCTGACAGAGAACGCCTTTTAAATTTAGAAAAAAAGTGGGACTTAACTAGTTTCTTAAGGCTAGTCAACTTTCCCCCTTTCTGCTTACAATATTGAGTGAAATCTTATGAAATATGATGGATAGAAGTTCTAAATCCACATTATAAATAAAAAGGGTAATTTACCTAAATATGCATTCAAAAAGGCTTAGGTCAAAATGAATTAAAGCACAATACGCGCGCAAATTAATGCTGGATTCAATGATTCAAATACATATGCAAAGTTTGACATATATAGGTTGATTAATAGCCTAGAAATAAGTTTAAAATTATTTTTACTAAAATAATTATGAGCTAAAAATAGGAAGTTAACTAAAATAATAGAAGTAACATTAAGAATATTTTTGGATAATTGCCTAAATTATACTACTAAAGTTTTAAAAAATTTATTGGAATATATCATTTTTAAGAGATAAATTATTTTCATTTATGTATTAGGTAGGTAGCTAATTAAAAGTCGATGATGAGTGAGTGAATATTAACGTCACACTGTTCAGCTACTACATGTAGGCTTTTGGTGACGGACCTCGTAATTTTGAACCATGGTCAAGTGACGAGGATGACACCTGAGTTGGGACCCCACTCTCCTAATTACAACACCACACCAATGGGGAGGACGTTTGAACTCTCGACAGATTTAATGTGCCTCGCCCCCCTATACGGTGGATCTTTAGTGGTACTGGGCCCGAACTAGGGACATGCCAGCCACGATCGGCCCACCTTGACCATTCGGCTACCGCGACCACTAAAATTAGATGACACATGTGGAAATATGAATATTTACAAACATTTATTAAGAGCCAACTACTTATCAAAAATAATAACAAAAATTATATGTATATAAACACACATATATGTATATAAACACACACACATATATATGTATATAAACACACACACATATATGTATATACACATTAACTCTGTTATACTTAACCTTTATGTAATTTTCAATGTATTATTAGAATTTTCAAAAAAGTATGGTTTTTATATTACTCATCTATTGGAATTATTATTATCATTGAATGTTCTTATAATCCGTTTAAAGTCAAGTTGACAGAAATGCAAATAAAATCATGGATATAAAAGCTGTCATAAGCCTACAATCTTATCACTGGAATGCCTCCTTCATCTCACTTTCGTCACAAATGGGATTCTTTTGACCTTGAAACTAATTTCTTTTCTGTTGACCTCTTTAGCAGACGCTTTATTAATGTTTTTAAATAGTGTATAAATTACTTGCATGATCTGAAGTTTGGAAACAAAAAAAGTGATTAAGGTGTTTAATGATGATGAAGTTTAGAGCATAAGAAGACCAATTATCATTAAGATTAATTTAATCATAATCTTAATTAATTAAATATTCTTTTGGGAATTACGATTTTTTTTTTCTTTCTTTAAAACTGTTGTATGTATATTAAACTAAGCACATATGAGAACAAGAATTTATTTTTTTATTAAACTTAACACCAATTTTTGTTGCTTCGCCTAATTTAGTAAGTAACAGATCAATTGAAAATAAGAAATTAATTGAAAGTAAGTAAACTCTTTAGATATATTATTTTACTTTTAAATATACTAAGAAAAATTTCGAGAACATTTGACAAACAAAATTTAGTAGTTGTGGAAATAAATACGAATGAATAAAATTCATTTATTTTTAGTGCCTGTATAAGAGATGATTATTATTTCAAAATAAAATTAAAAAGCCAATATTTTTTTTATAGTTGTGCTATTTTTTAAAGCATACCTCTGAAATTAAGAATTATTTGGAAGATTTCGAATAGGTATTAAACAACAGTCGAAAAAGTACTTGCTTTTATATTTTATAAAACACTATTTTTTCTACCCTATCCATATACACATACATAATTGTTTCGTTTCATTTATTTTGAAAATTAAAGTTTTTTAACGTTATCAGATTTTTAAAATAATTGCATGCTGATGTTTTATAGAGTACCGAAACAGAGATATTGTTACACGGTGACCATACTCTTTTTGACTGAAGTATAGCATACAGAATTCTATGTATTAAAAGTAATATATATTTATACGTAAGCCATTCACACACTCACGCACACACACATACATATATACACTTGAGCACATTTATTCAATAATATGCATGAATATTCAATTATTTTATTCGGACACGTTTTAATCATCGAATAATCGTTCCTTGTCATATGAACCGTTTTCTTCGAAAGTGGAGCAAGTCCATTTTTGACAAAAAGTCGATTAATTATAACATTGAATGTAATCTGCTATGAGCTTTTATCCGTAAACAGTTCTTCCCCAAACCCTTCAAAATTTTCATCATTTTGTCAACATAATTTTGCGTAGTTCATAAAAATACAAATATAATTACTTTGAAAGTGGTGAATACACTGAAGAGCCATAAAAATGGTACACCTGTCTAATATCGTGTAGGGCCCTCACGAGCACGCAGAAGTGCCGCAACACGACGTGGTAGGGATTCGATTACTGTCTGAAGTAGTGCTGGAGATAATTGACACCGTGAATCCTGCAGGGCTGTTCATAAATCAGTAGGAGAAAGAGGGGGTGGAGATTTCTTCTGAACAGCACGCTGCAAGGCATCCCAGATAAATTCAATAATGTTCATATTTGGGGATTTTGGTGGCCAGCGGAAGTGTCTAAATTCAGAAGAGTTCTTCTGGAGCCACTCTGTAGAAATTCTCGACGTGTGGGTGTTGCATTGTCCTGCTGAAATTCCCCAAGTCCATCGGAATGCACAATGGACATGAATAGGTGCAAGTGATCAGACAGGATGCCTACGTACTTGTCACCTATCAGAGTCGTATCTAGATGCATCAGGGGTCCCATATCACGTCAACTGCACACGCTACATACCATCACAGAGCTTCTACCATTTTAAACAGTCCCATGTTGACATGTAGGGTCCATGGATTCATGAGGTTTTCTCCATACCCGTATACGTCCATCAGCTCGAATCAATTGGAAACGAGACTCGTCAGACCAAGCAACGTGTTTCTAGTCATCTACAGTTCAATGTCGGTGTTGAAGGGCCCAGATGAGGCGGTAAGCTTTGTGTCGTGCAGTCAACAAGAGTACACGAGTGGGCCTTTGGCTGAGAAAGCCCATATCGATCCCGTTTCGTTGAATGGTTCGCACGGTGACACTTGTTGATGGCCCAAACATTAAAATCTGCAGCAGTTTGCGGAAGGATTGCACGTCTGTCGTGTTTAATGGTTTTGCCGACTGCATTACCGTACTCTGATTAGTTCCATACCTCTTTATTTGCATACGTATGCCGGTACAAGTTTTTTTTTTTGGCTCTTCGGTGTATCTCCATATAATATAAAATGGACTTACACTATTTTCAAAGAAAACGGCTCGTATATCATACGCATGCTTCAAAATACATGAAGCACAAAATACAAGTATATATATATATATATATATATATATATATATATATATATATATATATATATATATATATATATTCCATTTTGTTTTTGTAAATAGATTCAAATAAGTTCGTAAATAATTGATTAAGGGGAAATTCAAAATTCATTTCTGCAATGTCTGCCTCTTAAAATGAAATTCAAAAGAGAATTCTTTACATCAAACTCTCTCTCCATCATACTTTATCCAACCAAGATTTTTCTATAATTATTCAAAGCGGAAATTTTTTTAGCATTAAAAAAAGATATACACTAACATTCAAGTTAGCGAGGGATTACAATTAAAGAGTCTAAAAAAAGAGTCAGACAAATGTCGATTCTTTAATAAACGTATCTTCGAGCACATTGATTCGAAAAAGAAAATGTCGGCACACACACACACAAAATCACTACACTTCCAATAAACATCCAAATACCTTTTATATATGTGAGAAAACTGATGTCGCTACCTAAATTCCAAGTCAATTGCTAGTGTACTAAAATATTTGTGAAAAGCTTGGCTTTATTTCCTTCTTATTTGTAAAAAAACTTGTCTTTTAAAGCGTCGAAACTGGACTTATAAAGTTTACAGGAAGAATTTAGACTAAATAACAGCCGAACAGCTAGAGTTAAATCCTTTATATTTTCTTGGAGGGGGGAGGGTAAAACTGCTATTCACAACATGCTGCATAATGAAACTCAATAAACAAAAAGAAAATAGTCTGAAATTTGAAGTAATACAATAAAAAAAGTTTTGAAATTGACAACTTGCATTCGTTTTTCAAAGACACACTCTACACAAAGAACATATTTAAATGTTTATGTAGAATTATGTCATCTAAAAGTTATATAAAGTAATCTGTGTGTGTATGTTTATCAATATTATTACTTTACATACATTTGCTGAAACGTTTTTTTATTCCGTAGAGGGAATAGATGTAGGGGGTATATTTATTACAAGCTCCATAGCTTTTCCTCAGAAAAAGTATAATTTTTTTTTAAATATTAGTATTTTAAACTAAAAAATGGCATAAAAATTGTCAGGTAGCTGATTTCCAAAGGATTTTAGAATGTTGTAAATGGATTTAAATCCACAAGCAGAAGTTTAACTTAAACTGGATTGATTTAAATGAAAAAGATCTAAACCAAGCTTTACAGCTGTGTTAAAAGTTCAACACATGGCACGCGGCAAACGCCTAACTTTACTGCAGTTATAAAGAACGTTCTGCATGTAAGAGCTCTGTATTCAGAGTTTTATAGTCAATATATTACGTGAAATCCGTCAATTTTGTAAAAGGGATGGAATTGTTTTCCTTGAGCGTTAATGAAGACTTTCACGAATAAGCGGTTTGATGTGGCATCGTTTTTTTGGTTCAATGCACCGACAATCTGATCCATGATAATATCTGATCAATCTGATCTTGTTTGATAATTTATTAAATGCAATTAAAGCCATAAAACTTAATAAATGATAAACTATAAAATAAATATTTAAAAAAGTACTATACTGAAAAAAATGAATCAAAAGTTGAAGAAATGATGGAGATGAGAATTTTCTTATGGTAGCAAAATAGTATTATCATATGTGTGTGTATATATATATATATGCATATCAGTGTAGCACACAGGAATTTTTTAAGGAAGGGGGAGGTCCAGGGTCAAAAATCCACCGTCTCGTATCATGCTCCAATACGTCGCCCTACATATTCTTTTGATTTTGTCGATTTTCTTGAAAAAAAGGTAGAAAATTAATTATTGAATAAATAATTAGCATTAATTAATAAAATGAATTATTAATAACAAATACTTAATTAAATTGTACGTAATATATTCATAAGATTATAACCAATCGAAAAAAAGTTAAGGGCTGTGGGGGAGGGAACGAACCCGGCCCCCCTCCTTTGCATGCGCCACTGGTGTATATACTATATGAACTAACTCTTTTAGATACACAAAAATTGGTAAAGATCATAAAATTTCATTTTGTGAAGCTATATTTTCTTCGTGTTTTGTCAGAAATTCACGAAGCCCTTTTGCGTGCATTAATCGCCTATAAAAATATTTTCCCATTTTCATTTCTATTATTGACATTGCTTGTAGAGAGACCAAAATGTGAATTTAATAATAACTACGATTTTTTACATAGTATCACATAATAGAAAACATTTATTATAATGAAATGAATTTCTAAAAGGCATTAGTGTTTTATCATCAAAAATCTAGATGATTAAACAAAAAATGTAAAACCATGAGGCTCTACGGAAATATATTTTAAAGAAATCCCTGAGTAATTAATATCTTATAAAAGAAAATTATTGAATAAAAAAATTACTGTAAAGAAAATTATTTAAATTAAAAATATATTACGAATTTGATAAAAACTCTAATTTATATATATATATATATATATATATATAATCTGAGTACTTCGATTAACTGCTTCCTCTTTTACTATTTTTGTTTTGAATTCTACGTATTTAATTAAAACTATACTTAATAACTAAATATTATAGTTATTATAGAACACATAATCAATTTTTTTAACTAACTCTTCCATGATTTTCTAAACAATAAATGCAGACTCAATAGGATATATCTCATAAAAATCTCTTTTGTATACATCTTTTCATTAATTAAAATACATCATATGTTTCTTTTTTATGAAGAATCATAGTTTTATTGATATATATATATATCGATCAATTTTTATTAAATTCTAAAATTATTGTAATATCATATTGTTAACAAAAAAAATTCTTTGCACAAAATTTCAGAACTTTAGCTCATTAGGAAAAATGATTGAAAAATCTATTACAATTTTTTTCCAATTATATAAGAAATCAGATTACATAGAAGCGTGTTATAAGTTACTCAATTATTTTTGATGTTTCTATTACTATTCATTGATCATTATACTTCCATCATATGTATATATATATATATATATATATCTTTATATATGCCACTGGCCTAGGTAACTCTCAAGGGGCCATGTATCAAAACTCCTGGGGCTCTTTTTTAGATATGGAAGCCCTTTTAATAGGGCTGCAATTATTGTTAGGGCTCTGGTAGCTTGGGGGACCCCAACAATGTATATACATACAGTCAGACCTCTATATAATGAAGTCGCTAAATCCCGAAAAAAAGTTCGTTATATGGAGGTTCACCTTTCAATACACCTTATAAACCACATAAAACAAATTTTAAGTTCATAAACACTATATATTAATAAGTAATAATTCATACCTTTTTGTAAACTAATATATATTTATTTTATATATATTAAATATCAAAAGAAAGAAAAATTGCAAGGAAAGTTTCTTGACACCTTGATACACTTCCTGAAGAATTAAATGCATTTCTTTGATGCTCAAACACTTTTAACATTTTAGAGCAACAAGAAAGAAATTTACTAGTACGACTGATCAACTCCACAAATGAACGGAGACTAGTTCAAGAACACGAGACAACTCCACTGAGAGTTAAAGGGGATATCGAAGATGTTTATAGTGAACTGGACAATGGGGGTCAAAGGTTGCACTTCTTGGATCAAACGCCCAGAATTATATTGCTCTGAGCGAATTAGGCACTTAATACAAACCATTTCAAAATTTATGACCACTACAAAATATGTTAAAAGAGCGAATAACTTGAAATGTCCAGAAATGAGAAAAAAATTGAATCACAGGAGTAAAAGTTCGTTATATAGAAAATGCACTTCGCTATAGAATAGAGAGGTTATTTTACGAAGAAAATCGTGAAATGTTCTTGGTTCCAGGAAAAAGTTCACTATATTGAAAAATTCGCAATATTGAGGTTCGTTATATAGAGGTTCGACTATATATATATATATATATATATATATATATATATATATATATATATATATATATATATATATCACTTTCACTAGAATCAAACGTAATACGGGCATTTCTTAATCTGGTTTTGAATTCTCCGGTAGATATTAATAATGTACAACATGCATGACTAAAAGAAATGAGGATACTTTTTAACGAAGACATTTTGTACCGCAGACGCAAAAAGCTAGCATCAAAACACCATGGACAAGTTACATTGGACAAAAAAGTGTTATTCCCTTTCATTCCAAAGATTTTTGCTTATAAACTTCTATTACCGGAAGCTTCTGGAACTTTCCTGATATAATTTCCGGGATTTAACACGCTGATTGGTCAAATTATATTGATACTGTATTGCATTATCTCATGATCAAATGTGTCAATGCGAAGGTTTCTTAGGAGATAAATTTGTGGTAAGAATTGCATTTTCCGTTATATGGGTAAAAGAAAATGACACAGTATCACGTGATGTTTTGGAGGGTTCAAGACCATCAAGAATTGAAGAAAATCCCTCTAAAAATGAAGAGAATAATCACAGACACACATAAGTATGTGTCTATTAAAGCAGAAAGATACCTTCAGAGTGGTTAGCCTTTTCTTTATTCTGCTTTTTTAGTGAGCAGCCATATGTTGATCAAAAATCACAACTTTCGAAGTCTCTTACGATAAACTGGTACATAACTTTCTGGTAACCATTACTACATTCTCTTCGATTTTATCGAACTTCTTTCCCATATCATCGCTCAAGAAATGAGTTTCCCAGCTGACAGCTGGACGAGTCAGTATAAAAGAAGTCTAGGAATATATCAAAGGAAAAAAAAAAAAAAAAAAAAAAAACGTCGCATCCTCCTGTCCTTTTCGAAACCCATTGAAAGGATGGTCGCATTTTATGGACGTCATTGCAAAGGGATACTTTTTGTGTATAAGGGACTCGGGAGATTAAGGCGTGAAATTTCCCCAATGCGAATTACTTTATCCCTTTTCAGTCTTTCGCTTTCGCTTATCACGCTGACTACGCACTCTGCTCATTTTCGAAAAGATGGGGATGAGCAGTTTTCTATACTTGGTTTTAGGGGTTATGTAAGCTGACGTATATTCAATGGATTTTGATTCAATAGTCCATATGTTGGTTTGATGAAAACATTTTGTGAAAAAACTGACAGCTCACGCGTGTCGGTTTCGTTATTTAAACATTGTAGAAAAATGTAGAAGCCTTTTTATCAGGAAGCTCTTTTCCTTTAATTTTAGTTTATTTTCCAAAGACACATATTTCATTTTGCAAAATAGAAGCCCTTTTATTTAATATGCTCTCACCAATTGCGTCAATTGAATAATAGGGTTTATTTTGTTGGAAAAATGTATGTTTGACCTCTAACCGGTACGGGCTGCTGAAAACAACTTGCCACAACTGGTTTGCTCGTACGCTGTACGGGCATTGATATTTTCTACTTTCGTTCTTTGATTTGTACATATTTTTAATTTTTATAGTAAGATTATTAGTGCTAGTGTTTTTAATGGATATAGTTAGTCCATGGTACTGAAATGTGATCAATGGTACTGTCATCCATCCGGTATAGTGGTTATTGACGCTGACTGCTGTGCCCTTGGGTCTGGGTTCGAATTCCGGAGAAGGCATAGATGTTTGTAAATGTATAGTGCCTTTGTGGCATGGATCCCCAAGCAGCCGTCGAGCAACAAGTCTTTTCATGAGGTGGATGAAAGGGGAAGAGAGGTGAGAGGTCCCTGATCTCAAAATTGGGGTAAAACCGAGTCAAAACGTACTGTCATCTGTATGGTGCTCAGAGCTACGGCTAACGACAGGCGTACAATCAGCCCTTTGCCGTGATGAATTTCGTGGGCCCCGATCTGACTAAGTCATACAAGTGACATTAGCAACAACAAGAGGTGAAGTAGGGAATTATTTTTTTTATTGAAGTCAGGAATTTAGATTCTTGAGAAAATATTCTAGGGATTCGCTAGGCAATGCGCAATTTGTTGGTTGAGAAAAAATAAAAATAGAAAGGTTATCCAAAAAAGCTGATATTATCTCTGTCCCTATTGCAATATAAGGCGTAGTATTACACCATGCTTCAAACTGTGTGTGTGCATATACATATGTACACACAAACAAAATCCTCAACCGTTTAAAAAAAGAGGTACGAACATGAAATTTTTTGTAAGTATGAGAAAAATTCTTGTAAGATGTATTTAAAACATTTTTGTACTAGGGGTCTGCGATGGAAAAACTCCAATCCGCAGCCTGTTAGAAATAAAAAAAAATAGATAAAGCATTCTTCGTAGCATATAGAGTGGACTGGTAAAAAGCAAACATTTAGGGTTTTTTGTGTTCCACAATTATAAAATAAAAAATAATATAAAAAACTTCAACATTGAAAATTAAAATAAAATTCTTTCATTTTTGCATCTTGTTAAGTATTATGTAATAAAAAAAAATTGCCTTTTTTGGATTATTTTGGGCAAACAAATTGACCATGCACACACACAAAATGGGTTAAAAGATAAAAATTGTACATAGTTTTATAATCACGTTATTACATAATTATTCTTAAAGTTGTACAATTTTTTTCTGATTTTGATTGACTTTCACTGAGAGGAAGTTAAAAATTAGTTAATGAACAATGGTTTTTGTATTTTTGAGTCATAAGCAGATGATAAGGAAAGGAGAAATTTGAGACCAAATTGAGAAAACGGCTCCATTATTTATTTTGAAATTAAACACAGTAACAGAAATCTGAACTTTTCTGCTACGAAGATCATATTTTTTGTCCATAAGTTACCTCATCTTTTGTTATTCTTATTTTCAACTCAAACTCAGTGGCGCAACAGCCCATGAGGGCCAGAGACTACTGTGCCCATCCTATAAAACGTGACCATTGGGTACTGTGGTGCATAAGCAGATGTCCCTATCAGGTGGTCAGTCTGAAGCGAGACCCCCAGTGTTTAAGTCCCGAAGCAAGCTTGGTTCTCATTTATCGACCCACTGCAGTAGGGATGAAAGGTTGAGTCGACCTTACCCAGCCCGGGAATAGAACCCGAAATTGTTATTTTCACACTGTATATTTTTCATTTTTGTAAATCAACTGGTTCATCAAGTTTTCTAAATTTTCGTTTTTTTCTTTTTGAGGTGACTGACAACATTCGAAATTGTGATTTTGAAAAAGCGTATGAATGAATAATTTTTTTAATTGTTAGTATCCGTTGACTTAGAATATACATACAAAATTTTTTAAAGAATGTTTTAAGAAAAGTCATTTAAATGCACTTTTTCGCCCCCAAAATGAAGAAAGAATGACAATTGTTTTTCGCCTATAACTAGCCAGTGCTTTCTACGGAGACTGAACTAAAAGCTTTAAAAAGTTCACTTTGTTTTCATTTAATATTACTTGAAATAATAATTGATGTTTTTAGTTAAAATTTTTCAACTCTAATGTATTAAAATATGAATAAATTCCCTTTAAAATTAAATATTTCAAGAATATTAGTTCAGGCTCTGTGCAGAGGTCTTAGTTATATATAGCCAAAATATTATTAATATAGAAGCATTTTTCATAAAAGGAGAATGTTTTGAAAACATGCCCTTTTCTCTCTTCATTTTTTGCTAAAACAATTCCTTTTAAATAATTTTTACTTGTAATAATAGTCGTCAAACAATTTTATATGTATATTCTTACTCAAATGACACTGAATATCAATATATATATATATATATATATATATATATATATATATATATATATATATTATTCATTTATATGCTTTTTCAAAATCTTGTGTGTGTGTGTGTTTTTGAACATAATCACCTGAAAATGAAATTTATGTAACCAGTTTAAGTGTTGTAATAAATTGCATTCTACTATGGTATATATAATTAAGCAACCGTCATTTGAGTTCATTTAAAAATAAAAAAATATTGTTGAATGTAAGTTTTTAACATAACATGTTGTAGAATGAAGTAGCTTGCTATTTAAGTAATTTTAACTAAAAATATATATCCGAAATATATTCTTGCAAAATTAATATTCCAGGAAAATTCTCATTAACTTCTACATAAATAAAGATAAAAACCTTGGCAAGCATGTCCTTAATTTCCAGGCCCTATTTAAATCCTTTGCTCTTAAATTTCCGATAAATGTATGGTGCTCAATAGGTGGTAATAAAAAAATTGTTTGTGAAAGTTAGACTATTATTACTTGATAACTGATAAAGGTGTAGTAAGACAAGTTTAACCATTAAAGATGGAACGATTCAGATGTAGTAATAGTAAAACTATGTTCTGCAGCAGGGTGTTGCAATCTTATGTAGCACTTCCGTTAAGTGTTCTTATATTATTAAGTGCAACAATAAAACCCCATTTAAGTGCAGCAGACACGACGTGATATCATAAACTTTGCTATCATTTCTCTCCCCAAGAATAAAAGTATTGGTGATTATATACAAATAAATAAAAAAAACAAAAAGAGCTTACATTTTCTCCTTCACTTCTTCCCGAAATGGATTTTTTGCCCCTAACATCATGGCTCATTAGGGTTTTATAGGGGTTGGGGGAGATACTTTCGTGTACAATGTAAAATGCAGTATGCGTGAACATTTAATTTTATTTGGAGAAAATGACATGTTGCTTAGAATATAATTAAATCATCATCATTCTTAAGAGATGTTTTAACTGATTGGTATTAATACATTAAAGTTTCCTTTAAGAGTAGTTTTTCATCATTTCTGCATTGTGAGAATTAAAATCATACAAATAAAAAAACCATTTTAAAACTAGTTTATATCCTCGTCAAAATAAATATATGCATTGGACTTTTCCCTATGTGTGAGCTCGGTTTTTATCAGGGCTTCGAACCGTATTTTTTTCTTTCTGGTTATCGTTCCGCCAAAAATAACGGTTTTTGGTTCAGTTCCAAGTGAATAATTTTATTTTATGTATATTCGCTTATTTGTACTAAAATATTATTTTCTCACAAACAAAAAATATAATTCTATGAAAATTTAAAAGATTTTATTCTTTTTTTAATTGGTACACTATATGAAGTGATACAATTGCCTTAAAATCCGGCGTATAACGCGCACTTTGAACTAAAAAAAATAAGATTGTTTACGGATGCACGTTATACGCCGGGTATAAAAATGAGAGCTTTAAAAATAGAAAATAAGAGGAGTATATATATATATATATATATATATATATATATATATATATATATATATATATATATATATATATATATACATAAATTAAGACTTGTACATAGAACAGAATACTATTTATTTAAAATAAATAACATTTCTAATGAACTCAAAGGTTTGTAGTCCCAGAAGTATATTATTTTTTCATAATCTTGGGATAGTATCTCGAAAAAATGATTTCAAAACAGTACATTGGCACACGTACATTTCAGGTTCCTTCGTAAAAAAAAGGGGTGGGGGTGCGTTATACGGTGAATATACATAAAAATCAAAAAACGTAGCTTGAAAGTATGGGTGCGTCTTATACGCCGGATTTTACGGTAACTAGCAAATGCAATACGAGCGGTGAGCTGAGAACGACGAGCATTGGCATTGTTTTACATTATCAAAATCGCATTTGATAACTAGGTTCATGATTCTGGGGTTTGTCTATCTAAACACTTTATACAAACATTCGTGGATGATCGCATGCTGAGATGCGAAAAATATAATTCAGACTGACATTTTTCTTGAGAAAATCATATGTACTTCTAGTTCCTTCAACTGAATTAAATATTTCTTCTGCAAGTGGTTTAATGCGAAACTGAAACAGAAAAGTACTAGTGAACATAAAACAGGAAATCAAAAAGCAATGTATATTTAATGATGAAAATTATATGATAGACATTAAATTAGAAAATATTGATAAGTTGGTTGCAGTAGTAAAATGACTGAAGATATATCAAACTGAAATAAACTGATATTTTTTTTCGGTTCAGTTCTGGTTATCGGTCCGACAAAAATAACGGTTTCCTTTCTGGTTTTCGCGCGGTTCGGTTCTTGTTCGAAGCCCTAGTTTTCATAAATGTAGTGTGTGTTCCTTAAAACTCACTTAAAAAACTTACCAAAGTTGTAAATATCAATGAGAAAACTACCATTAACCAATTTAGCAACGGTCTTATGCATAACTTAAAGTGGGAGTTTATAGCAATTTTGAGAATTTCGGGAGTGGAGAAGCCGAGTTTTTTTTCTATTTTTTTGTATCACCAATTTTTTTGGTTATATTTTAAAACAAAAAGGTTATTTGGATATATCTGAAAATTTTTTTTAGTTGAAAATAGTTGCAATATATGTGTTAGGTACGTGTTTATTATGAAGTTTTAAAAGTGAAATTATACAAAATCCGAATAATTACAAAAATCCCTACATTAAAAATCAAACTGTCCAAGATTTGTCTAGTAATTCACACGAAAGATTTACTTCACACATAAATTGATTGATTGATTGAATATTAACGTCGCACTGTTCAGCTACACGAGGGCTTTTGGCGACGGACCACGTAATTTTGAACCATGGTCAAGTGACGTGGACGACACCTGAGCTGGCACCCCCTCTCCTAACTACCACACCACACCAACGGGAGGACGTTTCAGCTCTCGACAGATTTAACGTGCATCGCTGCCCTACACGGCGGGTCTTTAGTGGTACTGGGCTCGAACACGTGACAAAGCAAGCCACAGTCCAATACCTATACCACTCGGCTACCGCGGCCTACTTCACACATAAAAGCTAGAAATATGCTATATGGGTGTCGTTTATGATTAATTTTTTCTTATTTAGTATAATATGATGCATTTCTTCTAAATTGAAAGAAATTAGACTTCTCAACATATATTTTACATTGCATGAGCAACATAATTTCTATTCGTTTTTCTTTGTATCTTTTCTACTTTAATTTGAATTCTGTAACATTATCGATAAATTATTGAAGTCTAAGAAATTTGAAAAGGAAGTTTTTAAAAAACTTTATTTTCTGTGGGAAGAAACTGAAAAGTTCAGCAAATAATAAAAAAAAAACTACTCGAGTTTAGATTCAAAATGTAAACCTCGTTCAATCAAAAATCCAAAGAAACTTTGTATAAATGATTAGTTATTTCGAACAAAAAAATATACGTGAACATAAAAAAATTTCAAAGTTGCTGAACACATTTCAGTGAAAAGAATTATATTTTCATCCTCAAATAGCTTTGATCAACCAGGTGGATTGAGGGTCCATATGTTTATGATATATTTTGTTATATATCGTAACCGTTACTATATATCAGTGGTTCCCAAATTGTGTTCCTCTGAACCATGGGGTTCCACGAGTCACAATGAAAAATTCGAGAAGAAATAAATATGTATTCGAAATGTGTGGATTCCCGTTCGCTATCAAGTTTATATAGTTACAAGTATCTATATAGCTCGTCCTACTCATTAAAACTGAAAATTTTATTTATTTATAATAACTTTATTATGCAACGCTTTTTAAACTTTTATTATAATAATAATAAATTAATATTAAAACGCTTTATCTTTATATACATATACTCTCTACTATATTTGAGAATATTCTATTGTTTACTATCTCGAGTTCCACGAGATAATTTCTACTCGTTAGTTAACAAAATGCCTTGCAAAACTAAATAGTTTTCTAAAGGAACATTCACCTTTTTGACTTCATGGTAAAAACACCTATGATGGAGGAGAAGAAACAACTTATGAACAGATTTGATGTTAAATTCTAAATTTAACAAGAACAGCATCTAAATTTTAGGTTGAAAATTTATACGAAATACGCAGGTTTTCTCATACAGCTATAAACATTTTAATGTCATTCAGAGCATTGTGTTTAAGTGAAATATATTTCTCTACGTGAATGGCTACAAAAACAAAGTATAAAACAAATTAAACTCTGAATAAGTAATGCAATTGCATTTAATCTCAATAGGCCTAGACTTCGACAGTTTCTGTAAAAAAAAAGGTAAGCATGTATTCCAGTTATTAAATAATTCAGGGATAAGTGAAACTTATGGATCATAAATTAATATTAATGACTAAAATTATATTAAAAAATTAGATTATAATTTTTTTAATAATAAATGCAATACTTTTTTTAATTGCCTTTACATAAAGTACCCATATCATATGTTGATCAACTTTAAATATTATTTTGAGATATATTCTTCAAAGTATTTGTATGGAATGGGGTTCCACGAAAACACTTTCTAGTTTTAGGGGTTCCACGGAAGCACCTTCAAGCTCTAGGGGTTCCTTAAGGTGAAAAAGTTTGGGATCCACTGCTATATATAATACATGGGAAATCTTGTTAATTCATTTTTATTGTCCTATTTATTATCTTAAGGTTATTTTTTTTAAATTCCAGAAATTTGAAAAATATTTTTTAACTTTTTTGAGGGGATTTTAGTTATTTTCAGGATTTAAAAATCTGTGACTAAGTGATAAAGAAATTGATATTCAATTTTTTTCTAGTAGATTATCCATTCTAAAATATTAGTGATAATATTCTTGCTTATATTTCCTTGTATAAAATGAGAAAGAGAGAGGATAATTTTTATATATTTTAGTATAAAATCATTCTTAGTTTATTTGTAACAACTTATTCGTCATGTTAGATTTGTTTTATTTTACTCGTTAATTTTTAAATATTTTATGATATCGGATTGACTATTTATGGCAAATTTATTGTTAGATTTATTATATATTAGTCATTAAGGGGACATGGTACGATTTATGCAAAAGTTTTTAATTTAAGGATTTTCAAAATTTTTTTTGGTTGGCTCCTATGTGTATATGCTATGTAAAATAGATTTTGCGGTCAAAATTTCATAAAAAGCTAGCCATTTAATTCTTTAAGGAAAAAACTTAAAATTTGTGATTTTAAAATGCCACTCCTCCTACAAAAATTTACGTCCACGCATGCAATCTGGTTTACAAGTGCGTCAAACTATGTAGAACAAAAGTTTGTAGGGGTTTGGCGATACCATGATACCACATGATTGGTTTTTGTATAATACTTCATTTTATGAATGCTTAGTAAAAATTCCTTAAAAAATATTTTTATACATTTTTTAAGGAACATAAAACCTATCATATTTCTGCACTTTTTTAAGTTTAGAGCTTTCAAATTTTGTGAGGTTATAGAAACGTATATGAAGAATAATTTAGGCTAAAAAATTATATTTGATTTTTTTACCGATTTTTGTCAATTGAATCGCATTGTGTCCCCTCCTTAATTATTATATTCTTCAGAAAATCTGATACGGAATTTATAGCAACTTGTTTAAAGTTTTTATTACTCGCAGTTCACTAATAATTAAAAACACAAGGGTTTCCAATTAAAATCAGTCAATCTTAATGTAGAATTGTTATTTAACTTATGACGCAGGAAGGCTAAAAAAAAAAAAAATAAATCCTTCTCCTAGATGTGTGATGAGTTTTATGTGTACTATCACATGAAAACAGTATGTAAGCTGAGCAAACAGTTAATGTTTGCTCAGATTTTCTTTATTTCTTTAATTTTCGAATTTGTTTCATGTCTTGGAGAAATAAAAGTTCTTATTTCTTATATATATATATATATATATATATATATATATATATATATATATATATATATATATATATACTTTTTCAATTCTTCGGTCTGGAAAAGATAAAAAGTAATAATTTACAACAAGGGACTAGTTTTTATTTCTTATCGACAAATATTATTTTTGTACTTTAAAAACAAATACCCAACAAAATATAAAATACTTCGAAGACAAAACTGAACTGCAGTTGAAATATAGATATATCTTAGTTATTGAAAGTCATAAAAATAAATTATTATAGCGTTATACATTTATCAGTATTTTTCAATTAATTTAATGTATTTCTTGTAATTCAATAAATAAGGGGCTTCTTTAAATAGCATTAAACATTACTTTCTGAAAATTGAAAAACTGCTAGAGAGGTCTGTTCGGTATTAATATTATTTCTTTTCAATCTGTTGTTGTTAATGAACACATTGCAAAACTTAGCAATAAAATTTTAAAAAATCAATTTCATTGAACAGAGTTGTAGCTTCATGAGCAAAGATTGGTTTCAAAGAACTGCCAAATTGACAGAAAATAAGACAAAAAGTTTTCATAGCAGAAAAAATTAATAAGCTTTCAAGTTATACGTGGAAAAATATAATGATCTCATTTTAAATTCTTCTGTGAGTGGTGCATTGATGGAACGAATGCGTGATCTCACGAACCCTAATGGATTAGAAACTCCTGATATCATTGACAGCAGATCCAAGAACAACACAGTTTATTCGGATTACTGAAGATCGATACATTTTGTTCCGATAGTGAAACCGGTTCATCAATTTTTCGATACCGAGAAGTTGGGTTCACACGAGCGATTAATTTCTCGAAAATGTTGAGCTCTAAGATGGGAGGTCAAATATATCGAATGTAGTAGATAAATATTCAACAAATGATTAATAGATGCCCATCTTCGCATATGGGCAATTTGTTTTGGCTAGCGGGCAACATTATGCGAGTGGAGAACACTGGAGGGCCTCACCTTTTTAAAATGTGTGTGTGCTGTCATTAATTATAAAAATCAATAAATATAAGTTAAATGAAATAGTGGAAGTTTTATCCAATTTATATACTCTGCTTATTTCATATATATATACACATGTATATATATAAATGGATGATTGTATACATGAAATCGCATCACTCCAGCACCGTTCAACCCCTCACTATGAAAATTGGCATGTATATGTATTTTTTTGTGGAGAAGGTTTTTGTGTTCTATCCTCTTTGTTGCAACTCCCCACCGGTAGGAGCTACAGCATATCAACTTCTGCACCGTTCAATCAATCGCCAAGTTGCCAACAGGGTCGCCAAAAATGATGCCAACAGCTCTATCGCCAACATTTCGCAGTGTTTCCATTGAATCGCCATTATAATGTAAGGAACGGCGTTGCTTGCGAATATATTACAATTTTAGCATAAAATAAATACAACAGAAAGTAATAATAACCTATTACGCATCCAGATATAAATTATTTACACTAATTTAAGTGTTCATTACACAAAATTTGCAACGATGTGTTACTTTTTCTGAGCAGAGATCAGCTTAGGAAGGTGTTTTCAACAATCGACCCAAAAGAGTGTTACGGGGCGTTATAAATAAAAAAATCCTTTTATCAGCTATTAGATCTACACTTAAAATTTAACAAATATGGTTTTTTTTTGTTCAGCTGAGATATGCAAAAAGCTTTTTTTTTTGTTTGTTTAATTTACAATTCAAGTAAAATTAACTCATTAAAAACTTCTTTATCCTTCAATCTGTATTGTTTAATTTTTCAATTCACCCGGCTGAAGAAAGGGGATAGCGACTAGTATTATCTATAGCTGCGTGCACATTTAATTTTAGAGTTAGTTTATTTAGACTAATGTATCCCATGATACTTTACTACATTTTTTTTAATCAAGAGTAAGATTGCTGTTTAAATTCTCATTACAGCCTACAAGTTTACCCTTCTGTTGTAATTTCATCTATATTTACTCTTGTTGATCATAATGCAAGAATAACTGCTCACAAAAATATGTCGTCTAAAATATAAAGAACAATTCTCCTGCAAATATCTTCATACATGGGAATTTTTCGGCTGACAAATATTTGTAAAATTCAATATCATAGCATTAAACATTTCCTTCACACTGTGATTTGACTTCAAATCAAAAAGTTCAAGTTGCAGCTCTTCAAATGCTCTATCAATATATATAGCAAAGAAACGACAGAGAAAATTAAGTTTAGGCTCAATTTTCTTACAATTTTGAAATTTTCTTGTGGTCTTATCCTCCAAACTCTGCGGATATCTTAGTAGAAATACGAGTTGTGACACAAAAAAAAAAACGTGACTGGTCCAATAAATCATTGTACATACAGAATTAGGGTCGTGGGTAGTCTAGTGGTTAGAGCATCTGACTCCAGATCGGAAGGCCTGGGTTCGATGCCCGATGCCACCAAATACCCTCCGAGTACACGCGGAGTACGTACTCGTTAAATCTGTGGGTTCGTAGTCTTGTGGGCTGAATCACGAGCGCAGGGACTGGAGAATATTTCCCTCCCCTTCAGATTCCATGCAGTAGTTGTGGAGGTGGAGATAGTTGGTACCGCCATCTATCGTCCCTTCGTTGAATTTCGTCGAGCTAAATCATACTACCACCTGTATGGTGCTCAAGGCCAACGACAGGCGTACCCCATGCCACGATGAATTTCGTGGGCCTCGATCTGACTACGTCAGACAGGTGGCAATAGAAACAACGACAACATACATAATCAGTTCTCCGTGACATTATCACGTTCAAAGTAGTTTCCTTCAACGTTCACATACTTCTGAATTCGGCGCTGCCATTGCTGGTAACAGTTCTGGAACGAGGGATTTAGAACGCCCTTCAGAAGATTCTCCGTTTTTGCATGAACCTCTTAAACTGAGGTAAAATGGGGTTCCTTTAAGCAAGATTTAACTGTAAGAAAGTTTTAAAAAAGTCGCAATGGACCAAATCAGGTGAATAAGGGGAGTATGCTCCATCACAGTAACATTTTTGCTGGTCAGAAACTGCTTGACAAATAGGGCGGCCGTGTGAGCGAGTGCATTGTCTCTGTACAACAGCCTTCCATCATTCCCCAATTCTAGCCCTTTTTTTCCTAATTTTTTCACGAAATCTTTTAATATTTCAATGTGGTAATGTTGGTTAATAGTCGGACCACTGATGTGAGTGGGAACCCTCTCATATCACGATTTTTGGCGATGTTTGGGCTCCCAGCACTTTTGGCTTGTTTTGGTCTGTAATCACTGACCTTGGGTACCTAGCAGGTTCATCTTCTTCCACACTGTCTCTTCCCCCTGAAAACCGCTTATGCCCTACAAACCCATGTGCACAAGACAAAGTTTCCTCTCCATAAGCCTCGGTTAATATATGAAATGTTTTCGTGGCTGATTTCTTAAGTTTCACAAGGAACTTGATGTTGATTCGACATTTTTACGGCAGAATGCAGTTGTGCATGTACACTCAATGACGCGATACTCCCTACTGGCGTGATCGGTAATGGCGAAACTGGCCACATGGATAGAGGAGGTGTGTGAGATAACGTCATCAAAACAGTTGTTGCCAACTCCACTCTTTTTTCAAGTTACACTTTTAGTTTCATTTTTTTGTCTCACACCTTGTACTTTTAGTTACTTTGTTTTCCTAATAAATAAATAAAGGAATTCGGTTTTTCTAATAGTGAAAAATATAAGACGAATCTTTAATCGCGCACAGGAAACAAATCTCGGTTCAAAGTGAATTTTCTGACTGTCTTGATGGGCCACAAAAATCTCTTTGAGGGCCACTATTTTCCCACCCCTGGATTAAAAGATAAATGTAAATGCTTAATTTCGATTACTTAATTGTAAAAGATAAGTAATCGAAGTTAAGTATTTACTGTCTCTCAAAATAAGAGAGAAACGATGTAGAATATTTATCAATGTTCAAAATTGACAATTGTTTGCAATAATCGTTAGAACTTCTAATATAAAACTTTCTGTCAAATAACATTAAGACAAGCTTAGTCACAGCAAAGTTTTACTTTATTATGTAAAACAAGCATTTGTGTAGCAAAATTTCTTCAGAAAAAAATTAACTGTGAAATTAATAATGTATTCAAAATGCTTCTCTTTATTGTAACGATAAGAATAATTGTATTCAAAAACAGCTAGGAAAAAAGATTAAATGTAATTGAAAAAGTTGCATTTTTATCTAATATCAAAATACAATGATATTGAACCGATTTCAGATATGAATTGTAGAAACATCACACGTTTTAAATCTGCTTTGCTTATTTATTTCTAAAGTTATAATATAAATATTAATTACACGATTTGTATAGTAAAAAGAGAGAGTCACATTTTATTCACGTTATACGAAAACTGAGTAGATTAAAGAATTAATGTTATTTAATTCGAAAAACCATGTAAAACTCTATAAATTATCTATATATGTGCATTTACATTTAACATGACATTTCTACAGTTAACATTTTGACATGCATACATTTAACATTTTGGCATACATGCATTTAAAAATACAAATATATTTAATATTACAGAATCTATTTGTGTTTCAGTATTAATACTAAATCCCTGCATGATTCAATTAATGACGAAAATAAAATGGAAAGCGCATACATATTGACTCAATAAAAGATAAAAACTGTAAATTAAAAATTACTAGAAATAACATATTAATTAGTTATTCCCCATTGATAACAAGAGTATTATTTGCTTACGGCTAGATAAATAGCAGTCGTGTACTCTCTACAATGGTCGACCATATCAGCTATGTTTTGACACTCTAATAAAGAGTTACGACCAGTAATGACAGTTTGAAAAGATGAACTGATTTGGGAGACATTTTGTGGTAATAACCTTTTTATTGGAAAATATTTACTTATTTTTCCTGCTATAAAATTTTTGATTTTGCAAGTTCTTTATATTTTTTTTAATAATCACCCTAGCAAAGATCTTTAGATCTCGGAAATTAAGGATGCGTTCTATGTTTGAATCAATGTTTAAAATGGTTTTTGAGACTTGAATCAGACTCAAAAGGCCCTCAAAAATTAACAGTAAATCGATGAATTTCTTTCATACTTTCGAGAAACAATTAACAATCCTAAATCGCGTCGGAATAAATTAAAAGTGTAAAATAAAGAGGTGGCTCTTCCTTGAACCGTGTAATTTACTTTCCAAAATTCACTTCTCTGTACAAGAGAATATACACTTTTTACTTGTAACTGGATTAAATAAAAAATAATACTATAAAATTTTTAAGAAGCTTGTTTAGAAATAAAAAGAAATATTTTTACTTATATTTCAATTTATATAGAAATTTTACAATTATCATTAATTTCATGATTCGAATATTCAATTTCAATTTTGAAATTCTACTGCACAGAATTTCCTAAAAAGTACATACTAGCCCCAATAGTCTTTTTACTTTTTTAACCTTTCAAATGAAAGAGGGAAAGGCAGAGAAAGAAACTAAATGCAGTTTTCTCTGCATTTGGTTGGAGAATAGGACTACATAGAAAAGTCGAACATTTGAATCGATCAGATCGAACCAATTGGTGGAGTTCTATTAATAGACAAGCTGGAATAACTTAGTTTATATTTACGCGTGGTATGAATTTTTATTATTTAGGATTTGAAAAAAAAATTGAGAAAGAAATATATTTGTGATAATAATGCGTTCTCTCTCTCTTAAATTACAGTAATGATAAATTTTAAAGTAATGCACATTAATAGCTATAGTTGTGATTTAAGGAACTAAAAAGAGATCTTATTAAAATGATAAGAAAGGGTAAAAAAGAGAGAAAAGGAAAGAAATGGACGAGAGAAAAGAAACTGTTAGTTGAAATAACAAACAAGTATTACTATAAGATTTATGATTGGGGGAAACAATGTTTTTTCCTTATTACGTCATGTAATCGTATTTCGTATTTTTTTAACATTTGCTAACTGATTGTTTGAATGGTTTAGTATATAAAGTTATAATTTATATTGTGTATCTTTGAAGTTCCAAAAGTTCACTGCAAATTACTGTATTTCCTTTCTTTTTAACTTTGGATGAATATAATTATTCCAGATGTTTTGCACAAGGTTTTATAATGACCAATGAAGTAAAAGTTATTTTTCTGTTCAAGTCCAAACTGGATAGGGCGCATACTAATCACACCTATTGATACTGCATTTGGTGATAGTACCATCAACAAACAAACTGAATAAAGATAAGGTGTTCGGGAGATCAAGCCTTAAAGAATAAAGATCGTAGAAAAACAGCTGTCCTTATAATGCATAATGCTGGGCACAAATAACCATTAAAGAATTAGGAAACTTAAAGAATTAGGGTAGAAAATTATGCTTCATTTTCTATACTGACCTAATCTTTTGCATCCTATGAATTTCAGCAGCATAAAAAGGTTTGGCATTTTTTCAGTTTTTAACCTCACACTCGAAATAAATTTTTTCATAACCAGACTGAGATTAATAGATTTAATACTAGCTTTTTGTCTCTTCTAATTATCCCGCTTTTTTTGAAAGTGGAATTAATTTGTTTGATATTCGTTGGAAAAAAGATATTAAAGTGATAGAAATATCTTGGGAATAATAAAATGTGCTTGTTTGAATTTTGAAATAATCTATTTGTGTTCCCAGTAATCTGACTTTTCATATTACCGAATCGAATCATGTTTATCAAATGCTGGCCATCAAATTAGATATATACTTTGCACGTCCAAAATCTTAAGCTAACGCGTCAAGTCAAAATATATCTTCATGGGGAAAATTGTTCCAAAATGACATGGCAAGTTTTGAAAACGAATAATTCTAAAATGAAAGCGGGACACATATTTTGTAATTATAATGACCACATTACAAGTGTATTATTATTTTTCTATTTAAATATATGGACATCACATATTGAAGCTACAAGAGAGCTATTTGTGACGGACCTCGTAATTTTGAGTCACAGTTTTCTCCCTTCCCTCTTCTCCCAACCTATCTTCCACATTAGGATTATTTTGAGTCTCTACAGATTTAGTGCCCCTCAGCCCCGCTATATGGTAACCCTCTAGAGACGGAGTGAGCATTAAGTCGATCGCGATCGATCAGTGGACCACCAAGACATTTTGGGGTGACCGCTTTTACTAAGACCTAATAATCATTCCATCTTACGAAGGTCTAGAAAAACCGTATTTATTCGAATCTAAGCCGCCATCGATTCTAAGTAGTACACCGAATTCTCAACAAGCTTGTGATTTTTTGAAAATAGTCTAAAATGGTTTATCGACATCGAATTTCACGTAATTAAAATAAATTTAAAAGGAAAACCAATAAGAAGTGAATAATTAGTTATTTTATCAGTATTATAAACTTTTAAATACATGCATGATGCTGTAATTGCTCTAATTACCCCATCCAACAAATTTTTCCCCCTTCGCACCCGATTTTCAGTTGCATTAACATTGGGGGAAAAGTGCGGCTTAGATTCGAGTAAATAAAGTATTTTAAAAAATATGGAGGAAACAAAATCAAATTATAAGAGAAAATTTCGTTGAATAGAAAATGTACTTCGTGATTTGGCGGTTATTTTACGACAAAAATCGTAAAATTCTCTAGGTTCCAGGAAAAAGTTAACAAAATAGAGAAATTCGTTAAATGGAGGTCTGACTGCCTTGTATACTTTCTTTTAGCCCACTACACCTACGCCACTAGGTGGATCGCAACACCTTTAAAAAATTAGAAGTAGTCCGTACCCTGGAAAAATCTGCCCACCCCTGCTCTAGAGGCACCAGGATTCGAACCCATAACTCAACAGACCGCTAGTGTAAGGCCCCAACCACTTGGCTACCACGACCACAAGAGTTTCGAGCATTTTTACCATAGAAGTGTTTTGAATTATAATAGATTCGAATTTTTAAAACATATTTAATTGACATCATGTCTATTTAGTTATTTTTACTTTCGAATGGATTGTTCTTCGTTTCATTGCTTACTTTATTCTTTTTTACGAAACGCATGTCTAAGAAATCTTATTCAAAAATTTGCCAAATATTCTATAAATACATTCTTAACTCCTAATAGTGAAAGATCAAGCAGTCTTTCTGTTGATTGTGGTTTAATCTATTCCTTCGAAAGAAGATGTTTACACATTCTTAGAGTAAATTTAAGTCAAGGAAACTAAGGATATAAAAATCAACAAAGTAACGAATAAGTTTCACTAAGTTATCAAGATTACACATTATTTTTCGTTAAGAAGCTGTCTGAGTTGAACGGAAGTTTGCTTTAGGAAGTTAACGAGGTTGTATAAAATTTGGGTTTAAAGAGGCTAACAAAGTTACATTGATTTGTATTTAAGACAGATGTGTCAAACTTATTTCCCATTACGGACAGGTTTTTACAAGTAAAAATCTAGGAAGTTACTCGAAGTTATAGAGGTAGTTTTTATTTTTTTTCATATACCTTTGTTTTTTGTGCTTTTATTGTTCATAAGGATGTTTTATGTTGCATAACTTTGGTACTTATTACTTGAGTGTTAAAATATATCTAGTAGATTGTTTTATCTTTAAAGTCACAGCAAAAATACTTCAAATATCACTTTTCTTATAAATACAGAATGCTTGTCGGTAAATTTTAGTCAAGTCTTATTGTCATTTGGTTCCAATAAAAAACTACCTAATGCAAAAGTCTAGGCAAGATGAATGTTACAAATGTAAATGAAACAGAGACTACATTTACTTTAAGATGTAATTTTAATTGACAGAAAATTACAATTAAAAGTAAACTATTATATACACAACATCTAGGATACATAAGAATAATTTATATTACAAAAAATACAATAAAAAAATACAACAAAATAAAGTAGCGCATAAACATAAACAAAAAGGTTCATGAGAGAGTATACTGTTTAAAAAACATTAATCATTCTAAACCTAGTAAACAAAATCCGTTGTATTTAAAAAGCTAATAACTTATATCCGCAGAGATTGTTTTATTTATAAGAAACAGAGAATACTCTCAAGTGACTCGCTTTTCCTTTTTAGTCCAATTGCATTCGATTTGTTTATTTGCATAGACAAATGTATTTGTACAACAGTTTGGATACGGTAAAAGAACGTACGTTAAAAGCTATTTAATATTAATATATTTTTTGTTTTATGAGGAGACTTAAAGAGTTTGTTTTTGTTTCAGGTGGTTTGTTCGACACCGAAGATGACGAGCAGGAGCTCGCCTTTCGCATCGCTGTCGACCGAATCAATGCCGACACAAGCGTCTTACCGCGCTCTCGGCTCGTTGCGCTTGTCGAGAAAGTCGGCGTCGATGACAGTTTTAGGGCAACAAAGAAAGGTAAGCGTTCATGTGTTAAGTATACAAATGTATCCTCTGTAAATGCTGTTCAGAAGTGATGGTAGATCATATTATTCTTTTGGAAAACAATATTATCCATTGCTCGGAGCTAAACTTTTATTTGTCATTCCTCTTTTAAACAGTTCGTCGTCAAAATTAATAATCCCTGCTTCTAAAATATATAATCATTAATTAGTTCTTTATATTATTTAATCTTTAAGATTTACAACTTATAACTAGCAGCAACAGCTGTATCTTACAGCTTTGAATTTTCAATCATTTCATTATCTGTCTAGAAGCTTTACACATATTTAATTTCAGTAAAAACAGCCCCTTTCTGCGCTTCAGATGAAGCATCAATATTTAAGAAAATAAGCATTTTGTGCATTTGGAACAATATTTTGCTAGAATTTGTTTCTTCTGATCGAATTTTTCGTCCAGTGTTAAAATGTTTTTGCATGAAACTTATTATTTATTGAAATACGATATTCACATGTCTCCCTTAGCATAACAATTTTAATGCTGTCATATTATGTGTGTGTGATACACTATATGCATATACGCATGCTTGCATATATGCATAGAAATATAACAAGACAGTATATGTAATATTTGAATGACAAGCTTTTAGTCTTAGGAACTAAGATTGTGGGGTTAAACATTACTTTATAGCTTAGCAATTAGCTTAGCAAAATTCTAACTCCCATTTATTTTTTTTCCCTGCTTTGCATATTTATATATGACATCCAACAATTTATATTTTCCTAGAGAGAGAGAGAGAAAAATCCCCCAAAATTAAAGATCCAGTTTTCTTTCTTTTTTATGGACATAGCCTTGTGACGTTTTCGCTTCACACAACTGAAAAATCGGCTTCTTTTTGTGGATAGGATAACACCTGCGAGTCGGAAACCCCCAGTGTAATTCGAGGTGTCAGAGAAGAATCACCTGCCCGAACCGAGTGAAGAAAGTTCGTTGAAAATACCCAAGAGAACAGTAGTGTTGCCTCCTCCCTCCCAAATAACATATTTTGAACAGATGAACAATCAATCTTATAAATAACTTCAATGTAAATGCATGTGCTGTATTTAATAACTGTGACATAAATAAACTAATTATTTAATTTCCTTTCTCTCAGGATACCATTAATTTTCTTAAACGTCCCAGCTTGAACTATTTCCTACATTAATATTCATTCGATACTCATAGTAAAATATTCTGAATTTGCCTGAATGGAAGTAACTATGCATCCCGATTCCAAATGGGTGGATGCGGTAGCCTAGTGGTATGTTCACAAACTCGTGGCCACTGTGTTGCGGGCACGAGCCCTGGTGCCACTAAAGACCTGCCGTGTGGAGGGGACTGGTGTACTTTAAATCTGTTGAAGCTTTAAGTCTACCCTTTGGCGTAGTTAGGGATTGCAATACCGGATCGAAAGTTCAATACCGGTATTCGGTATTCTTTTTATCTTAATAACCGGATAACGGTTTTAATATACCGGTATTAGGAATTTTAGAAAAAGAAAGAAAACTCGGGGTTTCTTTTTTTTTTGTTTTATTTGCCACTTTTATTAGAGAGTGTAAGTATCACCAAAAGAAATTTGTAACTTATAAATTATAAGAGTACATGAAGAATTACGAAAAAGTAAACGAACATCTTATTCATTTGAATCACAAGAAAGTGTAAATATCGAAGTATTTACCTCTAAATTCCTCATCTTCAAAAGAATCAATTTCTCGTCCGATGGGTTTGGATATATCTGATTTCTGTATTGCACTTTTGGTTTATTGAAATTTTTTAATTATCTCTAAATATAATTTTTTTTCTAAGAGACAATTCCTTTTCACTATCGACATTAGTGTCATCATCATCTTCGGTAACTGGTACCGAATTCTTCTGAACATGGATAGGTTTGTGTGTAAATAACTTAAAGAAAATTTGCTATAAACTTGATCAGATTTGAATTGGTTTGTCTTTTTTCTTCTTTTTATTCTTCTGTACGATTAGTTATTCTTATTCATTATTATGGGTTATTTATTTATGGTATATATATATATATATATATATATATATATATATATATATATATATATATAATGAATTTAAAAGGTATTTTAAGCCTTATAAAGTATCATATACAAATGCAATGTGAATAACAAATTCACCAAATTAAAAAAATATCCAGCTATTTCGCCCTTTCTTCACAACTACAACCTTGTTTTCACATATTCGAATATTAGACTACGAATCCTGCGTGTGTGTAGTATAGCTCTGAGCTGTAATAGGCTAGTTTTTGCCCGCCTTCTTGGAGGATTCACATATGTTATCACTTCTCTTGATTGTACGATGCAAGTTTATATTCCCAGTCTAATTCATTTCCGCCTTTCAGGAGAAATAAAATTAAAAAGTATACTATTTTGCTATGTTGGTTATCCCTGAACTTATAGATTGGAGACAATTTCAAAAAATTCTAGTAAATACCGAAAAACAGGTATTTAAACTTGTGAATACAGGTATTACAAAATTGTACAAACGGCTCAAAATACCGGTATTCGGTATACCGGTATGCCGGTATTGCAATCCCTAGGCGTAATAGTTTGGAGAGAGGAGGACAGCTCAGGTGTTTTCCTCATCACTTGACCGAGGCTCAAAATTATGAGGTCCGTTCCTAATAGCCCTTGTGTTGCTTTATAGTGCTGCGTTAATATATAACTCTTACTCATTCCCTCATCCAAACCCAAATTAAATATGGTTGGCGTCAATTTACAATGCTGAGTGGACTTCCGATTGTAGAGTCTCCAATAGGATTATGAACGAAAAAACAACTTCATATCTGAAAAATTCGCATGCTAATTTTAAAACGTTGTACACACAAAGGTGTACAACGAGATATCTAATTAGGTAAACTGGTCAATTATGTGTTTACTGTTTTGAGTTTAATTTCTCTTAAGCATCTGAGATGTAGTTAAACAATATCTAAGGGAATGAATTAATGATAAATCATATTAGTCATCAACTTTCTATCGTTTTCATGAGAATACAAATATTTTAAATTGAATGCTTTAAATTGTCTTTCAAATTATATATAGTATTAATAATTCCGTGATCGATCACTCTGTATCAAGAATTCTCAGAACAATGGATTAGTTTACAAAATCCATTTATTTTCTTGACTCTAAGAATAATTCCTTTTACAAAGCGTAAGAATGCAATATTCATTGAATTTATTTTTGCATCAAAAGCGAATTCCAAGAGACAAAAAGAATGTAAATTCCAACCACAAACTTAGTTTAATGGAATTGATTCTATTGCGCAAACATTTATAAAAAGGAATAAACATTTCCTTAAGTACAGAGAATAAAATTACATATGGTATAGTATAAAATACAAATTTCACTTCATTTATATTTCCTTCCCAATTGATCAAAAAAACATAAGTTAGATGAAACTTTCAGTCTTTCTGAATTATCTGCAGTCTTTTCAAATTCTAACCGTCAGATTAGATTTCAAGAAAAGTCCCGGAACACTGAATGGTAGATTGCTTTCTCCAATCAAAATATTTTCGAAGTGGAGAAAAATAATAATAATAACCATCCCATTTTCGAAGAGAAAAAAGAGTTCTTAGTGTAAAATCTTTCTCAGAAGTGATAAAAAGGCTCCTCAATTAAACGGGAAAAGATTTTAAGAAGTAAATATTTTCCTTAATCATGCAAACGTTTTTCGTTTGAAAAGAATCTGAGGAAATGTTTATATAAATGATAGGAAGTTTCAAAAAGGGAAGAAAAATTAGCATTTCTCTTTTAAATTATTTTTATTTCCATTTAAAAAAGATGGGTCGGAGTATGTGTGTTATACACATCTCTTTTCCTTTTGATTTAAGCAGCTATTTGTGAACATTTTAGATCAATCAGAAATATGCTTAATAAAAAACCTTCACTTTAAAGACACGAGTAAGCGAAACTTTTATATAAAAAAATACTACAGATTTTGGCATTCCTCTATCCCACATTAGATCTAAAATTAAGAAACTTCCAATCAAGAAAACATATATTCTTTTTGCGTATTTATCTTTTTCCTTATTGATTGTGAAATGAATTAATTTATGCACTTTTTGTCACTTTTTCTTCAATGGTTTGACAGGGATTTTAGAAGGAATCGTTAAAGGAGATTTTCACACTAAAATTAGTCAAAATTTATTTCTTGTGAACATTTTCAGAATTTTCAAACTTTAAATACACATATTTTTAAATATATTTGGAACAACTTTTAATTGTTCCTACTACTATATCTCCGTCTCTTCCTAAAACGTTCTTTCAGTATATACATTTTTTTTCTCTTTTCCCTGAGAGAGAGAGAGAAGTCCGTATTATTCTTTATTAACAGATATAGATCTTTTCAAGTAGAAATCGATTTAGATTATTTACCTAGCGTATTAAGGCATAAAATTGATCATCTCTGAAGAAAATTGCTGATCTGTAAGTCTAAAAATGTTCAAAACTAAAATTGTAATGATACTACTTTTATTATAGATAAGAATTCTGAGTTCTCTGTAAGGTATTTACATTTTTCTTTTACAAAGGCAATTTCTAATGCAAACAACACTATTTGTAAATTCTGTAAAACTTTTATTATATTTATGGTTATTATAAAATTAATATGAAGAAAACTATGCTCCACTCTAGGGATACAACCTTATCATACCTAAATGTGTGTGGTTCATTTATTTTTGAATGAAAACACACTTAGTTAAATCAAATAAGTTTAATTAATTAACGAGACTATTAAATGAAATTAACAAAATATGTTTGAAGTACACACACATGTTACCGATCTTTATATTATTCATAATTGTAACTAAAAAAGTGCTCTGCTTACAAAATTATTTTTTGTATACAGCTAATACATAATTGATAAAACTATTAGTTCAACTAGTGTGTTAAAATTAATTAGAGTTGATTGGCTACCTTTAAAATGTTCATTGTAACTATTCCTAATAGCGTAATAAGATTTCTATCATGTTAAAGAAAATTTTTTGTTGTATCACTGTTCTGTATGACTTCTTTGCATTAAAAATATCTAGCTTGTTGTATTCTCTTTCAATTTAAGCCTCAATATCCACTTGTTTTTTCAAATTAATTTGTAAACGACTATAGATGCGTATGTGTGATTTATATGAAGGATAATAGTTTTTAAAATTTGATTAAAGAGAGAGAGATATAAAAAGCAATTCAAAATATAAACAAACAAAGGTATAAATATTTCTGGTAGTAGTAAGAACTTAAACGTCTGTGGATATTCTCTCTTCAATCGCAATTGTTATGATTTTAATTTTATTTAATAAAATTACATAGTAAGCTGTAAACTTATACCTTCATTCGCTGTCGTAGTTTTTGTTCCCTTTTTCCAAATTTCTGACAACATATACATTATTTTCTTTTTCTGTAATTTAGGTACCCTCGCAACTTTAAGTATTGCTTTTTTTCATTTTAATTAAGCTCCATGTATGCTACTGCCAACATTGTTTACTTATTTGCTTATTTTATGCTTCGTTAAAAAAATTAAAAAAAGATTTGAGAACAATTTTAAGCATTAAGAATTTAAGATTTGAAGTTTTTTTAACGCTTATGAATGTTTTCTTATCTGAATATTGTATCAATATCTCCAGAAGCAGATTCTAACTCTACTTTTGAGTTCTATACATTCACATGAAACATTTTCTTTTTGTTGTAATAGGTGTCTTCTTGTTGCAAAGAGCAATAAAAGGTTTTAAAAATCTTTCTAATACAACAATACACTTATCAAAATTAAAGGAACTGCCTTCAAATTATATAAAATTAATATGTCACGCAGATACTAAACACATTAGTACATAAATATTTTCGAATATTTCAATGTGAAGGTTGTGTGTACTTTTCAGATAACAAAATATATAAATATGTTTTGAAATTTAACATGATTAATTTAACTATTGCAACCTGCGCAATATTCTTGAAAATTAACTGTCAGTCAAAAATTAATTAATATGAAGTTAAATGCATCGGACAAATAAAAAAAAGTTATCTTATCTTATTCAAAAAGATTTTTCTTTAATTATTTATTTATAAAATATGAAAAGAAAGCAAAAGAAATTAAGCTTCTTAAATACGGTACTCTCTTTTTTAGGGCATTTCCTCCTTTTTACATGTCGTGCATATTTTCCTTCTGACTTGCAAGTCACGAGACATACTTAATTTACATGTTAAAAGTTCTTTAACAGTGTAAAATAGTGATGCCAATTTTCATTGTAATGAAGCAAGATACTTTAATCTATATAATTAAAACACTGCATTACCTTTCTTCCAGTGTAGCTACACAAGTCCTTTATTTGTATTTACTGTGATACTTCATCGAAGGTACACGTAAATAGGACTGGACTAAGTAGGTAAAATTAACCTGGAATAGTATTTTTATACATGAAAGATCTGTTATTAAATCCAGTTAATATATTGACACATGCAGAAAGAGATTTTTTATGCTTAATGTTTCTCTGACATATTAGTGGGCCCTACTTTCTTTTTAAAATGTATTCCATGTTTTCCTTTAAGGGGTGTTGGAAAGCTAAAATCTTATTTTTTTGACAATTTGAGATTTTTACATTTTCAAACTGTATAGATTTTAACCTTTCTAAAAACACCTTACTTTAACTTCTAGGGTATCTAGAAGCCCTTAAAACGTATTTTTAAATAATCATTGAATTTGGGCCACGCCTATTTTAATGGCGAAAATTGTAAACAAATTACTTTTTTTTGCTTAAAAGTGTAACGACTGATATAAACCAAAACATGTATCTTTTATTTTAAATTGAGCCTTATATTTTTTTATGTCCTAGTCGATTAGAAGTCTCACTGTATACATTAAAATCAATTTATCTCAAAATATAAATTTTAATGTGCGATGTACCTTTTCTGAGAAACTACTGTTCACAGGTATGTAAATTTTTTATGAATTATCTATAAGGATGTCTAATGTGTACTAAAATGAGCTTTTTGTAAGACACTCAAAAATTTAATTTTTACAAATTATTTAAGTAAAAAATGGGTCAAATTTCGCAATGTTTGATAAAATATTTCATAATTTATTAAAAAATTCAAAATTAGCTAAAAGCTCATTTTAGTATAATGAGAGAAGTGTACTTTATTAGTATGAAAAATTTCAAGCATGTACATAAAACAGATTTTGAAAAAAGGTACATCGAAAACAGAGCCAATTTAACATTGTCAGTATAGAGAAACAGAGAGGTTTCCAACTCCCCTTAATCGTTTATTGTCTTTAGTTGGTTAAGTGAGCCATTTGTATCATAACAATATAACTGTAACTAAATGTCTGTTTGGTTTCGTTTTGATGTCAGGGCTGTGCTTCTCATACTTTCAATGTTTGCGACCCAATTTTCAATCGCAATTTTCATGGCACCCCCTTCATGCAATAACAATGTATTGAATTCAATATTACTTTGACGCTAAGGCTACAATACGACTTTAATTATAAATTGTACAAATTATCAAGATAAGCATTAAATTTTGCTTAAAACTTTGTATATAAAACAGCCCATGGGGTCACTATTAATTATTAAACTTGTTCTTAATTTAGTATTGATCAATTAATGATCAAATACATTGTGCAATACTGATACATTTAAAAGTATATTATATCATTGTAAATGTGCATATTTTATTATATCAGAATGTATTTTGTTTTAATTCCTTTCAATAAATTATAATTTTTTTTAAATTCTTTTATTTTTGATTTTTCGATGTGCTCGCACCTCTTTGTAGGCTTATTACGCCCCTAGAAAGGTGCGCCCCACAATTTGAGAAACGTTGTGTCAGGGTATTTCTATGATTCCATTGAGATTATCTAAGTTCTAAGAATGAAAAAATAATGTATATGTGTAAAAAATTCAATGAATGATTGCCAAAAAATGTAGCCCGAAAATTATGCTATTAAATAAAAATATATATTAAAAAATAAACTTCACTCTTTTTTTTTGTCTAATTTATTGCAGTTCATAAAGTATTTTGCTTTTTTTTAGTTTTTTACTATTGTTTGCAACATTTTATTTTGCTAGTGTTTTAAACAACTGAAAATTATTCCGTTCGAAATAATAATTGTTACTCGAAATTTTACTTTAGCCACCATTCTCGATCAAACCTGTTTTTCGAGCTACGTAAAAAATATTGAATATCAGTTACCTTATCCTTCAAATGTAAATGTTGATGCTGAATTGAATTTCTTAAGCTGACGAAGTTGAGCTTTTACGCTTAAATCTTGAATACTCCTACGTGGAATAAAGAAGAATAAGAAAGTGAAAACACTGTATTATCATAAGTCTTTTTTGTTTATTTATTTATTTGTTACTTTGCAGAAAAAACTGATAAAAATATTTATATTATACATTATTCATATAAAAAAATCACAAAGAGAAATATTCTCGCCGATATATTTCACTAAAATATACAAAAAAAAAGATTCAAAATAAAGAACGTGCTACTTTTATCTGGTTAAACCTCTATATCTCCATTAAAATATGTAAAGAAAGGAATTTTCGCTATAACAATTAATTTTAATACTTTTAAAAACTAAATTTAAATAAAAACTGGAAGAGAAATTAAAGTCAACTTTCTTTACAACCAATCAATACATTTTACAGTTAAATCTCTAAAAAAATATGATTTTAAAATTTTTTTGATCTAATATATTAAGGGAAAAATTGTATAACATATTTTCAAATAGAATAACGCCCAAATATTGTTACATGTTCATGTGGTTTTAACCCATATACCCATTTATCATCCAAAGTCGTTAAAATTACGAATATGGACTTTTCAATTCTAATATGTAAACTTAAAAATCCATTTGGTATCAAAATAAAACAGCCTGAATATGGAGCATATTTTATTCAAGGGGGGAAAACAAACTGGGAGAGATTCAAACAAAAATATTGATTCATAGATTGCATATTAACGTCGAATTTCGAAACAATACAAAATCTATCAGCAACGGATCTCCCTCCCCCTCCCTATTAAGCAAAAATAAGTTGTTTATTAAAATGAAAACTTTCTATACATGGTCAAGTGCTCACAATGCGATATTTTTCCAGAAATATATTCTGTTTGAATAATATATTTTTTTCATATAAATTGAAGCCGTAAATTATTAACAACGTACTATATTTCAGATACTGCTATATAATAATTCCTTTACTGAATTCCATACCTGTAACTTTTCCGAAATGTCACTCAAACATGAAAGAAGTTTTTAAAACGAACATTCAGTTCCTACTGACAGGTTATTTTAAAGAAGCAATTACTAAAACATCTCATCTGAGGAATTTTAACGTTTCATTTTCGATGAAATTTCTGATACAAAACTTTGTATAAAGAACTGTAGTGACTCAGTGATCAAACATCTTTTTTAGGAAGTTAAACAGATTGTACTCCTTTCAAATATTTATGTTGTATATTTTTTTATTTTTCAAAACAATGGAAATAAAAAATAAACATGAAGTGGTTCAATATAGAAGCCTTGAAAAAACTTTTTCGAAACGAAACAAAATAAATGCAACCTTTTTAATTATAATTCATGAAATAAGGAACAATTATATTTTCTACGAATGAAGTTCTACACAAAAATTAAGAAGAAAGTCATTAGTTCTCACTACATATTAAAAATGCAGACTCTTGAAGTTAATCTATGAAAAGAATATCATTATTACACCCCACCACGATGTCGAAGAGGACAAAATCTTTTTATTTACTCCAATTTCCATCAACGGAATCAATATTTAATTTCCTTCGAAACTTTTATTTTTGTCACACTTTTTGCGAGTGACACCTGACAGAAGATAATTAAGTCTCTGGTAAACACCATTTTTAATATTTTCTCTTCGGAGAACATTTTCTCGACCTTTTTTTTTTTTTTTTTTAGTTTTCCTTCAAGACTGAAAGCGACGAATTGAAAGAAAAGAGAAAAAAGACATTTCCTCCAGACTGATTACGGAAGAACATTTAAAACTGCTTCGTAATTTTTTAATCCTTGTTATCGAACTATACAAATAATAAAATAAGTCATTTAGATGGGTCCAAAATTTACTTTCTTTCATTCAAATGTAATTAAAGTATACGTAATAACGTACTTAGAATGCTTTGAATATAAAGTGTTTATTTTCCGAATTTCAGTAGAAAAAGACATTGTTAAGAATGAAGAATGTAAATAATGATGACACAATAAACTAAGTGTGTAATACAATAGACTGAATTACTCGAACAATGGACCAGATCTGAATAATAAATAATGGGTATTTACACGTATTTTTGCTCTAAATCATGTTTTATTAAGCTCTTTCAGTTATAAAATAACTATAAAACATTTATTAAGTTCAAAAAGAACAATTCTGTAGAATAGTGGTCTTCAAACTGTGTTCCCTGGAATCCTGAGATTCCAAGAGTCCTAATAAAAAGTTGGAAAGAAAAATTATAAAAGTGTACACACAAAATGAAGTGCATGATCTTTTTGAAGTTTGTATAACTAAAAGTATCTAAATCTCACCTCTGTCGTTAAAACGGAAATTTTTTCTTATGCACAATACAAAAAAGGAACAAAGAAAGATTATCCTGTAATAAAGGAGAGGGAATAACTTATTGATATATATAAACAAATTTGACTTATAAATCTTAATTTTAAGTTACAAATTCATGCAAAATACACAGAATTTCTCACACTGCTATAAACATTTTAATGCCCTTTAGAACAATGTATTCAAATGAAAAATATGTGTATCAATATAACTTGCTACTAAAACAAAACATTTAAAAAATGAAATGCGATTGCAGATAATTTCAGTGACCAAGACTTTGACAGTTTATGCAAAAAAGATATATCCCAGTTATATATTCTAATATATATTTCAGTTACTAAATATAATGGAAGGGTAGGTGAACCTTGGATCACAAATTAGTATTATTTACTAGTAAATTGTAAGGGGGTCTCTTAGGGGTGTTAAATTTCTCTGGAGGGCTGAAAATATAAACAATTTTCAAACAGGTATAATTCTTTTAAATTTAAATTAAATAATTCAAATCTTTTACACATTATTTATAAAAGAATGGGGTTCAGAAAAGTTTAAAATGTTTAAAATATAATCAAAATTTTAAAAATTATAAGCATAAAAAAATGAGAAACTTTTCTATAAGAAATATTTATTAAGTTTTACGTCGCGCATGCTATTTTCAAAAATAGTAGCTTTAATTACTAGCTATAAGTTTATTTATAAAGTTAAATGTATCCTTATTACACAGTAGTAGAATAATAAATTATTTTTTTTTAAAATAAAAAATTACATTTTCAAAATTTCTTTAAAAAATTTCAATATTTTTCAAGTATTTTGAAACACAAAACATATATTATTCTTAAATGATGTAGGGCTCAAAGAGTAGGATACATTTTATAATTCTAAAAAGTTTTATTCATCAAAGGCTACTATTTTAGAAAATAGCGTGCTCAGTGCAAAAATTACTTAATATTTATTACAGAATGTTCATATGCTCATAATTTTTAAAATTATGATTATATTTTAGACATTTTACACTTTTCTGAAGCCCCATTCCTTTAAAAATAATGTGTAAGATATTCGAATTATTTGATTTAAATTTTTAAAAAATTATACCTGTTTGAAAATTGTTTATATTTTCAGTCCTCTAGAGAAATTTAATACCCCCGAGACCCAAAATTACATTATAAAATTTTTAGTAATAAATACAATAGTTTTTAATTGTCTTTACATAATATAATTATAACAAGTTATTTTAAATATTATATTACGATATATTCTTCTAAGTCTGAAATAGATTTCCCCGAAAACACTAAAAGAGTATATCTTAGAGATCTGTGAGCCTGAAAAGTTTGAAGACCACTGCTGTAGAGTTATCGAACTAGGCCTGTAATGTATAATTAAATACAAATATAACAAAAAACAAAGGATTACTTCTTATCAAGTTATGTACATAAAAATGTATAAAATTGTTTCGAGTACCACATAAACCACATGTGTATTGCGAATATAAATAATATTTATAGTAATTGATACGAGATTATAAAGTATAACAATGACTTCATTATAATTTTGTTTCCCTTTCATCAGAAATTAGAAAAATCATTGATTCAATATGTAAATTATGCATAAAAAACAATCAATAATTAAATTGATTACCCAGAAGAGAAATGACTGAAAAGGGGAATATTTCCTCGGGACGAAAAATGATTCTTTGATTATAAAAAAATCTTTTTGTGGATTACAGCCATGAATCATATGCAAAATATAGTTAATAATTTAAAATACGATACATTAAAATGTATAGAGCCCAATGAAGGAAATTTAAAATGATAAAAATAAGCTACAACCTGAAATATTAGATTCCCCAGTACTGAATAAGTGATCAGAATTTAGTACATTCAAAAACCATTAAAAATAAATAATTTGAAGAATATAAGAATTCACTAGAATATATATAGGGATTGATTTCATAGATATTTCTTAAATTTTTCTTACACATAATTAAGGATTACAATTTTTGAGGTAAGATTGAGTATGAATTTTTTATGTGTAAAATATATTAACTTTTATTTTGATAAAACTTTTCAATCTTGCAGTTTTATACCTTTTTTCAAAAAAAAAAAAAAGTTTGGTATGCTATAGAAAGAGACACATTTGTGTATTTATTTGTTATCATTTGATTTTGAAGTTACATATCCAGTTAAGACAAAGTAGTCTAAAAATCATTTCACATAATTAATTATTATTTTTTTTATTCTGGGGAGTTATGAATCTTATTCACGAGGAACTATAGAAAATATCTTCATCTTTTTTTATTTGAATCCTACAAAATTTAAATTTGCATTTATTTTATTTAAAGTATCTCAGCATGATATTTTCAACTGAATTTAATTCTGCCTTTAATTTATTGTTATGGGTAATGCCGGATTAATTTGTCTCATGTATTAAAATTCGTTTGCTTTTAAAATATATTTTAAATTTCGTTATATAATTTGTTTTTAAATTTCAGGTATAATCTTTTCTTTTAAGGTATCCGACTACGTTCGGAACCGTGGCTTTAAAAAAGCACATAAATGGATAATTTTCATGATATTTAGTGTCACTTAGATTAGAATACATGTATAAAATTTTTTAAGGACATTTTGACAAAAAAATTTATTTAAGTACAGTATTTCGGCAAAAAATTAACTTAGAATAACCTTTTTTCAAAACGTTCTCTTTTTGAAAAAAATGCTTCTATTATAATAATATTTTGCCTGCATATACCTCAAACCTCTGTACAGAGGCTCAACTATAATTTTTGAAAAATTCACATTATTTTTAGAGATACAACTCATTGAAATAATTATCGGCGTTTTTTTCTTAAAATTTCTCCCCTCTGTTGGGTAAACATGGATAAATTCACTTCTAAGTCACATATTTCAAAAACTCTAGTTGAGCCTGTGTACAAAGGTCTAATCTATATACAAGCAAAATATTATTATAATAGAAGCATTTTTTCACAAAAGGAGAATATTTTGAAAATGGGTCATCCTATGTTCATTTTTTGTCTAAATATTGTACTTAAATAATTTTTTATTGTAATACTATTTTTAAAACAATTTTATATACATTTTCCAATCTAAGTGACACTAAATATCATAAGTATTATCCATTTATACCCTTTTGCAAAACCACGGTTCCGAACGTAGTCGGATACCTTAACATAGTAAAAGAACACATGATATAATATAATCTGATAATTAATGATAACTGTCTCAAATTCAAAACAACATTTTTCCTGGTATCGGAGTAATTTAACATATCTTAATAAATAAATGTAAGTTATGCCTAATCTTTTATTGGCTGTCACTTTCAAGCCCATTTTTAACCACGACTTCTGTGACAGCCCATAATCTAGAAAGAATTTACTTTCGATGCAGAAGCAGATTGAGTCAAAAGCTACAGATTCTGGGTAGTGGAAAAATCAATACTAACAAAGCAACAGGATTTCTTCCGAGAGCTTTCTGAGAGAAAAATTACGTAGAATGCCGGGAATTAATGGAATGGTTCAGCATAATTGAACAAAAGGGCTCCATTTACCAAATGCCTCCGCTGTAATTTATTCCAACATCCCGCATTTTGCCATTCGGGCATTTTTTGACAAATAATATAACCAAAGAAATGGCTGCATACCACGAGTTCCATTTTCTCACGACAGAAGTGAATCACTTAGAAGCGAATTTTTCATGTCTCGTTTAGATATGTAGTGGCAGAATACAAATAACAGCCAATTATTCTTGTAATAAAGATTTAAATATTAAGGATGGTATAATATATGGAAAAATTGTTTATTTATTTTACACACACAGTTTGATGTATGTCACGACTTAAACAGTTTTTTTACTACTTTTTTTCAATCTTATTTTTTAATAAAGGCGATTAATAAATTTCCTTAGGTTTTAATACGAGTAGTTCTATAACATTGTACATCAGAGGCCGGCAACCTATGGCACTCGGTACAACTCTCAGTGACCCTCAGCACTACTCCCCAAATTTATCAATTTTTGAGTGGATAGAAGTTAATAAATTTGTAATAGACCTTATTTGACAAACACCTTCAGAATTACGGAAATTTACGGAATTACGATAAAAAGTGAAAGGTAACTCTAAAGATAAATTTACAGCTTTTATTTGTAAATTATTGAATGTTATTGCTTAAAAGAATTAATTGCTTGAAGAGAGAAAATTGAATGTTCTCTGCTTTCCGCCTTTGGTTCTACATATCTAAACAAAAAAAAAAAATCTTTCCATATATGAAAAATATTTCGAGTCCATAAAGAAATTGTTTAACAACTGAATATTTAGAATCGTGTCAAATTGAAAGCCACAAATTATACCTCTAATTTTACGATGTGAGTTTAGAGTGGTGCAAGCACTAGGTTCGCATTAGAATTTGTATTTATCTTTTTATTTAACTATAAGGAAGGGAAATACTAATATTTTATGCAGTCTATTTTTCTTATTTTAATACGTAAATTTATATAAAAATACACTGGTGTGCAAAAATTAAGGACGAAGTCGAAAAATTAGCATATTAGCTAAACGAAGAGGCAGAGCGGACAGAAAGACCAATCAGGAGATTAAGTAAGGTGATGTACGGTAGCACATGCGCAGATATGCAGGTACACGTAATGGGGGAGTGTCTGAGTAGTATAAAGCATGTTGTCGGGGTAAGATCAGTATTTCTGGCAAAGAGATTGCACGCCGTATAGCAGTTAAAATCACACCGAGTTGCTGCCTCAGCGAGAAATGGCGAATAATCAATCTGTTAGACGACATCTGAATGCTTTTACCCGAGGTCGAATCATTGGGAAGTTGAAGGAAGGCCGAAGTGTGACAAGTGTGGCTGCAGAGTTCGGAATTGCCCACAGCATCGTTTCACGACTTTGGAGACAATTTCAAACTACAGGAACAGCTATCCGGGGGTTCAGTAGTGGTCGTCCACGAGGAACCACACCCGCAGATGACCGGTACATTGTCTTACAGGCCAGAAGAAACAGGCGGCAGACAGCGGGAGAAATCGCTAGACACACGACACAGGCGACTGGACGACCGATATCGCGTTTTACCGTGGCCAGAAGACTGCACGGTGGTGGTCTGTTTGCACGACGCCCTGTACGGTGTGTACCTTTAACGCCTGCCCATCGGAGAAGGCGTTCTCTGTGGTGCCGGGAACACCGGAATTGGAGAGACAAGGAATGGGGACGAGTACTCTTTACAGATGAGAGCAGATTCATTTTGAGTAGCGATTCTCATCGCATACTCATCTGGAGAGAGCGGGGAAGCCACAATCATCCCTCGAACATCATTGAAAGGGACAGGTATGGAGGTCGCGGTGTTCTCGTTTGGGGAGGCTTAATGCTTGGTAGTCGTACAGACCTTCACATCTTCGACGCAGGTTCAGTCAACGGGACCCGTTATTGTAACGAGATTCTTCTTCCATATGTGCGTCTTTTGAGAGGCGCTATGGGTCTGCAGTTCCTTTTCATGGACGACAATGCACCATGTCATCGCACAGTAGCTGCCGAACAGCTCTTAGAGAGTGAGGATATTGAACGTATGGATTGGCCAGCACGATCTCCGGATCTCAATCCCATCGAGCATGTATGGGATTTTCTAGGCAGACGCTTGGCAGCTCGTACCTTACCACCAGTAACGATTCGGGAGCTTCGATTGGCGCTGCAAGACGAATGGGCAGCAATGCCTCAACAACTCATTGACACCCTCATTCTCAGCATGGGCAGACGCTGTGAAACCTGCCTAGCAGTCAGGGGAGATCATATCCCCTACTAAAGACCGGATGTTTCTTGCTGGACACCCATCACAGGGATGTTTCGGCCTTCAGTCGCATTGTGCTCCATGCTACTTTTTCAATAAAGCTTCTTTTTTATCCCTCTGATTTCTCTTTTAGTAAGTGTTGCTTACATTACACATGTCCTTACGTATTGGGGATCTTACGGTATTAAATGTGTTGATTTGGAAATCTTTTGTACAAAGTTATATTGAAAAAACCGTCTCGTCCTTAAGTTTTGCACACCAGTGTATATAATATATGTACAATTATTATTTTTATTTTTGATGAAGAAATTGTTTTTTTTTCATACTCTTTTTTTCTCCTTAAATGATGCAAAATTAAAATATAACAATGCTGGCTGGGTGGCGTGGCTGGTTTGTCACTGGGCTTCTGCACCTATTCTGCATCTATTCGACCCACAGGAAGATTAAGACTTGATTGTTCAAGATCTTGGCTTTCATAATTACTTGTTATTCTCTAGATTTATTCCATTTATAAATATCTCCGTTTATTTTAAAACTGATCATATTAAATAATCTCTTAATATGATCTTTAAATAATATCTTGCCAGCAGGGAGGCATTGTAGGTTGGTCGTTGACCTTCTGCACCTAAGGTTACGGGTTTGACCCCGGTGCAAGTCGGTGGATTTTCATGATGCAGAAAATCGACAGCGTCCATGTTGTATCATTATGCGGCATGTAAAAAATCTCTTGAGTGTCCCTTTGGCTTGGGTGCTCTGGACAAAATTAAAACTCCTAAGTGCAATTTCGCATTGTCAGAGCTCAGGTGCTGGGCTCTGGGCGTCAAAATTACCCGCGGCGATTGGTATCCTCCCATATGGTGCTGCACTGAAAAGAGATACCAGCTTCCGGGGAATGTACTAGGTCTGCAAAGGCAAAGCACCAATGCAGCCTATTAGAAATAAAAAAAATATATAATAAAACTATAAAAATCCATATTATTCACTTCTATTCTATAACTCTGCATACATTATCGCGGGAGTCGAATGGTTTCAAAGTATCCTACTGTGTGGCATGCTGAATGGTATTAGTAGATTGGTTTGGCATGTCACAGCTAAAAGGTTGCCGACCTCTGTTGTAAATGGTCCGTTCGAGTAATACGTATCAAGAAACACATGGAAATGAATATTATTTCTTATCCGCACACACGTGCATAGGCATACACACATATATATTCATTTTGGAAATGTATATCATATAAGAAGATAAAATACTAAGGCAAGCAGAAAACATCAATAATTTCAATACAGATGCTGTGCATTGATAAATAGTACAAGACTCAAGACCAGTTTAAAGCGGGATTAAACTGAGTTTTAAGAATTAGTCAGTCTTTCCTATTCAATTTTTAATGTAAAAGAAAAAATCAAAAATAATTAATAATAGATTTATCTGTCAAATCTATTATAAAATGCAGAAATAACGAGGAGCAAATTTGAGAGCTGTTCCATTGAAAGGCATTATTATAATAAATATAATAATAATATTAATAACCCATTTATAAATATACGTATAGGTGTGTGTGTATAATTATTATCGATTTTACAAAATAGAATTGATAATATATAAATAATAAAGCTACTTTTAAAAATTTTAAGCATATCATTAATTATTTAAAAGACGAATATATTTACTATCTATATAGATAGAGTTGTGAGGATCTTTTTCATTTCATGGATATTAATGATATAATAAAGGTTCTAATAGAAAATGAGGATAATTATGTTCTAAGTAGAGCTATAGATTTCCAAAATAATAACATTCTAATTAAATAAGCTCTTAAAGAATATTATTTTAATTACAACGGTAGTATAAAAATAAAATAAAGCCTTACTACATGGTGGACCTGCTATAACGATAGTTTAGTTAATTTATTTTTACGTTTTTTTATGAGAACAGTGTATTAATATTAACAATTTTTATCTATCTAGGTGTATTGATGACCTAATAATCTTTGGTAAAAAGAATGAGTTAATGCATAAAAAAAATACTGCATTTTATCTTGATTAGGAAAACCTCTTTAGAACTAACAATAATCAGCTTATTAGATTACCTAATAACAACTTTACATAAAATAAATCATAAGTTATTTAGTAATATATTTTTGATAAAAGGGAGGTTTTTTTATTCTAACATTATGAAAGCTCCAATCTAGAAAAAGGAATATCCATGTAAGAATATTTCTCTTAACAATTTGCAGTGTAACACTTATTTAGTTAATAATTATGTTGATCGAATCAACAATGTTAAAAAGTTAAAAAGGCATTATTAAAAGATTATTATTTTTCTTAATACATACACTTATAATAAAACTGGTAGCAGTCTTTTGTTTTGTGCTTTTCTGAATTTACACCTCAAAATCTAATAATTATTTTACTCAATCATATAGATAACATTATCAGCAAACTTTTTTGTAAATTTTTTCGAATTTGTATTGAATTTTATTTTTTACCCTTTCTCTCTTCATAAGATTTTTTTATCGCTTTCATATTTTCTAAGTCCAACGCACTGTTGCTTTCTTTGAAGAATATTTATGAGTTATTTTCTTAAATATGATATTTTGTGGTCCCCATTGTTTGGAACCTTTATGGGGATGTCTATATATTATTTTTCGTAACTTGTATTTGTTAGCAACATTAAAAATTTTACAAATTAATTTCAGTATAGTAATACCCGAACTTACTGGATAGATGAGACTAAGTGATAACCGTGTAAGTCGAATTCGTGTGAGTCGGGGAATGATTTCGAATTAAATTATTTTTATTTAAGACCGGAGTCGAAAGAAAATAATTTAGAGGATAATTTTTAAACTGTTTAATAAAATCTAACAAAGTAATCTGCCAGCTTAAAGATCTTTTTTTTCTACCTTCAAAATTTTCTCGTAGTATACTAATATTTTTTTAATTCTTTATTGTGTTGAAAAAATAGTTCATCACAGGACTCTATATTTTCTAAAATTTGTATATAACCCTTTTTCAACTTAACTGATGTCTTCTGTCAAATTTCCATCCGTCATTCGATCATTTGATTGAAATGTGTCTAAGGACTCAAGTTCTTCAATTTCATGCTGTTTGTTGCTCATGCATTTCTATGAGCTCATCAATTATCAGCTCTTAATTGTGGAAATCCAGCAGATCTTGAACGTCATCCCTGTCCACTTCTAAATTTCTCACCGACAACTTTTTCAATCACGTCATGAGTTTCACCAATCTTTTTTCTCAAGCAAAAGATGAATCGACGAAATTTAAAAATGGCGTTAGCTCCGCGTTCGCTTAAGTCGAGGTATTACTGTATTCTTAGATTATATCTTAAATGCTTCTAAATATAAATAGATTACTCTTTTATACTACAGGATTAAGAGGTTTTATATTTGTAGAAATTAATCTTAACATTAAAGCATTCTTTTAAGTTGTATTTTTATTCAGCCCTATTACTAGGTAAACGAAAGGGATGGTTGGCTGTTATACTTCTGCGGCTATACTTCGTCTTGTACCGTTTTGCTATTTTTCTCCCTTTTGCTTAGCATTAAATTAGAATTATAGAGAAATATAGCAATTAAGTAATTAGTAATGATGATATATATAAGAATTTTTTAATGAGAATATAAAAGATTGTCTTTTGTATGAGTTTCTTAAGAATACACAGACAAACACCATCCTCATTAAATGGGAAAATGAGCCGATACAGATTTGAAATTTGAAATCAAAAATATTTTGATCTCACTTCTGCTTCATTTTAGCAACACAGACAAGAAATTTTTTTACTTGAAAAGTTTTTACAGTTTTTTGTAATTATATTTTCTATTGCACTTGAGTTTTTCTCTTTAATATTATATCTTCTTTACTTGAACTATCACTTCTTACATCTTTTTATGTTATAATACAAGAAAGCTTGAATAAAAATATATTTTATGTAACTAAGTGTATTTATTGTTTATCTGGGATTTTTTGTAAAATTTGATTGATATCTACTTACACGAACGAAAAAAAGTTAAGTGAATTAGGTAACCAAAAATTATTACTACATTTTTCATTCAATTATATATTCTTCGGGGACTTAACTATAGGTGAATTTGATTGAACACGTGGCATATATTAATTATGAAGCCTTAACTTATAATTTTTTAAATTTTGAAACAACTTAATAAAATAGGCTTCAATTTACTTAAAAAATATTTAAACAATCTTTAATTAGCAAAAGAGTATGAAATTAAATGATGTTCATTCAGTACTCCGAACAAATCTTATACTTTTACGTTAAAACAATATTAGACGTTTTGTTTGTTTAGGCAGACGACGTAAGCAGCGATTTGCTATTTCGTGTGAATAACAGATTATGTAATTTTAAACTATGATGAAGTGGGGGGGTAATTCGTCCTTGAACTGTTCTTTAATTTTTTTATCTCAGTACTTCAGAACAAATTTGATTTTAATGCATAACATCTTTCGTTATTTTATATGTTCCGCAACTTTCTGGCTAAGTAACAGACTTCATATTTTTTGCAGCAGTCTTCAACGTCAGATACAGATATATTTTTGAAGAAACTTTAAAAATTAGAAAAAATTGACATAAGATTAAAACAGTTGCTTTTAGCGTAAAAATAACAAAGATTAAAAATAACTGATCTAAGATTCCTAAGGATTAAAGAGAGACGCAAGAAGAGCTAGAGATTAAAATAAATAGACTTGCGCGCTCTCTCTCTCCTTCTGAGTTCTAACAAATTAAAAACTTGGATGACCCCCCGATTCTTTCTCATGTAATTAAATTCAGTCTTTCGAGTTAGAACAGAAGCTAAGAAAGAAAATTGGTAGAAGAATACCCAATCAAGTTTTGATATGTGTATTAAAAATAGTTTAAAACTAAAACTTCATTAAAATGGTTAACAAGTTTATTTTTTATTGTGTAAATGTTAAAAAATCGAAGGAATATAATATTTTGAGAATAGAGTTGCAATTTTGCCGTCCATGGACAACAGTTTTCAGGAGTATGCATGGAAAAAATTTCAGAATAAATTTTGTTGTGCTGTTGCTATTTTTGTTGCATTCAAATTGGTGGCACTGATAGATTAAAATATAATGTAATAGAAATGGAATAAAGCTTGGTATTGCTTAGATATCAGTAGAACTTATAGAAGTAAAAATATTAGGCTCTCGTAAATTTTCGAAAAAGAACTTTAGAAAATTTATACATATATTTCAGGGAATATATATTAAGTAATAGTATATATTTTGCTACACACACGACACACATAACGTGTAGTGTCAGGAATGAATAAATACTCTTTCATTTATTATGTATGCCGCATGTCCAATTATATTTACAATTATGTTTCAGACTATATTACATTTAATAATTTATATCACAGACTTAAGTCATAAAGAACATTAGAGGATTAAAATTTGTGCATTATGGTAATTAATTCATTACACTTTGAGAGTATAAAACAAAAGAACATAGATGGCTCGAATAAAAATTAAAGCAATTAGTAATGAAAACTCTAGAACAACTACTGCAATTCCTTTTATTTTAATTTTAGCGTTAACTAGCTCATTCAAATTTCATCAAGAGTCATGAAGTCCGTGTAAAAATGTCATAGAGCAAATTGTAGGTAATGGTATCATGCATCTGTGGTTATTTGATGAGAAATCGCCCTTTTAATTATTTACACATTTTGCTAGAGGTTTCTGTTTCTTTTTCATCTTTAAACAAGATGTTAAATATCGAAATGTGTTTGATTAAATCATTTTTTTTCTTTATTAAAATTATCCATTCGTAATGTTTGGTTGAATTTATATTGTGTTTAGAGATATTTGAAAGTAATTCAAACTCCACTACTTCTAACTTTATAGAGTGATTGAAAAAATGGATTTTCTCAGAACTCTCAGTCTCAAAAATACTTTAAACTGAATGAAAAATGAGATGGCATTCATGTAAATATTTCATTATATATATGTATATATGTATAAGTATTTGTAAAGTTTCCCCCTGTTTTTTAAATGAAACATGCAGATAGTCAGGAGAATGGTGATGTAAAATGTCAAATATTTTAAATACATGAAAGATAACTTATTTTGAAAAATGTTTACTTGCTTTTATAGTAATTTCTCATACAATCTAAGTAAATGCTTTCTGAATTCTAATATCAGTGTTTCTTTTGAACATGATTAAAAATTAATTGCATCTAAACAAGACTGACTTCCAAAAGTGGACATTTTGATAACATTTCTATGAGATATTTTTCCTTCATAACATTCCAGCTTCTTTGATTGCACACAAAAACAAATAACTGAATTATATTCAAAGCTGTAAAATGCTGCATGAACATTATTAAAGGAAAAACTAACTTTCGCTGAAGCAGTTCCCATTGAAAAGTTTTATTATAAATACTTTTCTTTTATATGTTAGCCATTGATAATAGAAATATTTATTATATATACTTTCAATGAGAAAAAAATGTTATTATCTTAGAATAAAGTTTCGCGGAAAGCCCTTTCTAAACTGCAAAGCTGTTTGTTATCCTATTTTCTAATGTGTTTTTGTATAAATGAGTCTATGAGCCCATCTTTTTGTTTAATGCAAATATGTTGCAAATTTCTATAGGAAAAAAACTGAAGTGAAACTATTTTTCAGAACTTCATATAGATATGCAAATGTGCCCTTTATACATATGCTTATGAATTAAAGAATTCGACAGTGATTTATGTAATTAAATAAGAAATGCTAATCACATAAAAAGCGACAACTTCTGGCCAAATTAGAAATCCCTGAAGGTATTTTGTGTTGCATGCATCCTAAAATTTCAAGAAAACACTGGTCTGTGATCCTCACTGTGCGCACTATGAAGTTGTGATCTGGTTTAAGCGTAACGATCTTATACATATACTTTTAATAAAACTGACTTTGTTATACCACTACCCGCTATTCAAAGGATCTAAATTGGATATTTTGCTAAGGAGCTAAAAGATAGACAGTGAGGAGCGCTTAATATTACTTACTTCCAACGGCAGAGTGGAACCTACTTCCACACTAACATCCTATAAAGGTCGCCACATACTTCAACGATATAAAATATCGTAAGTCTGAGGGAAGTTTTCTGACACCTAATTGCACTAAAGGGGGGAGGGTCTACTACCCTCTAGGGAATTAAGTGTAGTCTTTAACCACACGGATCATGATGACTGGTAGGGGTATTACCATCGCTTCAGAGAGATATGATCAGAGAAGGGTGGCTCTGGCAGTTTTGCCACCCCGGACAAAAATGGAAAATATATGCCACATCTGTCTCCAAAGCAAAAATTATTTTTAAAAAAGATAAATTGTTCACATAGATACACACCTATAAAACTTGAATAATTCCTGCAAACAAAAAGGCAACATAACAATAACAAGTAATATGCAAACGAAGGAATATCCCTTTCAACAAGTAAACTTTTTCTAAAAAGTGTCTACTGATGATGGGGATCAGAAACGTTTATTTTAACTCATGGTAACTACACTGAATAGAAAATAAAACATTTCCTGTGGTTCTCTATCTACCAATAATTTACTACCCCTATCCTCTTTTGGATAGCTGACATTGGACATCATATGGGTGAAAAAAATGTCTGTTGTGACCCAGCTCCGGGATGGGGAGACAGTTACTGCAGAAAGATGTGTAAACATATATAAAATGTCATGCTTTAGCATATAATAATGTCTCGAGCACTCCAGGTTTCAACATAGAAGAAAACTGGCATGAAACATATTGAGTATAAAATAAGGAAATAAGATACGTTAAATGAAGTACCAAATTCACACCCAATATTATTTCAGAAAATATATCGAGTTTTTTTGCTACAAGAAAAATACATATTTTTCAAATTCGATCCAAATGCCGCCCTTAAAATTTGCCGCTCTGGGCAGGGGTCCGGTTTGTCCGGCTCTAGATCCCCCTTCCCCGATACGATACTGGTTAAGCCCCGATAGAACTGAGATACAATGCTTGATTTGAAAAGGGGACTGCTCAAATTGAAATTTATATAAACTTTTTCTTAACTATTTCCTATTTTTATTTGAGATTTCACAAATTTTCTTTACGTTTTCTGTGGCTTTGTGTCTTCACTACAATGTGTCATTACATCTATGGGACAGTATTTATTTACTTGGAATGTCTTATAACGATTTAAAATCTGGATGAAATGAATTGCAATACTAAAGGAGCTTTGTTTTGTATATTTTCAGTGTGTTCCCTCCTGCAGACTGGGATCGCCGGCATCTTTGGTCCCCAATCTGATGTCACGAGCATGCACGTACAGTCGATCTGTGATGCTATCGACATCCCCCACGTGGAGACTCGCTGGGATTTCCAGTTACAGCGTGCAGACATGTCCATCAATCTTTTTCCAAGACCATCGGTCCTCAGCCAAGCCTACGTCGACCTTGTCAAGATATGGGGCTGGAGGAGCTTCTCACTCGTCTACGATGAGCACGAAGGTGAGTTCAAAGATTTTTTTTTACCTGTCAGTAAATGAAAAAAAATATCAAGGCCACAAATTAGTGAAGCACCTAAAAGTGGAGGATGGAGAATTTAAGGGCAGTCTGAAATTTTCTGACACTAGTAATGTTTGTGTACAGCAGTGATTCAAAAAGGGGTCTATATCGACCCCCAGGTTTTTATGATGACCTGCAAGGGGTTCACGTCAACGAGAACATATTTTAGGGGTCCATGAGATGTAAATGGGGGTCTACGATAGCGACTCTCATAAAACCAAATCGTGGCTTAATTTTAATAGAAAATTTAATCAAATGGAAACCAAATTTTACCTAGTCAACATATTTGTTTACTAAATTTAAGGAGGTTAATTTGCAGTTACAAGGTGACAGCATAAATTTTATTAAACAAGGACCATTATTTCAGCGTTTCTTGCCATAATTAAGCTAAAAGAGTACAATATTGGGCGTCACGAATTTTCCTCGTTTATCAATTGGCACAAACAATCAGCCAGGAAAATGACGTTTTAACTTGCGTTTAACATTTAAATGCCTTTATTTAGATTTTGAAACTAGGCTTAAGAATGCTTTGACTAGGGAAGGCAATGAATTCTTATGGTCACAGTTAAAAAAAACCCAAGAATAGGCAGTAACAGAGATCTTAAAATAAAGTTTAGAAACGGGTGCCAGCAATTTTGGCTTTATCCCGAGTTATGGAGTATTGTGAGATTTTCTGGTGAGAAGGAGTTTTAGTGTGGTTGTTAATCTCCAAAATAAAAAAGAATTAAGGAAAAAGGCTGGACACTATACTAACCAAATAGATTTAGTGTTAAACCTAACAAGATTATGCCAAATGTTAAAAATTTGTTACTAAAAAGCACCAGATTCATTCCTCCTATTGTAAACACGTTTTTGTTGATCAGTTCTTTATGTATTAATTAAATTTTAATTTAATTAACATGTGAATCTTAAGTTTTAAACACTATACTTCACTACAGTTAGAAATTTAAGTCTTCTAAAGCAAGTATCTCTACACCAGCTGTCAAAAAGACATTTAAGTTGATAAATTTGTAAAAATTCAATATTAGGTAAGCAGGGTCTACCCCAAACCAAAAACCTTAGTAAGGGGTCTACGAGACAAAAAGTTTCGGTACCTATGGTGTACAGCTTCTTATCGTGCAAGTTTTTTTATCTTATACAAAAATAATGCAAAATACCGACGAAAATTACTTAAAATTACTTATGCTTATATTTCACACACAAAATTTTTCTGTAAAGGGATATTTTTATAAATGTAATGGAAAATCAATTTTGTTAAAGTTTCAAATCGGTTACCACGTATTTTATTTAATACTGTTTAAAATTAGGCTACGAGAAAAAAAATATTGTATGCTTATATAAGCTAATTTTAACATTAGAAAAATTATGAAACATGGTTAATTTATTCCTAACGTTATTAATAAATATGATGTAATTTAACAATGGTATATCGATCCATATTTATTGTACACGGTTAAACCATGTATAGTAATATACAATATTACTATACAGGTTTTAACCGTGTACAATAAATATGGATCTATATACCATTGTCATAACATATATGTATCAATTATTATTATAAATTAAACTGGATTTTAGTTTCGAATTAACATGGGACTAGAAGTGACTAATAACGAATCTCGTACTTTTAAATTACGGCTGTATGATGAGAATGACACCTGAGGTGTGATATTTCATTCTTGTCGAAACAACATCAATGTCAAAAGAAAAATGTCGAATGAAAAATGTCGAATTAACATCAATGTCGAATGAAAAATGTCGAATCAACATCAAGTTTCTTGTAAAACAAGAAATCAGCCACGAAAACGTTTCAAATATAAACCGAGGCTTATGGAGATGAAGCTTTGTCTAGTGCACAAGTGTTTGAATGGTACAAGAGGTTTTCAGGGGGAAGAGTTAGTGTGGAAGAAGATGAACCTGCTAGGTACCCAAGGTCAGTGATTACAGACCAAAACATAGCCAAAATTCGTGATATGAGTGGGTTCTAGATCACATCAGTGATTAGACTATTAATTAACCGTACTACATTGAAATGTAAAAAAGACTTCGTGAAAAAATTAAGAAAAAAAGGCCGGAATTGGGGTGGATGGGTGATGACTGGCTGTTGCACCAAAACAATGCATCCGCTCACATCACCCTATCTGCCAAGCAGTTTCTGACCATCCAAAAAATTACTGTGGTGGGGCATCCTCCTTATACACCTGATTTGGCCCCATGCGACTTTTTTTTTTATTTCGTACAGTTAAATCTTGCTGAAAGGAGATCCATTTTACCTCAGTTGAACAGGTTCAGGCAAAAACGAAAAATCTCCTAAAGAGACTTCTAAAAACCTCGTTCCAGAACTGTTAACAGCAATGGTAGCACAAAATGCAAAATTGTGTGAATGCTGAAGGGAACTAATTTGAAGGTGATTCTGTCACGGAGAACTGATTCTGTAAGTACTATGATTTTATTGGACCAGTCTCGTTTTTTTTTTGTGTCATATCTCGTAGTTTTTTAACTAAATATCATATTTAAGAAAAATTGACATACATATAATATATATATATATATATATATCAAACTCCTCACTTTGGCGTGTTGTAGATGTTAGGAGTGTAGGGTTAGCTCACGTGTCGTTCTCCTCAGCTGACTATGGTTTAAAATTACGAGGTTTTCGTAGCTAATAGCCCTTCTGTTGTTTCAAAGTGTGGCATTAATACATACTCCCTCACTCATTCAGAAATTTAAACTGTAAAAAATGCACAACACCATGAAGGAATCATTAGAATTAAATGAAATGTAATGCACAAACGACTTGCAGTAGTACAAATAAATGAGGAAATTTTCAAAGCAAAAAAAAAAAAAAAAAAAAAAAAACAATATTAAGTGTCCGAAATCAGTACTTGATGTAGCCACCATGCGCTGTAATAAGTGTTGCTATACAACGTGGAATGGAGTCAAACAGATTTTGAATGTCTGCTTGTGGAAGAGAATTCCATATTTCTTGTATGCGCAGCAAAAGTTCGTCCTTTGAAGCTGCAGGACGTGCATCTCGAGCGAGACACCGACTAACCAAATCCCACACGTGCTCAATAGGTGACAAATCCGGTGAATAAGCCGACCAAGGAAGAAGTTGCATGTGTTGGGCTGAACAGAAGTCTCGAACAGTCTTTACAACATGTGGTCGTGCATTATTTTGCTGAAAGATAGCTACAGGAATGCCTTGAAGGAAGGGAGCGACTTCGGACTGTAGCACTTCATGAACGTACCTGTTGCTATTGAGATTACCCTCAGTTCGTAGCAAATTGGATCGTCTATGATACGAAATCGCACCCGAAACTATAACTTCGGGTGTTAAGCCACTATGTCGTTCGATAACGCACTCTGGAAGGCAGCGTTCACCGGCATAACGTCTAACACGAATGCGGCCATCATGGTCGCACAATTTGAAGCGTGATTCATCTGAAAAGACAACTTGGTGCCAATCAGCTTGAAAGGCTTTGGGCTCATTAAAACCATTTCTGACGTAGCTGTCGATGGTTTGCTGTGAGAGGGTTCCTGTATACAGGAACCCTTGCAAGCAATCCACGGAGCATCTGTGGCAGTAGACCAACATCTGTGGCAGTAGACCAACGGGCTGCCAACTGCCTGGAAGAAGCTGTACGGTCATTCACCGCCATGCGGAGCAGGTGTCGATCGTCGCACGCTGACGTCACCTTCCGTCGTCCACTGCCAGTTTTTCGAGTTGTTCGGTGCTCGTCGGTCCACTGCTTCCAAACTCTCTTCACTGCGGAACTGTTCCACTGCACACGAGCTCCTGTTGAGCGATAGAAAAACCTCCTTTCGAAGGCCGATATCCCTCCCCGTTCAAACTCCGTAAGTTGTTGGAATTTCTCCTTATTTCGTCGTGGAGGCATACTTAGGTCTCCCTAAACTTTCGCCACTAACAAACAATAATTAATTATTCAAAGTCCCGCTCCAGCTCTCTATTTATACACTTTCAGCATCAGTTCAGAGGACCCTCTAAAACTTTAATATTTTACGTAACATCATATAATTGATATTTTCTGCAAAGTTCATTTAATTTTGATTATTCCTTCATGGTATTGCATTTTTACAAATAGCTGTGTATTACACCTTCGTATATCTATTTTTAAAACGGCTTGAATAAAAACGCTGGCCTTTTACCTCAATACTGGGACCTTTCAGTTCTAAGCGTCACACTGAAAAGCAGCAAGAGAGCTATTGGCAGCGGACCTCATAATGTTGAGTCGTAGTCGAGTGATTAAAAAGTTCACTGAGCTAAAACTCTTTTAACTTCTTCGTTGTGTTTATGTGAGGGTTATCCGAAAGATTTAAGGTGCAACAATTTCGCTACACGCGGGTCTTCAGTAAAATAAGGGCTCGAACTCGTGGTTCGACTAAAATATGACATCACCAGACATGAGCAGGTGTCCATGACCCCTCTGCTACATGACCACAACGTGACTTCAGAGAAACTATAATTAGTAAAGACTTGTAATAGTATCTTGTCTTATTATTTAAGAAGACTTCACTTCGCAGAGAGAATTGATTATAGTAATTTTTTTTCTTAAGGTATCAGACTACCCTAAAATCATGATTATTTTTCAAAAATTGACAAATTTCTCTTATGATTTTATTTTATAGGTAATTTTACTATCTTAATAAAAGTACCAAGTTTTTTTATTTTCCATTGTCTAGAACAGGGGTGTCCAACACGGGGCCCGCCTATACGTAAGCTGCGGCCCGCCGACTCTTTTTAAAAAAATTTTAAATATCAGGTTTTTCAAGTTTTTTTCATTTTGAAATTCATTTGAAGGAAAACCTTAATTAAGGCAGATGCTAACTTCAGACGAGGAGTGAGTAAATATTAACATCGTACTATTTAGCTACTCGAGGACTTTTGTCAATAGACCTCGTAATTCTGAACCATGGTCAAGTGACGAGGACGAAACCAGAGCTGATGAGCTTTGTATATTTCATCGCCTCCAAAGTATGATGTAAATTTCACATGGTTTGCATGCTTCCTACAGGGTGTTGCATTTTGTGTGGTCAGCAGTCTAAATATTCAACAACTTTCAAGCAAGAAACAAATGCAAGTATTCCACTAACTTAAATTCTCCATCGGATTTTAAAATTATTTTAGGAATTGTTGCGTGTGTGTCAGTTATTTAAAATTTAATACTATTATTTTCCTATTGTATTTCTTTATAATGTTACATAAATAAAAATATCAACAATGGAATATGAAAGAGTTACAGCAATATCTATAAATTTAATACTTTTATAAAAAAATATATATAATACAAAAATATTTTTTATTATAACTTTTATATTAAATAATAAATAAATAAGGATTTAATTTTAAAAAAATCATGATATTTCTATATAAAGTGCACCAAATTGTTAAAACTATACAATAACTATAATATAATTTCATAAAAGTTGCATTTATTGGAGCTTTAACCTATGCGACCTCCTTTATTACTATCTAATTTATTTGTGACCTCTAATGATAAAAAGATTCCCCACTTCTGACCTAGTATATTTAAAAACTGTTTACATTGTGAACTAATGTATTATGTTGCATTTTTTTAGAGTGAATATTCATTTTAAAAGTTCAATTAGTAAACTATCGGCAAAAAAATTTAATTAAAGACTGAAAAATATATATATGTATATATATATAAATCTACAATGTATTTGCCTGTTACCTGTTCTTGTCTAAAATCAAATTCTTTTTGATAATAGAAATGTCCTTTATATTAAAATAGATTTATATTTTATCAAACAGTTACATTTGATTTTTCTATATAATAAATTACTTTTTTAAAAAATTCCGAATTGCATTATGCATATCCTTTACTATGGATGATACATGATTTTCTGTGTGTGCGCGACTTTCATTTCTCCTCCTCCTTTTCTGTTTGGAGTGCCCAAAAAGCAAGAGGCAGTCAGAGATGTTTTTTAAAGTTTAAAAAAATATTCAGGACGGTTAAGATAAAGAGCAACGTGTACTTAATCGTTTGCGAATGACAGCACTATCAAATTTCAACAATGAGTAACGAAAGATCAATTCAAAAGGAACACCGTATTTTTCAAGAAAATGTCAACACACTGTAATATTTTAAACATTATTTGATCATGGCATTATTTTATTATATAAACAGTATTATATTATCTATGTCTGTATACATGAAAAATAATGAAAACAATAATAATAATTCATTCTGTTTTAAATTTTCACTCAATAAATGTTTTTTTTTTGTTTCCTAATCTGATATAAAGGTACATATTTTTTATGTGCGGCCCGCGAGATTATAATGTTTTTTCGAAGTGGCCCGCAAGGTCATTTGGGTTAGACACCCCTGCTCTAGAACAAAGACTACAGGTGTCTTAGTAAAAGCAAATGCCATAACTTTACACAAGATGTCAGATTTTAAAATGCGTTTTACTCGAAATGTGTTTTTTTAGAAAAGCTCAAACGGGGACGGCAATTGCTCAAAAAGTTTTGAAAATAATTTAATGAAATTTTTTGTGTATGTTCTGTATAACAGTGGAAGTGTTTTGACTTTCAGATTTATCAATTACTGTTTTATTACAAAATTTACAGTCTTTTATGTGAATATAATCACTGATTTTTTAAGCAATTTCATATAATCACTAAGATGAAAAGTACTCTAGTTTTTGTAAAAATTAAAATATCTCTTATCCTGAAGGTCATTTCAAACATGAACAACAAAGTAACACATCAAAATTGAAAAATTGAGAGTTTGTTCATAAAATTTTTGTATAGAGCGGGCCCCGTTTATGTAATTTTTTGTACATTTTCACCAGTTTTTTCCCATTTTAATAATAATAAATTTTTTTCTGTTTTGAGTTTTAGGATTTTTTCCTTAAAATATACTAAATAAATCTAAAATTCACAAAAAAATCCCCATATCTCCATTTTTTCAGAAAAAGTTGTCGCAAGTAGTCGGATATCTTAAATAAACATTTGACATAAAAGTGCAGATTTAAACTCCAAACGTATTTATTTCTTTGCAAACATTCGCTGTTTTTGCTCGCAAAAAAGGGGGGGTTGCCAAACTTCGCTATAAACCTCTTTTATCTTTTTGAAAATGAGTTTTTTGCTACAATTTCTATTTTCGAGATAAAGTATTTTTTAATACTGATATGTGCCTGCTGTGTAGCGTAGTTGGTTTATAGCTGGTCATCTGCACCTAAGGTTGCAGGTTCGACCCCGGCCCAAGTCGGTGGATTTTCCTGACGCAGAAAATCGACAGCGTCCATGTCGTATGATTATGCGGCATGTAAAAAATCCCTTGAGCATCAGTTTGGCTTAGATGCTCTCGGCAAAATTAAAACTCATAAATACAATTTCGCATCGTCAGAGCTCAGGTGCCTCACTTTGGGAAGGAAACTGGGCACCACATAATTACTTTCGGCATTCGGAATCGCCTATATGGCGTCGCACTAAAAAGTGATACTAGCTTCTGGGGAATGTACTATGACTGCAAAGGTAAAATATAATAATTCACGTCCCCATTAGAGGGGAAAAAAGATGAAATACAGATACTAATAACAATAATGCAAAAAACTTTCAACTAAAAATAAATTGAAACTATTGGCCGAGCAATCGACAGTCAAAGGACTTCCACACTGTTCTAGAATCGTACAACATATAAAGGAAATCGCTTTTTTCTTTGATATAAGGGTAACAATGGTTCTTACTATAGCGATTTATAAATATATATATATTGTAAAGAAGTGAACGCGTTAAAACAAATAAATAAATAAATCTTAAGTTTACTCTACCAAAAATAAAAAATTGATTCGAAAAAATTTTAACTCGTCTTGCAAAGAGGATTGTATTCAGAAAGGAACACATTTTCTGAAATGATTACTGCATGTAAGAAAGCCAAATTTTTCTTCCGCAGGTGTGATTCGTCTGCAAGACTTCCTGAAAGAAGCCCAGATCAACGACTGGCGTGTCCAGCTGTATCAATTTCGGCCTTCGCATGCCTATCGAGATATTTTCTGGAGGATCAAATCAGCTGGAGAGTCGCGCATTGTGCTTGATGTCAAAAGGGATACCTTACGCACAGTCCTCAAACACGTACGTATACTATTCTTATATTTGCTTTTGTGAAATAATAACTCTAACATTCCTACGCAATCTAAAACAGTAAAGATCGGAATTGGATTTTGTCGTATGTATAAGAAAAATAGTTATGTTATACAGGGTGTCCCAAAAATAAAGCTCCAAACTGAAGACAGATTATTCGTTGGGAGTGCATAAAAAAAAGGCTCGAAGAACTGTATCTGTACGATCCACAGTTAATGGGAAAGTAACAAAAAACAAAGCATGATGTCACAACCAGTGCAAGGAAAAAGCAAAGTATTGAACACCTCAACAGCAGTATTTGAAAATACCGTATTTACTCGAATATAAGCTGCACTGTTTTTCAAGTGTTAATCGGGTGCGGCTTAGAATCGAAGAAAAAACATTAGTTAGATGGAAAAAATTGAATTTCCACCCCTTTCAAAAGGAAAAATGAGGCCGTCCAATCTTGTTACTAGCATCGCGATGACACTTATCCCATTCCTCAATTTATCTCCAATATTCAGTTTATCTTAAACGTCGTTGCCTGATCGTATTTAGGAAATTCTTTTGTATACGATTTCTTTTAATCAGCTAAAAAATATATCACAGTAATAGCATCAAGACGAGTACACTAAGACTCAAAGCTGAAAAGAGAGGCAATTTTATATGTAGAAAAAAACGGAAACAGAGCAGCAGATACGAAGGATTTGACACGGATGAAACAAACATACATCGATGGTTTAAACAAAATATTATATAATTTTTGCTTGCAAATGTTCAACAGTCTTTGAATTCTTCCATAATACACTCTTTCAAAAAATGCAACAAATGCATTGGGTAGCTCGGAAGACGACTTCGTGTGGGCGATGCTGGCACCCATTTTGAAGTCAGCAGTGACAATGGGAGTGACAAGTCATTTTCGAATTTCGTCATTTCGGTTTAAGTAATTATAGGTTCATGTATGTATTTGAAAGTCTTTACTACTGGTTAAAAAGAAATAAATTATTAACTTCTATTATTTATAGTTAAATTTTTTTTTGAATTTCTTAAGTATCGGCTATTGATGAACCTTTTAACCAATTTTTTATTTTTTTTTCAAAATCGTGTAGAGAATTGGGGGTGCGGCTTATATTCATTGACAACATTTTTTCACAAAAATTTCTGAGAATTTAGGGGTTTGCTTAGAATCGATGGCAGCTTAGATTCGAGCAAATACGGTATTTAAAAACGCAGATGCTCAGTGTCCTCCGTGCATATCGAGGCAGGCTTAAGCTCACCGTGGAATGGATGAATACACGCGTCATAGCAGCACGGGGTCCACCGAAGCACAAGCAGCATGCAGACGAGCAACTACGTCCTTTTGCAGCTGGTTTTGCTGTTGGAGCACATAGCCCGTCAGGGCTTTAATCTCCTGTCTTGAATGGTGAAATAGCATGAAATTGATTAATTCTCCATGTTTATAAAAGTTTAATGATTTAAAAAAGAAACTTAAAAAATTGATAAAAATAAATTAAAGAATTTAAAAATCAGCTGAAAGAGATCAATTTAAAAGCATTTAAGTTTTGTTTCCGAAAAAGAAAAAGCTTTTTTCAAAGCTAGAACTATTTAAAACTACGCCAGAAAAAATTTACATATATCAGAAAGTTTAAGTTACCTCGGCCAATGAGAACCTCGGGAGGATGAACTGCCTGACCAATGGGGTAGCAGCTATTCGTGGGAATGTGAGTGATAAACTTGTGATGTGTTCGCTACCATCTCGCGTGGCGAGAGGGACCTCTGCGGTTGGTTGTTGTGCTAATTCGAAGTCTTCGGCTCCGCGAGGGGTACTGTCTCCTTGTCCGGGTGAGAGAGGATCCAAAGTCCATACGGCTAATGGAGCTCTCTGATTGGTCGTGTCTGTTTGAACGTGAGATTGACTAGTGGTGTCGATTAAAAATAAATAAATGATGAAAAATAAATATGTTATGAGGAATTTAAGAAAATTAATTTAGGAGTATACTTCTGGGTCTGTGTGTGTGTGGTGTTGGTGTACACTTCTCGATTTTTTGGATCGAGGAATTGTCTGATGTGTTGATGTTTTTGAAGAATTTATTTGACAATTTCTGGATAAACTGTTGGATGGTTTTAAATTTAATTGCGTTTCTGAGGTCAGAGTTTCTCATGTACCATTTGGCGCATAGAATCTGCCTCAGAGTTTTGTTTTCAATGCGTTCTAATGCATTGATGTGTGTTTTAGCTGTGAATCCCAAATTGGGTAGGCATATGTATTACCCATGGGGTAAAAATCCAACGGTGCAACTGTAGTCGCCATAGAACCGGGCTACCACGTTCGATACAGCGGCCGGGATATGCCATATCCAGCCAGTCACAGACAGGAGCACAGAAATGAATTATCCCCTCATGAACTATCATTCATTCATCATGTGTGATTTACCATATTTTTCTCATAAACAATGGATCCTACAGGTACAATTCTTCGGGCATTTTTTATATACTCACAATGAGGAATCTGACTGTACTGGGAGAATACTGTACTGAGGAATCTGACTTGAGCGCTATTTATGGGACAACCTGTATAGATTTTAATAATTTGAAGAAAAATGTCTGAATTCTTTATAGGCCTTTTTTTGGTAATGTTATGTTATTCGGTAATGTTATGTATGTATTACAAAAATAAATTCATTTAGGTTATTACCTAAAATAAATTTGATTTTTAAGGCCCTTTTTTTGGTGAGACATATATTTCCATTCTAACCTCTGGGAGCTATTCAAAGGTAGAATACCTTATGATTTGTATATCTTTTTAATGTGCATTACATGATGTATCTAAAATATAATTTAGAAAAAATTAAAACTACAAAAAAATATATATAAATTAGAATTTTTTTATTTTTGAAAATTCATACATATTGCTTTCCATGAAATTCAGGAAATAGGGATCATCACATAGATAAAAAATAACATTCTATAATCAAAAAAATTATGGCTTACGCACGATTTATTTGATGTATAAGCAATTATTTAGTTCAAAATTTGCTTTTCCCCCTTGCTAATACCTCTTGTCGATGTTACTTGTAAATTTTTTTTTAATTTGAAATTTTGAAATAGAATTTAATTTTTTTCTTGAAATAAATCTCAGATTTCGAAACTTATTACCGAATTTTTAAGGTTTGCGATCTTAAATGGTCAATATTATTTATAATTATTATTACATTTATTTAGTGTTATTTATTTTATAGTTTTAACCATAAGTGCTCATATAGGGAAATAATTTAATTTCCTCAGTGAATGAAACCAGCAAAATATTCCATGACGGAACCTTAATTCAACGCGTTATAAGTTTTTGAACAATATGTTTTTTATGTATAGTTTTACATAGAATAACGAAAAATTTACCTAACTTCTTTTCACATTTCTCCCCACTCGTCTAAGATTCACAGTTTTTAAAAAATGCATCTATTTATCACAGTCATATTTATTTGATTATTTATATACACCATTGCATTATAAAATAATTCAGACAAATATAGGGAAAATTCTTGTCTAGACACTATTTCATTTATTATTTTTTTTGCCCTAAGGCACGAGACAAATAAATCTTCAGCCAAAACATAAGGAGCTGATTTTTAAATTCTTTAATTTATTTTTATCAATTTTTTAAGCTTCTTTTTTGAAATAATAAATTTTTGCCTCATTCAAATCAAAGTTAAATTGTGAAAAATGTTAAGAAATTCGTGAAACAAAAAGTTTGATATATATAGTACTTTGCAGTAATATCGTTAATTAAATCAAATCAAATTAATTAATTATATAAAACGGATCCGTTCTAGTGACGAGTAATTATACAAACATAATTTAACATTTAAAAAAAAGATTCATTTCTATTCACCCCTATTTTCTCAAATGTTTCAATGTCATATTTTTATTAAGTAAATTTGAATTTCAACTTATTTCTGAAATAAAGCATAAATAGAATTATTGCATATTTGCAATTATCTTTTAAAAAATTAATATGAAATTGAAATTAATTTTCAATTCAATCTTTATTGGTTTAGAACAGAACTGAATTTAATTAACAGACAGTTTGTGTAATACTTTTGTCGTTATTAAATAACTGTACCTTTATTAAATGTGCAAATACTGTTTCAAATATTGACATTTAAGTACCTCATGACCTACACTGGTGTGCAAAAATTAAGGACGAAGTCGAAAAATTAGCATATCAGCTGAACGAAGAGGCAGAGCGGACAGAAAGACCAATCAGGAGATTAAGTAAGGTTATGTACGGTAGCACATGCGCAGATATGCAGGTAGACGTAATGGGGAATGTCTGAGTAGTATAAAGCATGTTGTCGGTGTAAGATCAGTATTTCTGGCAAAGAGATTGCACGCCATATAGCAGTTAAAATCACACCGAGTTGCTGCCTCAGCGAGAAATGGCGAATAATCAATCTGTTAGACGACATCTGGATGCTTTTACCCGAGGTCGAATCATTGGGAAGTTGGAGGAAGGCCGCAGTGTGACAAGTGTGGCTGCAGAGTTCGGAATTGCTCACAGCATCGTTTCATGACTTTGGAGACAATTTCAAACTACAGGAACAGCTATCCGGGGGTTCAGTAGTGGTCGTCCACGAGGAACCACACCCGCAGATGACCGGTACATTGTCTTACAGGCCAGAAGAAACAGGCGGCAGACAGCGGGAGAAATCGCTAGACACACGACACAGGCGACTGGACGACCGATATCGCGTTTTACCGTGGCCAGAAGACTGCACGGTGGTGGTCTGTTTGCACGACGCCCTGTACGGTGTGTACCTTTAACGCCTGCCCATCGGAGAAAGCGTTCTCTGTGGTGCCGGGAACACCGGAATTGGAGAGACAATGAATGGGGACGAGTACTCTTTACAGATGAGAGCAGATTCAGTTTGAGTAGCGATTCTCATCGCATACTCTTTTGGAGAGAGCGGGGTAGCCGGAATCATCCCTCGAACATCATTGAAAGGGACAGGTATGGAGGTCGCGGTGTTCTCGTTTGGGGAGGCATCATGCTTGGTAGTCGTACAGACCTTCACATCTTCGACGCAGGTTCAGTCAACGGGACCCGTTATTGTAACGAGATTCTTCTTCCATATGTGCGTCTTTTGAGAGGCGCTATGGGTCGGCAGTTCCTTTTCATGGACGACAATGCACCATGTTATCGCACAGTAGCTGCCGAACAGCTCTTAGAAAGTGAGGATAATGAACGTATGGATTGGCCGGCACGATCTCCGGATCTCAATCCCATCGAGCATGTATGGAATTTTCTAGACAGACGCTTGGCAGCTCGTACCTTACCACCAGTAACGATTCGGGAGCTTAGATTGGCGCTGCAAGACGAATGGGCAGCAATGCCTCAACAACTGATTGACACCCTCATTCTCAGCATGGGCAGACGCTGTGAAACCTGCCTAGCAGTCAAGGGAGATCATATCCCCTACTAAAGGCCGGATGTTTCTTGCTGGACACCCATCACAGGGATGTTTCGGCCTTCAGTCGCATTGCGCTCCATGCTACTTTTTCAATCAAGTTTCTTTTTATCCCTCTGATTTCTCTTTTAGTAAGTGTTGCTTACATTACACATGTCCTTACGTATTGGGGATCTTACGGTATTAAATGTGTTGATTTGGAAATCTTTTGTACAAAGTTATATTGAAAAAACCGTCTCGTCCTTAATTTTTGCGCACCAGTGTATTCATTGCATTAAAAATATATCTCGGGGATTATCAATAAGTAAAAATGTTCATAAGCTACAGATATGAATACATTTTAATGTTCAGAATGCATAATAATAAATATTTAATCAATAATTTAATCTATAATAAAAAGTCGGGATGCGATTTTACAAGAAAATAAGAATTCAATCATGTTTATATAAAATATATATATTCAGTACATGTGACAGCCGTTTGTATTGAATCAAAAATATTGAGTAGAGAGTTGGACATTTTAAATATTAGACTAAATGTGGTGAATTCGAGGTTGGGTTCAATGAAGTCTCCTTTAGAGTAACAATCATTTCTTAATTTTGGTTAGGTTACACAAAGACTTTAAATATCATAGCAAAAATGAAGGGCAAAGAACATGGACGGTTTTTCATAGCGTCTACATTCTTTCCTCACCTGACCTGTACTAAAATTTATTGGTCACTAGAGGACGCTTCTAATTCTTTGGACAGTCAGTTACAGTTATGCCAAGAGTGATTACATCAATGAATTTTGAAATGTAGTCATTTTTCTCTAATAGATGTTCTTGAAATAAACAAGACACCCCTGCATACATTGTATTTTTTATGTATGTTGGAATAAAACGAATGGAAGTTAATTGTACATAATTATTTTCTTCATAGGCTCAACAAGTTGGGATGATGACTGAAAGCCATAATTACCTCATCACCTCTCTTGTAAGTGTTTATTTAATAAATTTAGTTATGTTAGCTAAAACTTTATTCTATTCTCACTAATAGTAGAAAGTTTCTATTCTTCTTTGCGCAAATTTTTAATATGCAAAATTAATTTCTGTCAGAACCCTTAGGCGAACTAAATTTCAACGTTCAGAAGGAATGAAGACTCCTGAAACTTTATTAACCAACTCGTGCAATGTGACATATTTAAATTAATCAAAACAAGAGAGAGAGAGAGTAATATAAAAAAATTATAAGTCAATTCCTACTTAGAATCAACAAAGAAAATTTTTATTTCAGCTACTTTTTATTAAATAGTTATAGTTAATATAAATATGTATATACATATGACAAAATCACAACATTAAGTGTTAATTAATTTTTATTAATTATCAGTAAAGTATCGTATTGTCATCCAAAACAATCGTGTATATAAAATTTCTGTTCAACTAAATGCTTTAAAACGTGAGAAAAAAACCTTTTCAAATTTCGACACAAGCCGTCAAAAGGATCGCTAAGCCACCAAAAATTATGCCAACGTGGCTGTATTTGTAATTCTTTAAATAATTAGTTTTAATCAATTAATTTTTATTAATTATAATTAAAAATTATTGTTTTGCCATCCAAAATAATCATGTATATAAAATTTCTACTCAATTGAGCGCTTTAAAATATATTTTATTAACGATTGAAAATTCCACGGAGATAAATAAATAAATAAACATAAAGAGATGAGAGCTAATAGTAGGAATTGAATTACTCCATAGAGAGGCAAATGCGTACATAAAACTTATTTATGATAGTTTATCTCTAACTCTATTGCGCATTTCTATCAAATTTTGAATTCAAGTGACACTAAAACAGAGATTTGATTTGTTTTATAGAAGCAGCACCCCATAACAATATAATATAAACGTCGAAATTCTCAACTATAGTCAAGTGATGACGATGACATCCAATCTGAGGATTCAATCCCCTAACTTCCAAGCCACTTGGTTGGAGGGCTTTCAGACGGAATGCAATTTAACATATAGAGTCCCTCACATTATTCTGAAATCAGGACTTGAACATTGGCAGTCACAAAGCCCATAACGTAAGCCAGTGAACTTCCATAGTCTCTAAGTCATTCTTAATTGTAGTGTATGGGCTTGATGGTGGAAGGTCTATATCACAATAGCTTTATAAGGATATATAGATTACGTAAACATATTGTACTAAATGTTAAAAAAATATGCGGATGAATTAGATTTTTAAAAGTTATTCAGATACTGAACGATTTCATATTGACTTCTACAAAGGATATTATATTTACTCACACAACTAATAACGTTGTAACCGACGAGATGTCAGCTTAAGCAATCATGCTATACTTTGCATCAATAAAATACAAGTTTTGAGGCTTTAGATATCTAATTGCACTCCATTTTAGAACATAAAACTGACAATTTAAAAAAAAAAATTACTGTTAACGTAAATTTCTTAAGGGCTATGCCATCACCTAATGCATTTTTAAGAAAAAAATGAACTAAATTCGCAGAAATCATCTATTGGGTAGATAGCATTAGTTCAAAGAGTTTTAAGAAGAATAAGTTGCAATCATATACGTACTTAAAGCCTTTTCGTTAATCACGAATTACACGTTTTAACCAAAAAAAATTTACTAAAAATATTTTCCCGATGAAAAATTGAATTAGTTATCAATTATTTATCGAAGAAGGAGTTTAACCCATTAACCGGTCTGACTGTACATGCGGACGGGATACAGAAATCTGACCGCAATCAGTTTGCCCTTGCGCTGTACGGGCACTGATATTTTATTACTTCTATCTTTAATTTACACGTATTTTTAATTCTTATCGTGAGATTATTATTGCTAGTGTTTTTAAGGGATTCAGTTTGTCCATGGTACTGAAAAGATTCTCATCCGGGGTTTTCTTTATGTTAAAAAAGAGAATTTTCTTAGAAGTCAGGAATTTAGATTCTTAAAAATTTTGATAAAGGATAGGAATTGGTAAGAAATTGTGTAGTTTGTTATTTAAGAAGAAATGAAAATGGAAAGATAATTAAAAAAGCCGATGTATTTCTGTCCCCATTGCAAAGTAAGATTTTGTATTACACAGTGCTTTAAATTGGGTATGTATACATGTATGCTCACGCATAAGCCTCTCAATCATTTGAAAAAGAGGTACGAACATGAAATTTTTTTGTAAGTATGAGAGAAATTCTTTTAAGATATATGAAACAATCTGCATAGCATGCATACTTATAAAAAGCAAACACTTAGGAGTTTTTTGTGTTTCACAATTATAAAATAGTAAGTAGTGCAAAAGATTTGAAATTGAAAAAATTGAATTGAATTGAAATTCTTCCATTTTTTCATTCTATTAAGTATTATACTTAGTAATATGCAATAAAAATATGCCTTTTTTAAAAGCATTTTAGACACAAAAAAATTGACCAGTTAAGAGGTAAAAAAGAAAATTTCATAAGTTAATAGGAGATCAAATAATATACTCATTTTAAACGTGGATGGAGATTCTGGATTTAGACAGAAAGTTTTTATACAACGTTAAAAAAGGTAAAGTATTCAAATTTTACATTGCATCTCCCATACCTACACATTTGCACGAATTTTCAGCAGTAAAATGATTAATGAATAAAAAAAATACTTGCTTGAATTACACATGAATTTAAATCTTAAAACGAAATTAGAGAGAAAATATTTTTGATGGTGACTATTTACCGAAAAAGACACAATGATAGAAATAATATCTTCATACATTCCATAAGGGAGGAAATTGGGAGTCAAAATTACCTGCGGCGATTGGTATCCTCCTATATGGTGCCGCACTGAAAAGAGATGCCTGCTTTCGGTAAATGTACTAGGTAGATTAATGAACTATGTTAATAACTGTTCATAGTCTGCCATTAGGAAGAAAAAAAATTTAATGAAAAATTTCTAACATTTGTAGCGTAATTGGGAAAACCCTATGATGACCTTTCCACATGTCATTATCAATTCCTCTGTAAGACATATTCTGTGGTTTTAAGTTTTCACCTTCTACAGAAGTAATGTACACTTTTTAAGGAATTAGTCTTGTACATATAAAATGATGTAATATTAAAAAATACTAGAAAACATTTATGGCTCCCACGCATGACTATCTGCGTAGTTCATCAACGAGGAAAAATCTTAAAAAAAGAGATTACAAATTAGAGCAAAGAATGGGCTTATAGAGAGCATATATCCTCATGTAGTTATAGAACTCTCGCACACAGCACGAACTAATGCTGCAAATGGGCTATTTAAAGAGCAAAGCTGTTTTTAGATCTTGGATATTTATGGGACGAAGATGTTTGTCCTATAAGTATTAGATAGAGTTAAGATCTGTAAAACTGTGGCTGGTCAATCCATCCCGAATGGCCTAAGAGGATCAGTCTCAATAATAAGGACTTGGTATTATAAGATTAGTGCCTTGAATTGTTTCCCAGCACACCGAAGAAAAGAACGAGTACCAGTCCTCCAGCAAGAACTTGTTAAAAACTCAGTATATTTATAAGACTTACAGGCTTTAATACAGAAAATTATTATTTAACAAAAAAATATTTTTTAAAAAATATCAGTAACAGCAAAGTTAGTTAATATATAATGCACTGAAAATAGAGATAGTAAAAAATACAGTGAGCGTGACAGTTAAACGTTCTTAAAAATCGACTTAACACATACACAAATTATAGAAAAATTTACCAGGTCAATGAAATCACAAATGGAAATATAACAAAATGTAAAAAAAAAATTATGCCAATAAATACAATAAGATGGTTACGTATTTTTTAAGTTAAGTTTGGTACACACAGAACCAGCAATTATATGATTATGTCAGTTATAATTGTTGCAACATAAAACAGATATAGCAAAAGGAAATATAAATTATATATTTTTTAAAAAAAATAAGGGCTCGTTATAATGAGCAAAGTCAATAAAAGAAAAGATGAGGGAAAAATAGACACAGCACCAATTGCAAAAGTGAAAAGATAATAAAGATGGAAAAAATTATGAATAGGACAGCTGGGAAAAAGAAGCATGGACTTTAATCAGAATAGGTATAATACGGTTTTATACATGATAATAACAAAGCAAATAATTTAACAAAGGAAAATAAATAAGAATATACATAAACAATCTACACTGTGTTCATCTATGAGAAATTTAATGAATGCATAACACACACACACACACATATATATATATATAATCTGTTATTTCTATATACCATAACAATGTGCGATATAGAACAAAAAAAATTCGTCTTGCCACTTAAGGAAATTGTAAGGATACAGGAACATACACACACAAAAATACCGAAAACAAAACAAGGTAGCATGAAAAATTTAATGAAAGACCCATCAACCTAGGGAGGGGCTGGAGAATCTTCAGAGTAAAGGTAAACTAGAAGAATGTTAAGAGTCAAAATCTGATGACAATGCAACATTATTGGATCTTATTAGAAATTTTCATACTTAAAAAGAAAAGAAACTAATTTATTGCAAATCGAGGATAGAGATTCAATTAAGTGTTTTTATGTAATAAAGAACAGTGAAAAACGTGTCGGATTTTATCCGCTATCATAATCAGCATAACATAACTCTATTAGGAGAATCAAAAGAAACTATATTAGGGTTAGATTTTAATTTAAATCTATGTTAGTAAAAAGGAAACGGGCCATAATTAATTTTGAAAATATTTTAATTTTACTATTGAGAGAGAATAATTACATTATACCAACAAATCGGAATTGTTGAATTCAATGAATAAATTTCCCGTTGAAGTAGTAATTTAATTCTTAAGATGACTGCCTGCCTCTTCGGACCCAATTTTTTTATAAAAACAAATTTTTGAAACAAATTGAGTGTTTTAGGAAATAAAATAAAAAGAAAATGTAAATACATAAACATTTTTAAATAAATATTGTACTTTTAAAAAAATGGGTTGTTTTCAAGGAAATTTTACCTAATTTTTATTAAAATGGGTAGCACTGTATAAAAATTTATAATAAAGGATGTTTTTACAGAGGTATAGAACTTTAAATTGCAATAAAACAACGATGTATTATTCGATTGACATGAATTGTTTTTTATTCGAAAGATAATCTTGTGGCATTACATTTGAAATATGATTTCTGGCATAGGACTACCACGGCTGGCTCGCATGTAATCCAATCTGGACGTCCAATTTCCGATGATTTTTCCAACATTTGTGGCCGTATATCGGCAATAACACGGCGAATGTTATCTGCCAAATGGTCAAGCGTTTGAGGCTTATCCGTATAGACCAATGACTTTACATAGCCCCACAGAAAATAGTCTAGCGGTGTTAAATCACTAGATCTTGGAGGCCAATTCACAGGTCCAAAACGTGAAATTAGGCGGTCACCAAAGTGTCTTTCAATAAATCGATTGTGGCACGAGCTGTGTGACATGTTGCGCCGTCTTGTTGGAACCACAGCTCCTGGACATCATGATTGTTCAATTCAGGAATGAAAAAGTTAGTAATCATGGCTCTATACCGATCACCATTGACTGTAACGTTGTGACCTTCATCGTTTTTGAAGAAGTACGGACCAATGATTCCTCCAGCCCATAAAGCGCACCAAACAGTCAGTTTTTCTGGATGTAACGGTGTCTCGACATACACTTGTGGCAGTTTTGTTTGTTGAAGTAGCCATTCAACCAGAAGTGCGCTTCATCGCTAAACAAAATTCGCTTATGAAAATCGGGAACAACGGCTATCTCGTTTTGGACCCATTCGACGAATCCATGCCTTGCTTGATCATATTTAAAATGTAATGCCACAAGATTATCTTTCGAATAAAAAAAATTCATGTCAATCGAATAATACATCGTTGTTTTATTGCAATTTAAAGTTCTATACCTTTAAAAAAACACCCTTTACAATTATCACAATTTTCTTTATACACAGCAAACATATTATCGTGCTCTTCAAAATAAACCAAAATCTAAGAGAAATATTTAAATACAAAAAAATTACACACAATTAAACATACTAATATGAAAATTTTGATATTTTTAAAGTTTTTTTTCTTTATAAAGACTACCCTAAATGAAACAAAATATTTTACCTACAACAAAACGTATGGTCCACTTTATGAAAAATAGTATATTAAACATTGCCACAAAATTTCAAAACGTTATCTGGTTTGGTTCTTAAGATATCATGCATCTGGTAAAGGGTTTCCTTCGAAAACATAATTTTGAGAAAAACCCATTTAAAGTTTCATCTTACTGCCTTTTTGCATAAAGTGATGTTTTTAAAATCACTATAACTTTATTTCTATTTCGCATTAAGGAAAAAGAAAAACTGTTTCGGAAAGAAAAATGTTCAAACTATATTGTTGTTTTGTTCTCGTGTCTATGAATAAATGCAGTAGATATCACTAAATTCCGTCGAAAGTCTTGATCACTGCCTCTGCTATTCTGGGAGCATCAGGGCTGTACAGGAGTTCCCGCAAAGAGTCCCTCAGAGGAACCATTCCCATTTTTAGTAACTTTGTTGCGACGGTTGGGCATTCCAAGATGTGATTGGGCATCAGTTGAAGATCTGGGCAGTGTTTGAATTGAACATATGATCTTGTCTTGTCTGGGTGAATCTTCATGCCCTTAAGGTGTTCAGTTCTCAATCTGGCAATTGTGGATGTTATAATTCGGGGACAGTCAAATTCCGTAACTAGGGGCTTTTTAAAAGTGTGATTCATAATTCTATGTTTGGCTACTGCGTTAGCATCACCAAGTGTGATGGTGGTGCACTTATGTTCGATGTCTCTAGCTTCTTTGGCGAGGCTATATATATATATATATATATATATATATCTGCACATTCATTACCCTCAATGTTGACATGTGCGGGTATCCATTGCAGGATACAGGATTTTCTTTTGTTGTGCAGCTGTTCTAGAAGGGTAATAATATCACAGGAGATGTTAGTCTCCGTTTCTTATGACTTCTATAGCTGATTTAGAATCTGAGAAGATTACTAATCCTTCTGTAGAATCAATAACATGTGGGTTTTGTTGATATAATATAAGGGCCTCTCTATATATAATTGCCACGAGTTCACTTGTGAAGTTTGAGGCGATTATGCCTGTGTTAATTTTGTGTTTGTAGTTATTTCCATCCGGGAGGAGTAAGATGATTCCGGCACCTCCATTGCTGAGGAATCTGTCTGAGGAACCATCGGTGTAGGCGATTGCAAAGTTATCTTGAGAGAGTATTGCTATCGTTTCCAGTCCTTTTTGTCTGAGAGTTACAGGGTCTTCTTTTTTGGAACATGGCTGCAACAATTCCAATTCGAAACAGGTGTTCTTTGGTGGGTTTTTTGGAATGAGGGGCTCCTGAAAGAACTCCAAGGAGGAATGATCCAAATTGAGTTCTTTTCTGATTTCACTATCAAGTTGGAGAGTCGAAGATCTTTTGAGCCTTGTAGAATGCTTCCATTTATCAAAAACTCTTCTAGAGATATGGTCCAAACCATATGAGCGTAGTTTATTAGTGAACTTGATAGTGGCAAGTTTGCGCCTGCTTTCTAGCGGAGGCATTCAGTTCGAAGAATATTCAGTTTTCCAAGAGCTTTGTTGGCAGTTTGTTCGATGTGCTTTGAAAAGCGGAGTTCGGGATCTAAAGTTACTCCAAGATAGGTGGGTAGGTCGACTTTTTTGATTTGAGAGTTCTGTATTTTGATATTAGTATTAAAACTGCTTCTGTGTCGTCTATCGGTAGAGAAGCTGCAGTAGTTTGTTTTGTCAGAGTGTTGATGGTTAATTTAAGATTCTCTGCCCATTCAGCAATACCTTTCAGTGTTGTGTTTAGGGCCTTTTCCGATTCTGTAATGCCATTGTGTGAGTGCCATACAGCAATATCGTCAGCGTAGCAGGCTATATTTGTGTCTGGGTGAATATGATGGTGGATGGTGTTCATAAAGATGAGAAAGAGCAATGGGGCTTAAGACAGAGCCTTGAGGAACTCCAGCCCACATTCTGCGAGATTCTGAAAGTGCCCCGTTAAATCTAACAGAAAATTTTCTTCCTCTGAGAAAATCATTTATCCACAATAACGCTTTGCCATTAATTCCGGTGCCTTGGATGGTATGGACCAGTTTTTGACGCCAAACTCTATCAAATGCTGCTGAGATGTCCAAAAATACTGCTAAAGTTTTCTTGTGAGGCTTTTCTTGAAAACCATCAATTATCGACTGGCTCAGATAAAAGAGATAGTCGATAGTACTATGATGGGTTCGGAAAGCTGTTTGATAGAAGTGAAGTTTTTTGCTTTCGATGAGCCAGTTCATAAGTCTACGGTGGATAACCCGTTCCATGAGCTTGCAGAGGGTGCTGGTGAGGGAAATTGGCCTATATATATATATATATATATATATATATATATATATATATATATATATATATAGTTTTTGCACTCTGAAGCATTCTTGTTTGGTTTCAGAATTGGAATGACGGTGGAAAGTTTCCAGATTTTGGGCAATTTGCCAGTAGCCCATGAAAGGTTAAAAATTTCCAATAGTTCTTTTTTTGCAAGATTTCCAAAGTGTTGGACCATGCGGCCAAAAATAACATCCGGACCAGGGGCTTTGCCGGGATTCATTTTAGCAATGGCAGCTTCTAGCTCTTCCATTAAGAATGGTATGGTGAAGATATTTTTATGGCTATATCTTTTTGTGTCTTGAATGGTTTTCCTGTAGGTACGCAGCAGTTTCCTGTCATTTGCGTTGAAGGTTAGCTTGCTTTTGTTTTCATAGTGCTTTGCTAGCAGGGAAGCAGTTTCCTTATTTGTGGCTGCATCTCTTCCAGAGGATGATATGATGTTAGTAAGAATGTCTGCTTTTTGGTGTGTTGATTGATTATTAAGAGTTTTGATGACTTTCCAATACTGAGATATTTTTTGGGGATCTAAAGTTTCGCAGAATTCAGTCCATTTTTTACGCTTGCAGGAGGAAATCACCTCTTCAACTTCGTGACAAAGGTTCGTGAATCTTAGTCTGTTTGTTTCAGTATTATTCTTCTGAAGTTCTGTACTTAGTTTGTCACGTTCGTTAATTAAGTTCTCTATGTTGGTGTCTTTCCAAAATGGGACCCAGTCATTTCTTCTTTTGACCCTAGGGATAGAACGTTTTGCAGCTGCATTAATATGCGAAGCAAAGGACTGTAGTCTCTCGTCGAGGGTGTGTGGCGAAGAAAGGGAGCAGAGCATTTCAAGTTCATAGGTGAATTTTCCCCAGTTTACTTTCCGAAAGTTCCAGGATCTTTTGCTTTTTTTTTTTTGTATGGTGCCATCAACTCTTTGGTTTATCGAAGTTATAATAGGGAAATGATCGTTAATAGCACTTTTTAGAATCTTCCATGTCGCTTGACTTGCTGTTTGGTGGTTAATGGCCGTGATGTCAAGGGCTGATGTTGTGCCGTTGGTTTTGGAGAGGTAGGTACTTCTCTTGTCATTTAGTATGGAAAAATCGTTGTCACAGAGCAGGTCTTCAATCTGTGAGCCTTTCAAGTCTAGGGTCCTGGACCCCCAAGATGGGCTCTTGGCATTTAGGTCTCCTAAAAGAATTTTTGTGTCCGATTTTATGCCCAAAAGCGTGTTAAGGAGATCTAAGTTGATGTCAGAGTTGTCTGGATGGTAGGCATTAATGATTGTTACTTCCTGCTGCGGAAGGAGTACAGTGATTGCTTGTACTTCCGTGCTGTTCTCATCGTAATCTGTAGTTGGTGGCATTATGATTTCTCTAAATTTTATGTCTGCTGATTTAACAAGGAAAGCAAGGCCGCCACCTGCTCGGTCTTTTCTGTCTTTTCACAGAGTAGTAAAGCCTTTGATTTTTAGCTTCGGATTTGGGTTAAGCTTGGTCTCTTGTAGACACGCAATATGTACCTTATTTACGTTGAGGATCTCAGTGAGCTCCTCAATCTTTCTCTGGGTACCATTAATATTCAACTGCAAAATGTTTAGGGTCCTCGTAGCATACTTCTCGCCATGGTCCCGGACTTCAACCTGTGGTGCGTCGGCTACCCCGAATGCGGTAACATTATCTGAATCACTCAATATTGCACTATTCATGGAAAGAAAGGTGCCATAGCCTCCAGGAGGTTGGACTTCTACCTGTTGGTCCACGGAAGGTATTTTATTTCCCTTCTACCACCCATTGGAAACCAATGGAGGCGTTCCCCTATCCGCCACCTGGGGACGCGCCCTCTAGGGGTTACAGGCTCCCCCGAGGGATGTTCAAACTATAAGATTTTGAAATAAAAAAAATGCCTTATGTAGACGAAAAACAACATTTTCTCAAGGTAGGCAGACAGCAAGACTAAAGACAACAAGTGGGAATGACCAGAAAGGGAAGAAACGTGAGGGGGGGGGAACAGAAACAGTAACGAACAATAGCTGTTGTTTATTTTAAAGTGCTATTAATAAAGAAAATGAGAACAACGTCAGTTCAGAAGGATGTCATTTAATGAGGACTGTGTTGCCCAAAGATATACGTCTAAGTACAGAACCTATGAGAATACGGTTGGCGTCTTGAAGGATGACTTTTAATTTCCTATCAACCATTTGCTACAATTCGTCTTCCGAGCGCATCGGTAAACGAGCATATGTTTGGTGTCAATTCTCGATTATGGGAGATCACAACATGATGATGGCTAGGGAAGAAGCATCTGTTTATCTTCTAAAGCATGTTGACTTATGTATGCAGCGTGCATACATTACAGAACTTCTGAACTTTTATATAAACACTGAATAAAAACTAAACAAACAATGCTCAATTTTTTTTTCTTTTTTTGGTTAAAAAACCATCAGCTTTTCAAATCAAAGGTAAACAAAAATACAGCTGCATTTGAAGTTAAGACACATTTAAACTATATGTGAAAATAAACAGACTAAAAACCTCTTATCAGAAATAAAGGGTTGAGCTGTAACTCTTGATCTGATTCTTCCTAATGTTTAAAATATTTAACAAATCTTACTAAGCAATACAAAATGATACCTGAACAGAAATTGGAAGTGTGTTTGCGTGACTTGTCTTTATGCTTACCTTGCTGAAACATACTTTGGAATTTTTTGAAAATTACGTAAATTATATTGAAAAGTAAAAGAAAAGAGAGAAGCTCAACTATTAATGTATTTTACAGCAAGTTTTGATATAGAGAAACACAGTTCTATTTAATTTTCTTAAAACTAATGTAATTAAATTTTTTTCATGGTTTTTATATTTTTGCATATTTCCTTCATTTGCATATATATATATTTGAAAATCGTATACTGAACTTTAAATTACTATAAAAAAGTGATATATTAAAATGAAAATATTCTTTATTAAAAAAATTAATACATTTTTATGACTAAAGACTCATACACAAAATGAATTTTAAGGTCTTCGAATTATTAAAAAGAAAATCTTTGCTCCCTTTTATTTGTTTTTTTTTTCAGAACTTTTTCACTCTCAATGTAGATTTATGCAAAATGGAAGAGAAAAATGCTCTGTCTTGCTTTGGTTGAGATTCGGATCTTAGAATGGGGGAAGCTAAAAGTTAAAGAAGAATTTTTTGCTTTTTTTTTTGGTTTACCCAGTTACCGTAATACTTAAATCTCAAAATGAAAGAGAAATCAAGAGTTCAGGAATCTCTGCAAAACATTACTTTAAAATTGAGCTATTATTATTTTTCGAGTTATTAACTGAAATATTATTACTTTTTAAATTATTATTTTTTCAGTTATTATTACTTTTTGAGTTATTATTTTTTGAGTTATTATTTTTTTGAGTTATTATTATTTTTGAGTTATTATTACTTTTGAGTTGTTATTATTATTTATTTCAGTTATAATTATTATTTATTATTACTTTTTAAAGCTGAATTATTAATATTATGAATTATTTGAGTTAAAAATTTAAAAATATGTATGGATTATCATGGTCATATACTATAACAATAAAATATACACTCCATTGACATTAAGAAATAGTTTTCGGTCAAGACATTATGTAAAAAATCAAATTTTAAAACGAAATATGTTTAAAATAATTAAACTAATAATATCAAAGTTTTTTACAAATTTTGCATTTAAATGATTTATTGTTAAAGCTTTTGCATTATTACATTTACCCTTGTACGTATGTGAATGTGAGAAAGAAAGAGATGCAAAGCATATTAATTTTTATCTATATGTACATTGTTCTGTACGAGTATTTACAATTTTTTTAATGGTATTGATTCAGAAATCTATTTTTAATTACACATATCAATAGCATAATATTTAGAGAAACAAAATATCAAGCGGGAGAAAACAAAAATTTCAAGGAAATAAGTTTAAAAATGAAAATGAATGTTCACATTAAGAAATATAATTTTAGTTTAATATTCAAATACAAATTCATTGTGGGGTTCAGATACAAGTTCATTTACTTACTAGAATAATACTTTAAAAACTTTCAAAAATATTCAATTCTGATTACCGAATAAGTGAAAATTAGAAAACAAACCTGGATTTTATAAATTCAGGTTACTGAATTATTTTTTTATCTGTACTATCCACAGGAAGATTAAAATTTGATTGCTCAAAATCTTGGCATTCATAATTACTTGGTTTTTCCATAGATTTACTCCATTTATAAATATTTCCCGCTATTTTAAAATTGATCATATTAAATAATCTCTTAATGTGATTTTTTAAATAATCTCTTGCCGTCTGGGTGGCGTAGTTGATTTGTCTCCGGTCTTCTGTACCCAAGGTTGCGGGTTTGACCCCGGTCCAAGTCGGTGGATTTTCCTGCTGCAAAAAAATCAACAGCGGCCGTGTCGTATGATTATACGGCGTGAAAAAGATCCCTTGAGTGTCAGTTTGGCTTGGATGCTCTCGGCAAAATTAAATTCCTAAGTACAAATTTCACATCGTCAGAGCTCAGGTGCCTCCCTCTGGGGAAGAAACTGGGTGTCAAAGTTATATTTGTGGTAATTGGTATCGCCTAAATGGTGCCACACTAAAAAGTGATACCAGCTCCTAGGGAATGTACTAGGTCTGCAAAGGTAGAAATACCAATACGCAACCCCATTACAGAAAGAAAGAAAAATAATCTCTTTGATTGTAAAAATAACTATTATAATTATTTATTCCAAATAAGAACAAATAGAAAATGTTCACAAAATAAATTTATAAAAAAATTTAGGATTAATAAAAGATTCTTTTTTAAGAATATTTGATTTTATTGCCACATGAAACGAAGCTTTTACTCAGCTTGGAAGCTCCTGCTTTATTAATACTGCTCAAAAATATATAATACGATAACTTGAGAATTGATTGGATATAAATGCCCGTAGTAAGCGCTGTAAGATTCATTCGCGTTTCTTAAAGTGCTTTATACTACACTAACGAGAATTATCAGCAAAGTGAATAGCGTGTTAACCGGTCATTTATGTTATTATCTTTCACGCTAGGCCAATTAAGGGTCCTTTAAACTGATTAATAAAGTCACCAGAGGTTTTCATTTCGAAGTTCGAAGCCACAGAGTTTGTTTGACCATTGTAAAAATAAGACTGTTGCACGTTAAGCCTAAAGAGACCGGAAATTTCCTATTGGCGTGATGACGGTGGCTCAGAATTATGAGTTCATTTTGCAGTGCTAATTGAGTATTTATAACGCTATGTAAAATCTAAGGCAAATAAATCAATCTCTAAGCTGAAATAAATTGTGTCGTTTTCTAAATTGTAAAGCTAACTAAAAATGGTTTCATGAAATTTCCCTCAGGAAAGAGAAACACTTTTGGAAATTTATACAATTTTCTTTTCGGAAGAAATAAATAAGTTTTTGAGTTCGCTCTTCTTTAAGCTGTAGAAGTTTCTTGTTATACTTGCGCGTTAACAATAAAAGAACAAACATCTGGTGTCTTATAAAGGCGTACAACGTTCAGACTCTCAACCATTTGCAAACATTTTTTTTTTTTTTTTTTGCTTCTTAAAGATCTTATGGTAGCAGACAATATTTATCCTAAATTTCAAACGAAATAAATAAAACAACGCAAAATTAATAATTTTGTAACAATTTCCGTAACGTGTAAAAGATCTAACTTCATTAACTCAAATGATTTTATTCTAAATGAAATGAAACGAAAAGGTTTCATTTAAATTAAGCATTTAGAATACGCGAAATTCAGAAGGCTCAAAAATGCTAACGGAGTAAAGGTTAATTGATAAAAAAACATCTTGGATGGGACTTTTTGAGAACTATATATATATATGTGTGTGTGTGTGTGTTTTGGTTCGAGACTATATAAAACGTTTTATGAAGCATCAGTGAAAGGAAGTACTATTCAAAACCCGCGATTTACTCCCGTGTTGGGTGATCTAATACTTTTATCCACAAATGTGTTCGTGTGTATTAAAACTAGAAAAATATCGTAACATTAATGGATTTTTTAAATTCTGTAACATCTGGACACCATAACTATATACAACCCTCCCTCAAGCACACATGAGTGAAGAAGGAATTACAAACTGCAAAATCTTATTAGTTAGAATGAAACAATTCTTTAATCTAGTGAATAAATTTTTTTTTAAATTTTATAACATACAATTGTATACGTTTATTTTACTTCAAGGGATGCTTTCCCATGGACTTATACCTTTTGAAAAATTACAAACGTTATTTCATTAACTTTGAAAGGGGATGAAGTCTTTTTGTATTCTTTATAAACGTATTATTTTTTTTAAAAAAATGTTTGTTATGCTGATTCGGTTAGACAGCGTTACACTCTTAAAAGCACACACACACACAAACTTGTATATAATACCATGTTATCAGTTATCGCTATTTTTAAATTTATTAAAAAGCTAGCACTTAAACATCTTGATTTGAAAATTAATGAGCGTGGGCTACTTTCAAAATATATGATTCATATTACATAATGCTCTACTGAAAAGATCAAAAAGAGTGTACGAGGAAAATTTCTCAATGTGGATTTGACAATAGGTTGTACAATAATTATGTATAAACTTTAGTAAAATATGTGTGTGGAAAATGTTTTTGCAAGGCATTTTCGAAACAGTTTAAAAGCAAGTTGCTAACTAAATGTTTCATAATTTTTCCCCGTGTATTATTTTGTAAATTTTGTTTCCTTAGTTTCTTTCCCTAGAAAAATTATTTTTGGAAATTCTCTCTTTTTATTATGCATAGAATCTAAAAGTTAAGTATTCTCGGAATATTAAAAATAAAAAAAGTATTGTGAACATTTTACGTAGTAATTAAAAATCTTTTGAAATGTACGAGGGACGTTCCGGAACCGATGTTCGTTACCTTTTTTGAAAGAGGAGATGGTACACCAGATGAAATACAAAATCATCATAAGAAATCGTATTTGTTGTTGGTTCAAAGACGAAACGAGCGTTAACTTAAGAGGAAAGATGCATGCACAGAGTGTAGCGATTCCTATATAAGCCAGTCACAGTCTCCGGAAAGGGGGGATCACTTGTGTCTAGTGGTTAAGTTGCTCGGCTTCGGATTCATAGAATGCGAGTTCTAATCCCTGACATTGGTGATCCTGGCTGAAAAGAAAAACACAATACCTTCTGATCTATCGTGGCGCCATCTACCCGCAACAAGAGCAATAAAATTCATCAGACCTACTTGACGCATCAACCAAAGTCATAAGACCCACTTGACGCATCAACCAAATTCATAAGACACACATGACGCAGCAACCAAAGGCGTCAGACTCACTTGACGCAACAACCAAAGTCGTCAAATTCACTTGACGCAACAACTCACACGCTACACACGCTTGCCATAACAAATTTCCCGTTCGTTCGCAAATCCACCTACTCACTGATGGGGGAGTTGTGCAGTGGTTCCTATATAAGCCAGTAACAGCCTCCAGACGGGGTTGATAATTTGTGTCTAGTGGTTAAGTAGCTCGGCTTAGAATTCATTGATCGCGAGTTCTCATCCCCGACACAGAGACGCATCACGAAGAAGAGATAGTAGAAGCAGCTCGGCGAGCCCGAGGTTATTCGGGTACCAATCACGAAGGCAGACAGATGTGTGCAGACAACGTGGTTGCCAGTAGAAGTGCTGTTATTTAGTACGAATTTGTCCGTTATCCATGAACGCCTACAGACCGTGTATGGTGAAGAGGTCATGTCTCGTCAAATGGTTGGCCACTGATGGTGCATGTTCAGTGTAGAAAGGCAGAGTGTGGAGGATAAAGGTCTAAGTGGGCGTCACTGAACAACCACAAATGAAAACAACATTGCAGGATGTGCAACAATTCCTTGCATTGCAAAGGACCGAATTGTACCAGAGTTATTGTTTCAAACTGACCGCACGCTACGACAAATGCCTCGATGCTGATGGTGACTACGTTAAATAATAGTGGCATATGTATTATTTATGATTTCATGGAGTTTATTTATGTCGATAAAGTTTCCGTGTGAAAAGAAATGACGAAACTTACTTTCGGAAAGCCCCTCGTAGTATTATTGAAAGACAAACATTCTAAGTAATTGACAATGTTTTAACGTGTTTCTTTTCAGGATCTTCATACAATAGATATGGAGGACTTCAAGTACGGCAAGACAAATATTACTGGATTTCGATTAGTTGACGAAAATAATGCCGATCTTCAAGGTTTAGTTGTAGAACTTAATACTAAATGGAGTGGAGCTATTCGAAAGCTGGACTTTCCGATCAAAACAATACGGGTAAGTCCAGATTTATTTTTTTCTGCAGAAAGTAGAATATAAAGAGATCATTAATGAAATAGATTAACCATGATTTATATCGTTGTATAGTGTTATTTGTGCTAAAATACTAGCATTTTTGACTAATACATGAAATTATAAAAATATAAATCTATTTTTTTTAATTAAATAGAAGGAAAATTGCAAAAGTTGAATTTTTTATTAAGATTACGAGGAACGATTTACGCAAAAAATTTTAATTTAAGGATTTTCCAAATTTTTTTGTTTGTTTCCTATGTGTGTATACTATGTAAAACAGATTTTGTGCTCAAAATTTCATAAAAAGCTAGCCATTTAATTTTTTAAGGAAAAAACTTAAAATTTCTGATTTTAAAATGCTACTCCTCCTACAAAAATTTACGTACACGCACGAAATTCGATTTACAAGTACGTCAAACTATGCATAACAAAAGTTGGTATGGGTTTTGCAATAATATGATTGGTATTCGTACAATACTCCTTTTTATGAATGCTTATTGAAAATTCCTTAAAAAATGTATAAATTCTGAGTTCAATTATTTTTTAAAAAATATGTATTGCTTTTTGAAAATGCATACCAACTTTTATTACATGTACTATTAGCAATAGGTAGAAAAAATTCAAAGCATTTGGTACAATAGAAAAAATTCCTTAGCATTTTAAATGAAGACAAACTTAAAACAACAAGTTTAAAATTTTGATTTGCCATAGGGATGTGAATAAAAACGAATGTAATAGTTATCATAATTCCACGTTTTTTAAGTTTAGAGCTTTCAAATTTTGTGAGGTTACATATAAGTATATAAAGAATAATTTAGGCTAAAAAAATTACATTTGATTTTTTGACTGCTTTTTGTCAATTGAATCGTACTGTGTCCTCTTAATTGTGCAATGAGAAGATTACATAAGTTGTACTTCTTTTATTTTTACAGACAGAAACAGCGTTAATGTATGATGCTGTCCAACTATTCGCTAAAGCTCTACAAGATTTAGACGGTAGCAAATCTATATATTTCCCTAATATATCATGTGATAGTGGACTACGTGGTTTAGATGGAAGCAGCATTATTAATTTCATGAAACCCGTGAGTTGTGACTTTTCCCGTTGGTTTTATTTTATAGCATTAGTGTTTTTTCTTATTATAATATAAATTATATATTTAAATCAATTTATATATGACATTAACAAAATAGTCGAGAGTATTCGTTTAAAATAACTTTATAACATAATTCGAATAATTTAAATTTGTAAATTATGCATCCTAATGGTTAAGCTAACCTAATTTTTTTTAAAAATAGCTCGTTGATTTCATAATGTGATGTTTATAAGCAAATTTTACTAACTTCAAATAAGTATATTGCAGTGTATCTAGTATAAACCTAAAATCTATCCAAAGTAATGTAAATGTTGTCAGCTTTTTTCGTATGTTGATGTAGATGTGTCTTTATTAGGCCTAGGCATGCTTGTGAAAATGTGTCTATGTTTTTATATCTACCCTTTTATCTATAGATCCTCCTCGAAATTTCATATGAATGTCACTCTTGGTGTTTGCTAAGTTAGAATTCTCATATAATGGATTGTCAAGAAATCAGAAAATGAAAGTGTGTTGAAATGATTTCTATAAAAATAAGTGAATGTTGATATTATTTTAAAATGCATGCACATGATTTCTATTTTAAAGTTATCCAATTTTTTAATAATTCCAAATCCTTCTGCGTTGAAGTTTTCAAAAAGGATGCTTCTGTCCGTAAACTACAGATTAAAAAAAAGTTACTTTTCTTCTGCTTCTTTCTATATGATGAGCTTGAAGTTTGACACTGTAGCAATAAAAGAACTAAATTAAGTTGATAAAAATTTGTACCTAAGATGACAAAGCTTAGTAATCATTATATCTGAAGAAACCTAAAAGGGAAAATGCTTGTGTAAGAATTTGAACAAGATTGAAACAAAGAAATACCTTTTCACAACGTGTTTGTATCCTATAGCATGGGTGAAGAGAAATAGTGAAGATTTTTTATCCTATCCAATGTTGCCCTTTTGCAGCCGAATTCGATTGCCATTTCTTTTTTACACTCAAACACAACGAAAGCATGAACCCAAATTAGAGAAAATAATATAACAAACGTATGGCTGACGTGTTCTGAAAGTAAATTAGTATAAATGACTTAGAATAAATGATAGCATTACGATAAATTGAGGAGAATGCTAAAATAACAATAGCGAGGGTTTAGAAAAACAACAAATCAAATATCGATGAAATAAGGATAAATAAAATATCAATGAATGTTTGTAAATATAATACAGTGATATCTCAAAACAGCATAATACAGTGATGTCGTGCTGTACAAGCACGCAATCATTAAGAAAAATCTTCAAGTGAGAACTAACTTTGATAGTTTGATTAAGTGCAAGCATCACAGATTCTTGTAACTTAGCGTGTAAAAATATAATATAATTTTTGAAAGATTAATATACATATTCATGTTAATGCAGTGCTTCTCAAGCTTTCGATGTTTGAGACCCAATTTTCGAACATAACCCCCCCCACCTCTGTACAATTACAATGAATTGAAGGCAATGATAATGTATCACGATGCTAAAGTTACAATACGACTTTAATTATAAACCATACAAATTATTAAGATAAGCATTAAATTTTGTGTATGACAAGCCTATGGAAATTACTAATTATTATTAAACTTGTTCTTATCTTAATATCGATAAATTAATTATCAAATACCTTGTGCAGCACTGATACATTTATATCAGTGTAACGCCTATATATTTTTTATCTACCATTAGCTAGAAGTCAGTAATAGAAACTTGTGAAAACCAGAAGTAAATTTATCTTGAAGCTCACTATAGAAAGAACTAAAATTATCATGTTTAAAGTCATTGAATAAAAGTCATTTTAGAAAATGTTATTATTTATGGCATTTATACTAAATAAAAAAAATTTTTATTGAATGATAATATAATTAACTAAAAAAAAATTGATGGGAAATTATATATATTTATTAATTCATTACGGGACATGTAATTTTTTAGTCCGCCTCTTCCAAGAGACGAAACCTGATCCAATCAATAAGAAACTATTTTTTATTTTAGTTTAACGTAAGATAATTTTATAAAATGAAAGATTTCACAAGTAAAAATAAGTACTGCATATTTTTACTCTTTTCTACATTTTCTGTATCTGGGAACGGATCTATTGATTTCTCCTAACATCAAATAGAAACTGAGTTTCAAGAAAAGGAATATTACGAGATATATAGTACAAGCAAGAACAAATTAAGCTTACAATTCGAGATACAATTGTGCATCGGCATCCTTTTTAATATTTATTCATTTGTTAAGGGAAATTTAAATGTAACTAAATATTTTACACACACATGATTTTTTTGAAATTTCAACACAAACAATATATTTTGACTCGGTAAATTTGTTAAAAAAATTAAGACTTAAAAAACATTTCCGCAAATAAAATATTATGATCACATAACGAAGAATTTCACTCCTTGTTCCTTAGATTAAGTAATTTAGATCGTTTAATATTATAAACTATTGTGCACTAATTATAAAACCAGGTTACATGCACCGTCTAGACCGATGCTTATTGTTTCGCAAGAACGGTGAGCGCAATGTTATAGCTACAAATTTCCCCAGATTAACAGAATGATAGTAATTATTACATAAATTAAAGAATTATGCGCTATTTATTTCTTTAGCGTATTAAATATTTACGCGCATGTATGAACTATTACAAACCCGAAGGATACATCCTAAGAATAATATATAAGATCAAGATTTTGGATCACAATGAATTATTTTGCAATTTAAATGTCTTCGTATACATAGATAAAATGAAATTTTTAAGCCAACTGCCATGTCTAGTGTTACACATAAGCAACACGTAGTGCTATAAAATAAATCTTATATATACAGTAAAGCAATTTTCTATATTAATTTTGCATTAGATAAGTATCGAAGCAAGAAATACCTCAATGATATGTTGTTAGTTAATAAAGCTAATCAAATTAGTTATTTTAATAATTGATTACAAAAATCTTAGTTACGAAACAGTATATTTTATCCCAACCAACCAAACCTATTTTTCTTTTAAATTGCGTTTAGAATGGAAAAATTTTCTAAGCTATGCACGGAATCACATTTACAGCGAAAATTGCTTAACGCGAAACTGAGGTGACTGAAAACTTTTTTTCCGTGTCAAAGGGTGTTGCAAAAAAAAAAAAAAAAAAAGTTCTGCAAATTAAGTTTATTCTACATTTAATTTTAATAGATATGTGTATATGCATGACAGTGTTTAATAAAAACCGTTTAAACATTTACGTAATTTACTTTTTTTTTGTTATTGTTGATAAAGTGAAGTTAGCAATACCAAAATCTTAACAGATTTCAAATTTCGTCTTCTGTTTTTGATTAACGGCATTAAGAAGCTCCATCTTCATTTTAAGCAAAATAGAGCTTGCTTTCCCCCTCAGCTTTTTGCCATTGTGCCCGGATAAAAAGTTCTTCTGATATAGAAAAAAGAATGCAAACCAAACTCATTGGTTTTTACTCACACTGCAACGTACTCGTCAACTGAAGAGAGACGAGATGTTTTTGTGTGGCGTTTTTAGGAATGGAGGGTGACTGTAGCTTAGATAAATAAAATTGGCTCGCGCGCGCGTCACATGCTATTCCGAGGGTATTTGAAAGTCAAGCTAGTCTCCTTTCTGCAAAACATGAAACCACCTCTCTTTAATTTTACACCCCTCTAAAATATAGCCTGCAAGGCTGGTGTTTTCTGTTTTCGTTCTTTCCCAGAAATGAAATATTTTCGTTTTAAGCAATTTCCATTTCGTGTTAAGAGAATAAAATACATAACAGTCTGTAGGGACTGTTGTAGTATTTCGTGTTTTCCACTATTTCGTGTTAAAGGTATTTTACTGTATTAGACAACATGTAAATTACGCCCTAAAAATCATATTAGAAAAACAACAGATTTTTTTCCCTTAATTTATATAAAAATAATTCTGAAATTCAGCTAATTTTGAAGGAATTAATCTAAATTATACATTTCTAAAACCATAAAATGTATGTCTTAGAAATTTTTAACTTTATTTATTTGATTTCTAGGGGTCTCAGGGATGTTAATTTTGTTTCGAGGGGTGAAAATATAAACAAATTTCAAATAGGCATAATTCTTTTAAATTTAAGTTAAATAATTCGAATGTTCTACACATTATTTACAAAGGGTTATGGTTTCAAAAAAGTACAAAATGTTTAAAATATAATCATAATTTCAAAAATTATAAGCTTATGAAAATAATAAATAATATTGTAATAAAAATTAAGTAATTTTTCGTTGCGCACTCAATTTTCTAAAGTAGTAGCTATAATTACTAGCAATGAATTGATTTATAAAGTTAAATGTATCCTTATTACACTGTAGTACTTTTATATGAATAGAATAATAAATTATATTCTTTTAAAAATAAAAAAAATTACATTTTCAAATTTTTTAAAACTTCAATAATTTTCAAATATTTTGAAATACAAAAGATATATTATTCTTAAATTAGTAGGGTTTAAAGAGTATAATACATTTTATAGTTCTACAAAGTTTTATACATCAAAGGCTACTATTTTAGAATATAGGGGGCGCAACGCAAAAATTACTTAATATTTTTTGCAAAATTATTTCTTATTTTCATATGCTTATAATTTTTTAAATTATCATTATATTTCGAACATTTTGTACTGTTTTGAAACCATAATCCTTTGTAAATAATGTGTAAGAGATTCAAATTATTTAATTTAAATTTAAAATAATTATGCCTGTTTGAAAATTGTTTTCATTTTCACCCCTCGAGACAAAATTAACACCTCTGAGACTTCTTAATTAATTACTTTCGAATATATAATCCAGTTTTTTATTTTGTTCCAAATATAAACTTTTTACTGCTTCAGTTTTAGCCAAAAGATTTGATTTGAACTCATACATTTCGTAATGTTCATTATGCGCGACAGTGGGCGTAAAGAAATGCTATGCAACAGAAAAGTAAAAAAGAAGAAAAACATTTATATATCAGTTGAAACGAATGTAAGCTGACAACCAAAAAGCGCTCAAGGCAATTAAAACAAGATCCGCGGTTAATTATTTTTTCATTAAATAAAAAGAAAAGAAAAAAAAGCTACGTTTTTTTTAATTGGATGATAAATTCATCCCCCTCCCCTTAATGCAAAGTTTTTCCGATTCACTTACAAAAAATATCCACGCTTGCTTTTTTTTTTATTTTTGTTATTTGCTTTAATTTGATGATCGTTTTTTATTTTGTTTATGCTTAGATTTTTATTTTAATAAGTTAAATTGACTTCTAAATCCTGAGATTTTTTGTCGTTATTTCAAAGTCCAAATAAACTATGAAATAAATATTTAACAAAAAACATATATATCAGAATTTAGTTTTTAGAACTTTTAAGAGGTCTTTGAAAATTACTGATAAATAATTTATTCCTTTATTTATATCTTTCAGATAAAAGTAAATTGTGAAGATGACTTTTTTTGTGAAATTTCACATGCACGTGACTCTTTTTTCATGAAAGTTTTAGTAAACTTTCGCTTATGCAACTTTCCTCATTCCCTTATTGATCTAATTCTGAAATTACTGAATTTTTTTTTCCTGTTTTTCTGCACGGAGAGATTGTATATAATCAAAGTAATAGATAACAATGTAATCAGCTATTCATCTATTACAAATAGTATTATGACTTTTTTGTGAAATTTCACATGCACGTGACTGTTTTTTCATGAACATTTTAGTAAACTTTCGCTTATGCAACTTTCTTCATTCCCTTATTGATCGAATTCTGAAATCACTGAATTTTTTTCCTGTTTTTCTGCACGGAGAGATTTTATGTAATCAAAGTAATACGTAACAATGTAATCAGCTATTCATCTATTACAAATAGTATTATGCGGCTATAATCACTGAAACATTAGTACCAAAGCATTATTATAAAGTTATCGCTATTATTTTTGTATGAAGATATCATCTCTAGAATATCAACACCGATTTTCTTTTTATATAAAGCTGAAATGTGCCTCTATATTTGAAAAAAAAACTATTTTGTTAACATGTTTCTTTTCGAAGCGTGATATGCAAATGAATAAGAATGAAAATATAAAAAAATAATTATTCCCTCTGTATTTCACGCATTGCGTACAAATTTTTCTGAATGAAAATGATACAAGTCATTTTCATGACCATTTTCTTTCTTATATCATAACAAATTCTTGATTTTATCACTTGATACTTTGATTATTTAGTTGCGTTAGGTAATATGCAACCTTTTTAAAAGTATGTAATGAATATTGTTGAATTTTGAGTCAGAAATAATGGTTTTGATGGATTATATGTCAAAATTTGTAAAGCATCTACTCCTTTTTAATATATATGTATGCAAGTATATGAAATACAGCTTCTACTCCTCTATAGTTAGAATAAGCAAATGTTTCATACTCAGGGATTTACTAGGACAGCGTTTCTCAAACTGTGGGGCATGATAATTCTACCAGGGGGCAGCGAGCATATCGAAAAGTCGAAAATAAAACATTTAAAAAATTATTATTTTATTGATGTTTGTAAAAAAAACTATTAATTTACTGCTGATGCATTCTAGATACATTCAAACGAAATACATTCTAAGATAATAAAAAAAATACGCATTTACAATGATATGATATACTTATAAATGTATCAGTACTGCAAAATGTATTTGATACTTTAACAATACTAAGTTAAGAGCGAATTTAATAAATACTACTGACCCATGGGCTTATCAAAAATAATATTCAAACTTTAGTAAAGAGTGTTTTTTTTCCAGGTATAGAAGTATAAGTTGGCATTACTTTCCAAGATGGTGACCGATTTAACAGCTGTCAAGTGATTTATTCTCAGTTTGGTTTGGCAATTCATCAAAACGATCATCAAGCAAGGCGTAGATTCGTCGAATGGGCCCAAAACGAGATTGCCGTTGTTCCCGATTTTCATAAGCGAATTTTGTTTAGCGATGAAGCACACTTCTGGTTGAATGGCTACGTCAACAAACAAAACTGCCGCATTTTGAGTGAAGCTAATCCACAAGTGTATGTCGAAACACCGTTACATCCAGAAAACTGACTGTTTGGTGCGCTTTATGGGCTGGTGGAATCATTGGTCCGTACTTCTTCAAAAACGATGAAGGTCACAACGTTACAGTCAATGGTGATCGGTATAGAGCCATGATTAGTAACTTTTTCATTCCTGAATTGAACAATCATGATGTCCAGGAGCTGTGGTTCCAACAAGACGGCGCAACATGTCACACAGCTCGTGCCACAATCGATTTATTGAAAGACACGTTTGGTGACCGCCTAATTTCACGTTTTGGACCTGTGAATTGGCCTCCAAGATCTTGTGATTTAACACTGCTAGACTATTTTCTGTGGGGCTATGTAAAGTCATTGGTCTATGCGGATAAACCCCAAACGCTTGACCATTTGGAAGACAACATTCACCGTGCTATTGCCGATATACGGCCACAAATGTTTTAAAAAGTCATCGAAAATTGGACTCCATCCGAGCCAGCCGTGGCAGTCCTATGCCAGAAATCCTATTTAAAATGTAATGCCACAAGATGATCTTCCGAACAAAAAAAATCGTGTCAATCGAATAATACATCGTTGTTTTATTGCAATTTCAAGTTGTATACCTCTCAAAAAACACCCTTTACTTATTTTGACAATTTATACAGTTTCTAATTAAAGTCGTATTGTAGCTATAGCGTCGTAAGTACGTTATTATAAAATTCAATACATTGTAATTGTATGGAAGGGGGAAAATTAGGAAATTTGAGAAACACTGTATTAAGCTCATTAAATACATTTGAAATTTTTTTAAATAGCAACTAGAACAAGTTTTCTTATCGAGTTTTCTATACGAATACAGGTTTACTTTAAAAAATAAAACTTTTACAGTTTTAGGAATCTAATTTTTCTCATTGTCTTATGCACAATATTTGAAGGGCTGATTAAAAATAACGCTTTTTAATTAAACACGTATTTTTCATTACAATAAATACGAAACTTAATGGGGCAATTTTTCTTCTAATTAAGAGCTTCTACACTATTTAAGGTAAGTATTAAAGATTCTGAATTTTTTAGTGCTTCAAAAACCATTATGAATATAATCATGTAAACATTTCAATATGTTTTCAGTTACCCGTTTCATATTACACACTTAAAATTTAATGACCTTATAATACTTTTATGTCAATATTTTTAATCAAAAACATGAGTCTATATATCAATTCATTGAATACTCAGCTCATTAATTATTCATTGATTTCCTTTAATACTCAATAAGAAAAAAAAAATTTCTCATGTTTTTCCCCTTCTTTCTACTAAAAAACTGATTTTTCGTGTAAAATGGAATATAAGTTTCAAGAAATACCTACTAAATAAAAATCAGATACCTAACAAAAGTCATTAAAAGTACTGTTAAATTATAAATTTACAGTTAAAAATAATATTAATAAATATCTACCTATGTTCCACAAATCTATCTTTAAAAGCTATACAAACATAGCAGTTTGTTTATTTAACACAAATAATGTCAGTTTAATTTTAAAAATATCGCATAGTTTTATGTTTTTAGTGATTTTTCAAGTGATGTTTTTTTCTCTGTTTTGTTTAGTCAAAGTATTATAGTACCATGAGAAACTTCTCTTTCAACAATATAAAATTTGGGTTCAAAATAATAATTTTTGTAAACATGTTAATATATAGAATAAAAAAAATCAGCTAAATTTAATTTTTATGCATTGCAATTTTATTATGATTTTACAATGTATCTTAATTTCAGTAATGTATTTTTGTGAAAATGAACTTTCATTTCGTGCAATAAGTCAAAAAATTAAATAATTCATAGTTTAAAAATCTAATTTTATTACCAAAGCAATATTCTCAGAGGGTGAATTAAAATAGTTAACAATAAAATTATTGGAAATACTCAAAAAGTGACTTTTTTGAAGGTAAAATAACTGCTGAATATACAAGTTATGACGCCAGGGTAACAAATATCAGAATGTTAACAGTTTCTTGATATCGAATTATTTAAACTTTCACCAACAACTAACAGAACAAATATTAAAACGATATCGCAATTTGTTGTAAAAATTGTGATATATTTTTATTTTTGAATTTTTCCACAATGCAGAACGAAAGCATAGACTATTCTTACACTCATCTGATAATTTTCTTCTTTTAGAAACACTGGATCGAGTTGCTGTATAAATAACATTCACCTTTCTGTCCTTTTACCTATACTGCATGTGTACATAGATCCTCTTGTGATGTGCCTATATGTAGAGATTTAGGATCCACTAAGTATTACCTATGGCTTTACATTAACGGCTTGTCGCGCACGAATCTTTGAACTTCTCACAATACCATTGAATTGAAAATGATTTGGGTGTTTTTTGTTTCTGTTTGTTTCGTTCTTTCCCAAGTTTCTGCTCAGTGTCTTGATTAACATTGTCTTGCTTGTTTTGTGTGTTCAGTTTGAATTGAAATGCAATGAAACTTGTACACCCATTCCAGAGTGCCAGTTCATTTCCTATATTCGCATTGCAGGCAAACAATCGGGCTAGTCTAAATAGACGGGCCGTACCTTCCTGCAGATGTCTCGCTAATGTCACTGCAGCCAATGTGAGTTCAAATGAAATCAATCCGCCCAATTCTAATCCCTTTTCCTTTAAGTACACTAGACCAAAAATGCCTTAAATGCTAGTCTTTGCTTTCATAGTCAGTTCCTTACTTTTCTATATTTTTTTCGGGATTATTTCACTACACAAAAGTTATCCTCCAGAGAACCGATGTATGTCCTGTTAGAGATCAGAAAATGATATATTAAATCAATTAATAAATTATTTAATATGAAGGTAAGTAGTTAATGTGTCGGATTATAAAAATTGAATGAGTTTTTAATCAATAAAGAAAATCATTAAAACTTTTTTATTATTATTATACATTTAATAGATTTATGGAATGAAATAATAAGGGGTGTTATAAATACAGCTATTTAATGCTATTCCATGATTAACAGAGACATATCATAACTTGCCTTTATGGCAAGGTACATAAAGAGCTCTCTCTATAAAAAAGTATCATTTATAACCCCAAGTATAAAAGTTTTGTTTTATCCGATCCATAAGGAATATGAATTAATTTTTTACTAGCAAGAGGCTTCATCACATTATAAACTATCAGATTCAGATAGATTGTTTGGGGAATAAAAGTTATTTTAATTAGTAATTTTTGGCTCTATCTATATCAGAAAAAACGGAATGTTCTAACAAACTTATTAATAATTACTTATTGATTTTTTATTTTAGAAATACAAGGGTAGCTCAAAAAGTCTTGCACATATGAGGAAATTTTATCAAAGTTTTCTACTGTTATATATATATATATATATACTATATATATATATATATATATATATATATATATATATATATATATATATATATTATAATGTCATAAACATTTGTTGATCAATGCTACATTTTTTCAAATTTGCCATCATCATGACGAGGTATAATTCCTGTTTAAATGAAAAATAGTACTTGCAATGATAATATTCAAAATATGCATGCAATCGACTGACATTATACACTCATTTGTTATTTATCCTAATCACTTGGTTCTTTTTATATCATTTTTTAATTTGTACTAATCATTATCCTTTAAAAGGAATATAAGCATTTTTCTGAACAATAAAACTTTCTTAATTTACAGTCATTACTCTAATTTTGAACGCATAATGTGCTGAAAGGTGCAGGATAAAAGTCAGTTATATATATATATATATATATATATATATATATATATATATATATATATATATATATATATATATATATATATTGTTGTTGTTTACCTTGTTACGGAAAAGCACCACAAAAGCAACAGAAGAAAATTCACTGGCAACATTTGCACATTTTTAGAAATATTTGATACATTTTATAAGTTATAATACACTAACCCATGTTATGAAAATATTTTCTTACTGATCTTTTGTGGATCTTACTAAAGCTTTTTCACTTAAAAGTGATTGTGAGATTCAATTTTCTGAGGATTATGAAGAAACTTTCAAAGTGCAATACAACTGAATTAAATGCTTCTGTACCTTATACATCGCTGTAATGTGGAAGATGTTATGATGCTTTCAAACTATTTAACTAACCCTTACGCCGGCCGTTGAGTTTTCCTAGTCGGATCTTCCCCCGGCGTTGGGTTTTATCATTGCCTCCAAGGCGTGTTTTTTTTAAACGCGTATTGTGTGTGTGTGTGAAGGAAGCATTTTTTTCTTTTAGAATAACGAGTTCAGTTCCTACGAAATCAAATCGCGGTGGAGTGGCTGAGCTATTCTCAGGAACAAAAGACAATTTTATACATATTCTTGCACCATCCAAATTGTCTGATACATCCTCACTCTCTGGATTTATATTAAAAAATGATTCATAGTCACTATCATCACTTTTATCATCAAAATATCAGAATAATTACATTTGGCATTACTTGACATGTCACTCGCCTTTCGCTTTCGAAAGTCTGAGACTGAAGCTGTTTCACAAATAAAAATGAAGTACTAATTCTCATTAAATAAAGTATTCAAATTTCTATCAGTGAGTCCGGTGTTGCCATCTATTAGTAAAATAAACGACTACTTTAGAACGCAATACACGCATTTGTAACGTTTGAAACAGTGCAAAATCCAGATGAATGAGTGCAGCACATCCATAACGTTACGAGATAGTTCGAGATGTATACCCTTAGTGCGTTCGTAACGGCCCTAGGATTAAAGAGGAAGGTGTTTTAATCTATTTTCTAGATAACAAATGATACAAATTGTTTAAATATAGATAAACTTTCTTTGTATTTATTGTTCCTCCAGCAAGGCCTTTTGAAAGAACCTTGTATTATCTTTCAGTTGGTCAGTAAAAGTTAAAAGTATCATATTTTTCCTTGGTTTCATTCTAAAACTATATGAAATTTATTAACATGCTAGGATTTTCAAAAACTTTTGAAAATATAAGTAGACAGAATAAAATAATTAATAAAAATTAATTATTGTTGAAAATACTGTAAAAATGTTTCAAAAATGAGTTGGATTGAAAGTCTATTTATATAAAGTTTTGAATCATTCATTCTAAATTTTAAAATTTGTTTAAAACTACAGTATAAAAATACTAAATTGTTTTAGACATTCTAAGTCCTTTTTATGCTATGCTTATTTATTTTTTTTATAATTTTTTAAAACAAGCATTCTCAATTTTATACAAAAAAATCCACTTCCAATGGTATACATTTAGTTTTGAAGTAATACTTATTTCTAAATGCTTTCAGGTGAAGGTATTTTCGGCAATATTTTTTGCAAATATGTATGTAGAAATTTTGATACTTAGTGGTTACCTCTTAACAGGGATTAAAAATTTTGTTAAAGATAATATGAAATATCATCCATGAGATGAACCGTAACTGGATTTCAAGTATAACATTTAGAAAAAATTATAGCCTGGGAAAAAGAAGTAGTAAAATAATTTTTCTTTAAGCTGTATGAAATACTTTTATCATTTTAGTGTGATTTAATGGACCAGAAATACTATATAAGCTTCGAATACAACATTTTATGCTCAGTTCATTTTATTCAATTAAGTAATTAATTAAACAAATTATTTTCATTTGAATCAAACAGACACTAGCATATCAAGAAAAAATTTTACAGGCCATTTGAAAAAAGAACATTCGTTATGCTTCTATTATTTAGCATGTCTAGTTCGAGTATTTTTCAGTATTAGATAAAAAATATTTAACTATAACTTATACAATTCTAGATCATATATTTATCAAATCATTCTCTCATTTTGGTCGCAATTTTTATTTTCCTAAGACGAAAAAATGGGAGTATTTGTTTTTATATACATGCTGAATTTTCTCCTTTTTTACCATTCTTTTTCTTCGTTTTAATGTTTTGCTGTTCTTTTGATTTATTATCGCTAACATCCAAAAGAAGTTTTAAAACTCTGAGATCTATGACAATTTGACAACTGATTTTTTCTGCATGTTTTTTTGATAATGCATTTAGTGGTATAAAAGGTCAAACACAAAATAAAAATGATTGCGCCCGAATTGCACCTTAGGTTAACAACTTGAGAAAATAGGTTAAACTACTATTTAAAATACTTTTTGTTAAACTGATTTACAGTTCAGTGCTGTCATAGTTTGAAACTTTTCTTTGATGATTAAAATTATTTCGACATTTTTTACATTTTGTATAAGGGTTGCCAAAATGAAAAGTGACATGCGATTGCGTCAGAATGAGTGCAGCTATAGAAGAGTCACCAATCGGGGATACGAAGGATGGTAGAGCGTCTACACCATATATGACGTTTAACTATAAAATCTGTTAGTGGCAGAGGAAATTAATCGAAAGTAAAGTCGTGTCAAATAAGGATGCGCCCAGATCAGAACAACGTGCGGCTGTATGGTTCATGATTGCAGGTAGTGAGTTTAATGCGGACAACTACCGACGAATAGTGGCAGTCTGTTTAGGTCGAACGCCTTGGAACACTTGGTATATAAGTTTTCGAGAAGGATAGCAAACAAGAAAAAACCTCCATGACAATGTCCATCCACACTTCTCCCGTGTAATCAAAACAACTTTAAAAGATTCTATTGGGAAATGTTAGAACATCCACCGTACAGTCCGTATTTTTCACCCTGCGACTTCTAGGCCCATAGGCCACTTAACACAGTATTGCCTTTCTATTTGGATGATGAACTGAAGGAAGCTGGGTAGGACTTCCCCAAGAATCAACCACGTTCTTTCTAGGGTGAAGGCACAGACCTGCTACCAAAACGATGGGACCCGTGTTACAACCCCCAGAGCGATTTTTTTGATTTCCAATAAAATCATCCTTTTTATATAGAACTTTTCCACTTTTCATTTGGACAACCCTTATATTAACAAAAAAATTACATTTACACTTATTTGATGTTCTAAATTGACTTTCGGCAAGTGTAGCAATGATTTCTGGCAAAACTAAGCATTTATTTATGGCTTACTCTAACATTTTCTAACAAAATAACAATAAATGTTATCTTTTAATTATAGTGATCAATTAACATCAATTTATAATACTACAATAAAATAATACTTTGTGTGTAACTCTCCTTTTTTTCCTTATCTTCTCACTCGAGGCTGCAAAGATACAGGTCCAGTCTTATCGTTTTTGTGTCAGACCTCGTGTGACAGTAAATAATTTTTTTCCCTTCTTTTATTTTGATTCTTGGATAGTGACTTTGAAACACATAATAATACACTGGTTTCCATAATATTTAATAAGTTAAAAATGAAAAATAACAAAATACTGTTACCGACACATTCCCTTGATTTGCTCTCCCATTAAAGCTTTATTTTTAAAATATGGAGATCTTTATGAATTTTCCCGAAGCAGGATGATATTATTTTGTATGAATCGTAGCTTGTTAGTTCATAGACCTATAATAATTATTTTATGCAGCAATGTGCTTTTTATACAATTTGAAAAAAAATTATTACAGAAGAAAAAATTTAAAAATAAACGCAATAATACAATTTTTGAAAATGTTAAACTATTAATAGTAATCCTAAATTAGCAATATTCTATTTCTGTTAAATATCAAAGGAAATGACAAGGAATTACAATTCTCCGGAGCTTATATATATGATTTTGGAGCAAATTTAATTTTTTAAGAATTTGAGGACGTGCTTCCGCTCATAATGGCTGTTCCCAGAAGATTATATCAATAAATATTTGTCTCGTAATACTGAATAAAACAGCATATTACTTATATTCTTGAAAATCTCTTGTTTCAATCTAGTAAGTCTCTTACTAACTACAATATATACTTTTTTTTCCATCTTGTTTTTATGGAATATAAAAATTTATAATAAACTTATTTTTTGAGCAAATTTTTCACAGTTTTAAAACAAATAAAAATAACATAAAATATCAAAATAAAGTATTCATATATTTATTATATAATATGAATAAACTATTTATTGTTTTATAATGACTTATGATAAATTTTATTGATTTAATAATGCAGAACTGATATCCAATGAGAACTAAAATAAGTAAAAAAAAACGTGTGCAAATTCGCCAAGATTCATATAATAGGCTTGCCTCCCGAAATTTATTTTAATCACGTTGATAATGTGTAATTATAAGCTTACACTCTCTATCTGAGCTAAGGAAGAGAAAATGTTGGCGTTGTATTACATGTAGTTTAGAGGATTTTCAGGAATCATTTTAGTACTAGTTATCAAAAGCACACTTGATTAAACAATACGAGTTAATTTTAGAGCATTAACACATTAAGTCATTACTTAAAACAATTTCGATGAATGATGTGTTAAAATAAAATGTATAAATAATTAACATTAGAGTTTTCGGTCATTACCTAACTTACGAAGAACTAAATTTAAAACTAACTGTATTCATATAAGATAAAATTTTATTTTGAGCAAAGATAAATTAATCATTTTTTGACTTCAGATTAAGATTAAACAACTAATTTAAAAATAGATAGCTCATGTTTTCATGTCTTGCTATGTAGGAATTAAGTAAAAAATACAATAATTCATCAAAGTTTTTTAACAGCTGTTCAATTCAAATTGAGTCTTCATTTTGTATTGTAAAGGTAATAAGTATTTAAAAAATATCTGATAGCAAAAAAAAAAGTTTCTGAAAAAAATATGGTGGACAAGCAAAATATATTCTTAATTATGAGAAACCAGTGCTTTTCGCCAAAAGAGTGGAAAATTAATATTTATTACTATGTTTACTCAATTTCTTAAAGAGAATTTCAGTAGAGAAAGTAAAGTCGAGTAAAGAAAACTATATATGCTTTTTACACTTTACAAAACAGAAATATTATATATAACCAATATTTTTAATGAAACAAAAACCTTACCTATAACGATTTTTTGGTATAGATTCTACAAAAACGAAATGCTTATTTAAAAAATGCAACATAACAACGGATTCTAATGCAACCATGATTGAATTAATACAACAGCTAAAAAATATTCCAATTAAAAAGTCCTTTTTTTGTTTTTGTAAAAACGATATTGATTTTTTGAACTATTTTTAAAGAGTGTTAAATGTTTTTTTTTTCTTGTTTAGTGCTTTTTATGAATGTATCTTACATATATGAATAAAGAGTAGCATTTAAGGCATTCTAGAAATATCCCAGAATTTTGCAAAATCTTTTTCTGAATTTTGAATTTTAGGATTGATTTTGAAGCGCATTTTCAAAGCAATTCTAGAAAAAAAAATATCAACCCCAATTGTAAAAAAGATATTACCTAAATGTTAAAAAATATTGTTTGAAAGCGGTCATCGTAAGTCCAATTTCGGCCAAAGTGAGAAAATGCATTATTTTTCTCTTTTACAACTTGTGTAAAAGATATACGAATTTTAAAAGAAAGTACACTTAAGCAAATGGACTTACGAATATATATTACTCTTCAAAAGAAAAACATGTTTGTTTATATGTAAGAATAACTTTTTTCAAATGGCTTTTGCTATTTATTCATTCGGTTTGATTTGGAATGTACATTTAAAATTCGCAAATTCATTCTTAAAAAAACGAAAGTAACGATGTGTTGTTGCAAATTTCATTACTTTTACAATCACTTTAAGCAGTACATCTAGACTTTCACAACAAGAACAGACATGTTGATTTCGCAATTCGTTTTCATTTTGCTTAGGTTCGGAATAAATATTTCAAAACAACTTTAAAAGCGCAATAAATTCTAGCCGAAACCTGCATTACAATTTTACTGTTTGTTATGTTATGTTTGAATGTATCATGGTAGATTCCCAGCCTGCATGTGTATAGCTAGAAATGGTAGATAGGCAAAGCTGTTTCGTGCTTGTGGTCCCCGCATGCTGTTAATAGAAACTAAATTTTTTTCGTAATTGACTTTTTTGCAATTTTAATAACAGAAAACTCTCGATTAGGTAGATATTGTAAGAATCCAAAAAGAAATAAGCCTATCGTTTGAGTTAAAAAAACAGGAATAATTTGAGACAATTAAATAAGCAAGATATCTTGTAATCGTTTAATTTCTCATTCGACCAGTGGCGTAATGGAGAATATTAAGGCCTCCCTGCAGAGTCAGGTATTGAGCTTACAAAGAATTGTAAAACCTTAACATCAGGCTTACGACCTCCTAGAATCCCCCCGCAATGCTGGGGTTGCGGAGGTGTAGGTTGCACCACTGCATTTGACACTAAATGACGTGATATAACTAACGAGATAGAGCTCTATGCAATATAAACCTTAAGTCACGCCTTTATAAACAAACGGAACTCATGTTGAGTCAAATCATTTCATTTCTTTGGAATTAAATTAGAAATATTTAGACAATACACTTATTAATTTGAAGAAAATAAACTTTGGCCCAGTTTATATTTTAAGAAAGGAGTCATAACTCTAATGAAAATTCTTCACTTTCATATAAATTAATCTAATTCCTTAATTTAAGAAAAATTTATTTTAGCGTTCTATAAAATTACTGAAATTAAAAAAGGAATATTGCAATGGACAAAACACCGTATTAAGGAGATATAAAAGAAAAAAAATTCTTTTGAATAATGAACATTTAATACAAAACTGTTTTCGTTTCTATTTCTTTCATTTTTTAAAAGTTTATTTTCCCATACCTGTAATGTGTGTGTTTTATATACTATATTAAAACTTATTTTAAATCATTTGCACGAAATTTTAAAATCAAGCTGATTGCTGAATTTTATTTGAAAGGTATTTATAATCGAGAGTTAGCTGTTGGTTTTTTATATAAATAAAACTCTCATGAAATTAGTCTGTAATAACTCTCTCTATTATTTTTTATTTATTTATAATGTTGCTTCTTTCAGAGTAGTATCCAAGGCCTTACGGGAAAGGTCAAATTTGATGAACAAGGTTTCAGATCCGAATTTGTACTGGATCTGATCTATTTAACAAAAGACGGTTTAGAGAAGGTTGGTAATGTTTCAAATAATAAATTTTCTTTTTCAGATATCATAAATTTACTTCAATGTTCTTTTTTTTTAATTTTTTTAAACTTGAATGAAATTTTTCATTTGGAAAAAATATCTCAAAAGTTGTAGTGTGTTATTTTAAGTAATAATAAATTGACGTTTCTGCTTTCTATTTTCGAAAAATAGCTCATAACTTAAAGCATTATTAATGTATTTTTATGAAACTTTTTGAACCTTATATTCATATTACTTTCTACAGGATGGGCTGTTCTTACCATATGAATACTTTTTGAATTACGGCCTCGTATTTAAATAATAGCCTGTTAAATATGTCACATTTCTGATAATGTATGTCGATCAGCTCTAAAATCTTTTTCATTTTAATAAAACATTAAAATTTTACTACACTATCTAGATAAATGTATTTAGTTTATTTTAGTAATAGTTTTACTGATAAAAGTTCATTACATTTTTCTCTAGCAGCATTTTGAAGTTTAAAAATTACTAAAATTTAACTTAAATTGTCACCCTTGTGAAATTTTAATAATTTAAGTGTAATGTTGGCTAAGTATTAATTTTTATTGGTATTGTGATTCCTAAAAAAGCATTTATAATGTTCTAATATTCCTTTTTTTTAAAAAAAAAAAGTACTTAGTATTATTTTTAATTGAATGCTGAGTTATTCACCGAAATATATGAAAAAGAAAAGACTTCAAAGTTCCCTTAAGCAAATTTTAAAATTTGTTGAACAAGTGACTGAAATAATTATTAACGATTCTTTTTTTTTTTTTTTTTTTGTTAAAGTAAATTCTAATTTTCTTTCATTATGTGCTAGATTTAAAATCATAAATTGAAGCTTAAAATTGTTATAGATTTCATTTTTATAATGAACAAGGGGTTGTTTTTGTCTATATTTGAGTGATTTTTCTGAAGAACTTAAAACATATTTTATATCTCAAGATAATAAAACAGTACATTAAACGAGAGATACAATAAATCACAAAGCATATTTGAATCCATTGCAGTTTTCTAAAAAAAAGAATTGAAAATTAAAATTCCAGAATTGAAAAACTCACAGATATTCACTCGCTTTAAAGAAGAAAGACATCTTCAAATACTTCAAACATTAATTTCTGAAATAATTCCTTTAACAGAGAAACTATCAATAACAGCAACAAAACTGAGTTTTTGAAGTCTGAGAATCAAATTAATTCTTCAAATATTAAAGTTAAACTCAATCAATATCTAAACAACAAAACTTCTATATTAATGTATAGTTATTTACAGGAAAAAATTAATTTTATGACTGTAGTAGAAACTTGTGAAAGGAAAAGATTAATCAGTAAATACGTATTTTTGATTCTACTCATTCACAATTATTCCTTATTTAAAACGGCGCAACACACAGTAACTAATTTACTAACTTTTGCAGAGGTTGGCAACCTTTTAGCTGTGGCGTGCCACATAGTATGACGTTTTTTAAAAAATCCAAGTCCCGCAATAATGTATACAGAGTTAAAGAATGGAGGTCAATAACATAGAGAGAGAGAGAGATTTACGGTTTTATTATACATTAATTTTGCATCATTTAAGATATTTCTTAACATAAAAATAAACACAGTACAAAAAAAATATAACTATTTCTTCAACAAAAATTTTTAAAAATTATAACTGTACATATATTATGTATTTTTAAACATATGTATTAAAATAAGAAACAGACAACATAAAAAGTATTTCCCTTCATTATAAAGGGTGTTTTTTGAGAGGTATAGAACTTTAAATTGCAATAAAACAACGATGTATTATTTGATTGACATGAATATTTTTTATTCGAAAAATAAACTTGTGGCATTACATTTTAAATATGATTTCTGGCATAGGACTGCCCCGGCTGGCTCGGATGTAGTCCAATCTGGACGTCCAATTTTCGATGACTTTTTCCAACATTTGTGGCCGTATATCCGCAATAACACGGCGAATGTTGTTTTCCAAATGGTCAAGCGTTTGTGGCTTATCCGCATAGACCAATGACTTTATATAGCCCTACAGAAAATAGTTTAGCAGTGTTAAATCACAAGATCTTGGAGGCCAATTCACAGGTCCAAAACGTGAAATTAGGCGGTCACCAAACGTGTCTTTCAATAAATCGATTGTGGCACGAGCTGTGTGACATGTTGCGCCGTCTTGTTGGAACCACAGCTCCTGGACATCATGATTGTTCAATTCAGGAATGAAAAAGTTAGTAATCATGGCTCTATACCAATCATCATTGACTGTAACGTTGTGGCCTTCATCGTTTTTGAAGGATTCCACCAGCCCATAAAGCGCACCAAACAGTCAGTTTTTCTGGATGTAACGGTGTTTCGACATACACTTGTGGATTAGCTTCACTCCAAATGCGGCAGTTTTGTTTGTTGACGTAGCCATTCAACCAGAAGTGCGCTTCATCGCTAAACAAAATTCGCTTATGAAAATTGGGAATACGTATTCCGCACAGAACCATTATTTTCGAAATAAAATTGCACAATTTGAAACCGTTGTTCAGGCGTGAGTCTATTCATGATGAATTGCCAAACCAAACTGAGAATTAATCACTTGACAGCTGTTAAATCGGTCGCCATCTTGGAAAGTAATGCCAACTTAAACTTCTATACCTGGAAAAAAAACACTCTGTAGTTAATAAAAATTTTAATGCAAACCTAGTGCTTGCACCGCTCTTCTTTCATATCGTAAAATCAGAGGTGTATAATTTGTGACTTTCTATTAAACACAATTCTGATCATTCAGTTGTTAAACAATTTCTTTGCGGATTTGAAATATTTTTCATATAAGAAAAGATTTTTTTGTTTAGATATGTAGAACCAAAGGCGGAAAGCAGAAAACATTCAATTTTCTCTCTTCAAGCAATTAAATCTCTTAATCAATGACATTCAATAACTTACGAAATAGCTGTAAATTTATCTTTGGAGTTATCTTTAAGATTTTTTCGTAACTCCGTAAATGTCCATCATTCTGAAGATGATTGTCAAATAAGGTTCATTACAAATTTATCAACTTCCATCCACTCAAAAATTGACATTTTTGTATAGTAGTGCAGAGTGTCACTAAAAATTGCACTGCGTGCCACATGTGGCACGCTTGCCGTAGGTTGCCGACCTCTGAACTAGAATTCATTCTACATGCTTAATCCTCATTTCCATTTGGATTCTTTCATTTACATAAAAAGACATTCATTTGCTTAGCTAAAGTTCACAGTTTTCATCGAACTGTTTCTACAAGAAATTCAATCATTGGTGAGAAACCAATGGGTTAGCGAAGTTTGAGCTGCATGTATAAAAATAATAAAGTCATTATTTTTCTGATGTATTCTAAGAGAAGCAAGTAGGTCTTAAAAGTTATTGTACTGTGCTATTTAAAATATACGTTGTTTATCTTTTTTCAGAATCATTGCTTGCGAAACTAAATTACTCAGAATTGCAATCATGCTGAAATTGTAAACAACATTCGCATCAACCTAGCTGAAGTTTTACGGTTGTCTTCACCTAAGGTTTTAAAGAGATCTTAAGTAGTAATACTTTTCAGGAAGAGAGATAGAAGAGAATTATTTTTATAAATAATTTATTATAACTTTACTGTTTTGTACTTCTTTTATATAGTTATACTTATTTATATTTTAATCGATATATATTTTTCATATTTTAAAGCCTCATACTTTATCAAAGTCAACTGTAGACTTTTAACTTCGCATATTAAAATTTAAAAAAGAGACATTTATTTAATTCTTTTGAATTTTAAGAACGTAATATAATAAAAAAAAGATATATCTGCTAGAAACCTAAGAATTTATTTTAATGAAGAGTTTTATATCTGAAAAAGAGCTCTAAAACTGGTTAAGGTTTCCTTAAAATTTTATCTAATGCTTTTTTCAATGTAAACACTTTATATTAAGATTTTTTAAGACGAAAATAAATCAAGGAAAGATTTGTAATGCCACTTCAAAAATTTATGCTTTAAGAATTGTGTTTAACTGAACTATATGCACTTTCCTCTTCCTTTAGATCGGTGTTTGGGCTCCTGGCAAAGGAATCAACATTACGAAAAACATGTCCAATGAATACGACACCCTTTTACTGCAAAACAAAACGCTCATCGTAACAACCTATGTGGTAAAAATTTTCTCAGCTCTTTGACTTTTGAATGATGATTTTTTTTCGTTCCGTCAATCTATAACAAACCAATTATCTTTAAGATAATCATTATCTGTTGACCGATCAATTGCTATGTAGAGTTTTCAAAAAGTAAGGTAACAAACCCATTCAGATTAAGCGTTTATTCAGGAAATAAAATATATTAATGCGATATAGGAAGGCACACGTACGTATAATCAGAGACGACTTAAAACTATTTGAAGCTTTGGGCCCAGAGAAATCTTAAGATTTTTTTAGGCCCTTGGGCCTTTATGCAAAAGTAGGCCCAACCCAAGATCCTTAAAAGTAGACAGTATATAGCATGCATTGTCAAATACTCGTTCAAAAGGTAATTTGAAACAAATAAATGTACACGACTCACAATCTCAAAAACCTAGGCACAAATCTACTCGACCGATGACCGCATTTTTTCTAAATAAGTTGAATGATTGTTTATGGTGTTAGACATGGACAACAGTCATCACATAATATTTTCGGAAAATATATACGGGAATATAGTATTTGACCATTAAAATTATTCGGATCACATAATCTTATTAAGACAAAGTCAAGAACGAAATGAGACCCCCACCGAGGGCGAGGTCCAAGGCCCAGTTGGCCCATGCCTCAAGACGTTCCTACGTATTACTTTTCTACATAGTCACCATACTTATCAAGGCATTTGTTCCATCATTTCACCAAACCTTCGAAACCAGCATTGTAGAAATCAGTGTCCAGGCTGTGCAACTACGTCGAGACGGCTTGCTGCACCACAGCATCGGATCTAAAATGGTAACCTCCCAAGTGTTTTTCTAAAGGTCCGAAGAGATGGAAATCACTTTGTACGAGGATGGGGAATTTAAGGAGGGTGGTCCAATACGTCCCACCGAAAATGCTCTTTCTTCATCTCGCACATCTCTTCTGCCTTTGTTAAATTCTGTGCTCCAAAACCACGTGACATAGCACTTGCACCGTACACTTCAACGACTAGCCGATGAATTTCAACTGGAGAATCTTTCTTTAAAATCAAAAAATGGTGTCACACTTATCATTTCAATAGCGCACCATGTTTCCCGCAACGCAGTCATCTTTTAACTGAAATCTAGTCATGTTATTATAGAACCAGCTCCATCTACCGGCACCATTTGAATGCTGTGATCGTCTTCGTTATTTTCCAAGGGATTTTTATTCATACGGATAATTTGCGCACCCATCGGAGCTCTTGTCACCTTACTTTTTGAAACCCTACATATTTTAAAATGGCGAAAAAATCAATAACTTCATTAACTTCAGTAAATTTTGATACAGGAAAAAATATAATTTCATGGAATTCTTTATAATAAGGTAGATAATATAACCAGCGAATGTTCGTCTGAATTCTAGAATTATCTTCTACCCAGTCTTCGCAATACTCTTGAAAACAAACATTCAACATGGAGCACATTCTCAAGAACGGAACTAACTCTGTTCAAACAACCCATAAAATTGAAAGTAATCGATTTCATTTGTAAGGATTATTTATTTTCACATGTACATTTAAAATCGCGAAAACTTAATTTGCTTTTATGAGGAGGAGTGGTTATTCCACTAGCAGATAAGTAAACACAAATTAATGCATGGGCTTCATTTTCAAAAGGCCGTTAAACGATTAAATAAATAAGTAAAGAACTTAATGCAACAAGAAATAGTTTCTTATGCAATATACTCGATTTCTGGACTTGTTTTAAATTTTAAAAATGTGATCATATTTTTTTTCTGTTTACTTCTCAGCTAAAAATAGATCAGCAGTCATTCGCATTTACATATTTTATTAATATGTTTTACTATCACGGAAAGAATTCATTCGGGAACGTATTGCTTAGAGCGTACTATGCTATCTCTCTCATTGTAGCTCCGGAAAATTCACAGTAAAATGTAAAGTATCTAGTTTCAAGTTTTTGTAATGATTATTAGAGTTAAAATCCCCCTACTTTGAAGAGTTTTTTCCAAACAAGCAAATGAAATCAGGTATTGAAGCATTGCTTAGGCATTCCGATATTTTTTTTATCCAGATGATTTTGAATTTTTAAATATATATCTCAATGGCATTTTAAAACAGTGCGTGGGTAGTAATGCACAATCACAAAGCCTTATTTTTGTTGTTTCTAATCCCTAAAGGTATAGCTACATTACACCAGCTCCATTAAACCAAAGATCGGAATAGATTTCATGACAAGGGAAAAAGAGAAGCTTCAATAGATCCGAAGAACCGTGGCACCAGGGGGGAGACTGACTGGACTCCCACTGCCAGCACTAGGGATTCTTTCCCGGGAAAACATAAGATTTTCATACCTTTTGCATTCCCTGGAATAATACTTCATTCCCATGAATTCCCGGGAACAACACGAGTCTGAAATAATCTGAGGTAGCTAGTTTTGACTGGACTGTGGATTTCGACCTCCGATATAAATTTAATCTGACAGCATGGCTACAATTTGCGATCGCTTACCTCGAATTCCTTGGAAGGAGAATTGTCCCCAAGCAATAGGGTAAGACTGAAATAAGATAAACAGTACACACGTAGGTTTGGGGAGAATATTTGCAGCTTGTCGTAGGAGAGGGTCTAATTTGTCCCGATTAATTCTAGTCTGTCTGTCGAACATCGCTTCGCTAACTGAAAGTATTTAGTTTTCAAAAAAATATCATTTTGTAAGCTACGAGCCCGACTATTCTGATAAAATTCTGATATTTTGATTTATGTTGATAAAGTAAGTACATACACTTAAAACTGTTAATTATTTCATTTATTTTAATTTTTTTGGATACTTGTCCTAATTATAATCCATTTAATTGAATTTGCAGTTTGAAGAAAGGAATGAACCTCAAACTGTTTGGGAGAGAATATTTTAAAAATTCTCTCAACATTTTTTTTTATTTGTCATTTTTCTTAGTCAAATTTGAGTGTGAGACTCTTACATTAATATATAGTTATTATTATGTATCAAAATATAGCAGTTTCATAATCAAGAAATAAATTTCACAAATAAAATCTCATAAATGCAAGAATCCATATTTTTAGCGTACGTGTATATACATATATATACATATAGTATAATAAAATAAAATTAGATACCAAGTGAAAAAGCTGTATAACGTACAATGCCAAAGAAGAAAGAAATTGGAGTTCAAAAGACATAAAAAAGGTAGATACAAAAAGAGACTTTGGACTAAAATGGAGACCTATTATGATTTCTAGAGGTGTCGCTGAATTAGGCAAGCGATTTAGGTTTAAGCAATGATTTATGGATCCAATATATATTGTGAATGACTTACACCTGAAGTTGCTCCTTCACCGTCTTGCCTACCTAAGAGTGTGGGAGAAGTAAAAGTAGAACCAAAAACTTCCAATACAACCAATATTTATTTTACTCAAGCACACTAATCAACAACTGATTAACCTTTAAGTGAATGTCCTAGGAGTGATAGGGAGAAAGCCATAAACCTGAAGCCAGTGCTACTCAAGCTTTCAATATTTGCGACCCAATATTCAATCATGAATTTCATCGCACCCCTCCATACTTTAACCTCTTAAGCTACATCGGCGTATATATACGTGTCTCACTCAACCAGTACGTTTAATGTCCCGGATGTATATATATATATATATATATATATATGTCTTTCGGAAGTACGGTGTTTTTTTTTTGTGCACTGCTATCCATAAAATTATTCCAAAGGATTTGGAATACAATAAAATGACTTTAACAGTGTTTACTTATCCTTACAACTTTTCTCTTCTCCCCCCAATAGATCACATACGCACGCCTACGTGGAAAACGGAGGCATAGGGAAGTGAATCACGCAGCTTTTAATCTGCAGTTAAGGAATTATTTATAAAACGTACAAATTATCATGATAAGTGTTAATTTTTGTATATAATTTTATATATGACAAGCCCATGGGGTCACTGGTAATTATTTAACTTAGTATTGTTAAATTACTTAACTTAGTTCCTAATTTATTACTTAATTATATTCTTAACTTAGTACCGTTAAATTACTTATAACATACCTTAAGCAGTACTAATATATTTATAAGTGTATTATATCAATGCAAATGTTAATTTTACTTTTTATTATGTCAGAATGTATTTTGTTAGTTTACTTTCAGTAAATTAATAATTTTTTTAATAATCTTTGATTTTAGACTTTTCAATAGGCTCGCCCCCCCTTGTAGAATTATCACGCCCCCTAGGGGGCAAGCCCCATAGTTTGAGAAACGCTGCCTTAAGCGAACAAGTGCAAGTAACCAGTTTAACTTAACCTAATCTATCGTTGACTACAAATCCCCAATCCCCTAATTTAATACAGTCACCGTTCTTAAACATAAGCTGTGAAAATTAACTTTATTCTATCTCCCCTTCGTGGCGACTGTAACAGCTTCTCAGCGCCTTCCCTATAATTACAAAACTCTGACTTTATAAAGTCGAACTAATCTGAATATTATGGCTTCTTCTTGAGATGGATAGCTGTGAATTAAACGCGAACGCTAGGCTAAAAATTTCCCAAGAGGATTAGTGAGAAGATCGCGTAAAGATACGTCACAATATATATAAACCATAAATATATATACAAATAGCTATAAAACTTAAGTATTACTAGTCAAAATATATATAGTAGGAAATATTAGCCTCAGTAATACAATAACAAACTCCTGGCCTGAGGAACCAAGATCGCAGGTTTAAACAAAGTTTTAGGGTTAGCCAACCTTCACCTGTAATCAATTTAAATTACAGGTGAATTAATTTAATTAATCTTTAAGAATATCACCCTTAACACTTGTTTACCATAGGTAAGCGTTTGAGGAAAACAATAACATTTAAGACATAAAATATTAATGCTATAAACTTAAATGTTTATTATAGTTAAGCATTTAAATGATGTATTTAAGATCCATTGTAAATTCTCAAATGTGAATAACTCCCTCAATAGAATTTTTATTCCCTATAAGATGGGCTGAAAATTTTATAAAGACTTTTAACATATTCAATACTCAGACATTCATCATATGGCACACTATGAGAGACTAAATATTTAAATGACCAGTAAAAATAACTTTTAATAAAATAATAGTTTTATGACAATTTGTAAATCTATAACATTAAAATATAAATGATTCCTTTTTCAGAACTCTCCCTATGCCATGCTCAAAGATTCAGCTGAAAAACTAACGGGAAACGCCAGGTATGAAGGCTTCTGCATCGATCTGATCGACCACTTAGCAAAACTTCTGGGCTTCAAGTATATCATCAAGGAAGTGGCAGACAGAGCCTATGGGATAAAAAACGAAACAGGTCACTGGAACGGGATGATAGGTGAACTTATTGGAGATGTAAGTTCATCGTTAGAAAGCAAATTTTAACAATGTTACAAAATAATATACACTGAAGAGCCATTACATAATGACCACCTGTTCTATGTAAAGTATAGGGACAATTTTCTCAATCAAAACAGCCACAGTCATTGACTCTATAAGGTATTAAAAGGTAAACTGAGGTAACTGGTAACCTACACTAATTTGTTCTATAATACCGGCATATTGCGGCGAGATAGCGTAACAGCACGAATTCAGTTTTCAAGATGGACCCACAAATATTCGATTGTATTCATGCAAGGGAATTCTGAGGCCAAAACATCACTTGAAATTCATCAGAATGTTCCTTGAAACAATCCTTGGTGTTTCAGTCAGTAAGACATGGTGAATTATTCTGTTGATAAACGCCTCACCCACCGAAAACACTGTTCCTATGAAGGGGTACACGCCATTTTCAATAATGTTCACATAGCGCACATATGACAGGGATTGACTTATATACGTTACTTTTGTTAGAAATTGGCATATTAATACTCACCCTTCAATGTAAATTGACCAGAAAATTTTATTTGTTGTGCCAGGTGATCATGTTGCCAGACAATGAGGGGGATAGTGCATGGGTGTTTTCAGTTGCACACACAGGAATTTTTCAAGGAGGGGGGAAGGAGTCCAGGGTCGTAAGTCCACTATTTTCGTATCATGCTCCAATACGCTACCCCATATTCTTTTTATTTTGACGATTTTCGGGAACAAAAAAGAGTAAAAGTTAATTATTGAATGAATAATTAGCATTAATTAATAAAACTAATTATTAATAATCAATACTTAATTAAATTTTACGTACTATATACATAGGATTATAATCAATCGGAAAAAAATCAAGGGATTTGGGGGGGGCCGTACCCGAGGACCCCCTTTGTGTGCGCCACAGTGTGTTTTATATACTCCAGCATTAGCCACGCATGCGCCGTAATTTTGTCCCTAGATGAGTTTACAGCCTTAAGCAAGGGGAGATCATAATGTAATTGCTCTTCAGTCATTCACAACAGCAAGGGTGTCAGACTCAAAGGCTGACTTTGGTCAGATAAACAAGGTTTAAATTAAGGTGGGCCGCAAAGAAAATCAAATTCATAGAAACGTAGGTATATTTTGAATAATACATTATAACAAACAGATATAAAAGTTTGACACCCATGACTTACAGTAAAAGAACAAGAAAAATTTAATATCTGACACTTGAAATCTCCTCTCTGTTATTATCTTTCCTATTTTGGGAGAAATTTTGGTATTTTATTATATATTAATGTGGGTCAATATATTGACCGGGCCGCCAAAATGTTCGTTGTGGGCTGCATGTGGCCCACGGGCCACGAGTTTGACACCCCTGCACTAGAGTGTTAAATACACTCATGTCCATAAATTAAAAATAATGAAAATCAGGTAAAGAAAGAGACAGAAGCAAAAGAAATTTGACTTATTTGTAAAGTCTATTTATTAAACAAAAGGTAAAGAGCAAAAAATATGCTATATGTTTGACATAATTAATAAAAATTGCGATTTTTATTCCCTGGAGCAAATTTCAAAAAAGAGCCTATTTACAAAAAACAGTATAACATGGTTAGCATGATGGTTAATACGGAGTATGTCTCCCGGACGATGCAATACAGGCTTTACAACGCCTAGGCATACTGAGTATCAAATTATCAATCTGATCTTGGGAATATTACACCACTCATCAAGCAATGCCCTCCGAAGTTCCGGTAGACAGGTGGGAGGGGGGTTGACAGGCTGCAATTCGTCAGCCAAGCATATCCCACACATGCTCTATTGGATTCAAGTCCGGTGAGTATGCTGGCCAATCCATACGGATGATATCCTCCGATTGAAGACATTCGTCTACAATCGGAGGATATCAATGTTTATCGTCTACAATGTTTGCACGGTGAGGACGGGCGTTGTCATCCATAAACAGAAATTCAGCACCCATGGCGCCCCGAAACAAACGTACATGTTGTTCCAGAATGACATCCCGATAGATGTGGCCTGTCATCTTTACACTCTGAACATGCAGGTCAGTTCTGAAACCAAAAATATTTCCTCCCTAAACGAACCAACCTGCACCACCGTAACGGTGTAGTTCAATGGTGTTCTCTTGGTGGTAACGGGTACTTGGCACTCTCCATATTAAAGTCCGGCGAGAATCAGACTGTAAACTAAACCTGGACTCGTCGGAAAACATCACACAAGACCACTGTTGTGGTGACCACAATGCATGATCTCTGTTCCAGGTTAATCGCAGGCGACAGTGAGTTGCGGTAAGTGGAACACATCTGACAGGCCTACGAGCATAAAGATCAATGTGCCCTAAGCGTCTGTACACGGTCTGCCTTGAAACTGTCGTACCGGTAGCTGAAGAGAGCTGACGAGACAGGTCTGATGCTGTGCTCCATCTGTTTCCTTTGGCGGTAACTGCCAAATATACCGGTCCGCATTCGGCGTTGTAACTCGGGGGAAACATGTGCTGTAGCATCTACTCACATTGCCATCATCTTGGAATTGTTGCCAAAGCCTGGAGATGACACTCTGGGCGATTCCAAATTCCTCGGATACTTCCAGCTGGGTACGCCCACATTCCAGTCGTCCAATAATTCTACCACTTAAAAAATCATCCAAATGCTTCATTTGTGCCATAACTATGCGGTTATTGCACTGAAAGGCTTTTAAAGCGCTTATGAACAATATTACTTCTTTGCCACCATTTCGTCATTATGACGTTCTATCCGCGCCATCTGGTGGTTTCCTGTAATTTGCATATTCTTCTTCAAGATGTGTGTGATAATTTTTCAGGTGAAATTTTTATTTTAGAGTAAAATTTCTGTTTGATTCTGAATTATCCTTCATTTATGGACATGAGTGTACTTTTAGGAGCTCTTAACTTACAAGAAATTTAATTTATTCCATACCTAAATAGCAAAAAAGTTTTAAGGTGTCAAGAAAAATCGCACATTTTTTAGTTCAGTATAAAGTCGCTTAGTTTTATTAAAATTCGTACTGCTTTTATAACATTTTTATCGTGACTCATTTATTATGATTCATTGATGTAAGCTATTATGACATTTTTTTAACAAAATTACTTTGGACATCCTATGGAAATTAATGTTACTAAATTTTGTTCGATGATTTTGTTTTATAAGACACAAGGGGGGAGTCCTAGGGGTCCGGACACCCCCCCCCTCCCAAAGCCCTTGTTTTTTTCCGATTGATTATAATTCTATGTATATAATACGTAAAATTTAATTAGTTATTTGTTATTAATAATTAATTTTATTAATCAATGCTAATTATTTATTCAATAATTAGTGCTTTATTGTTTTTTTGTTTCCGAAAATCGACAAATCTTAAGGAGTATGATGCAAGAATGGTGGACTTTCGACCCTGGACCCCCTTCCCTTGAAAAATTCCTGTGTGTGCTACTGGTCGTGAGACGTACTTGAGCACTATGTCTACAATCACCCAAAATCAAACCTACAAAAGAAATCTGAAAGCTTTAAAATATGTTTCATGTGTATTAAATTAAATGAAAGCATTTAAATATTAGCAATTACTATACGCAAGCAAGCTGTTTTCTATTTAATGATATTTATAAATAAGTACTTTATACATTTCATAAAGATAGAATTTTTTAAAGAATTTTGTCATTTCGGGTAACAAATTTAATAATTATGAGTTCTTACTGAACATTTCCAAATCTCCTGATAAATTGAGTAGCACCTAATTCTAAAGTAATTCAAATTCTTCTTTAAAGGGATTTATTTCCTGGATATTTATTAATCAATAGTTGATACTTGTTAAGAAGCACTCGCTAATATCTTTAAAAGTAACTTGAAATCAATGCATTTTCTTAGGTGGCAGATATAGCAATAGTTGATTTGACAATAACATCGTCAAGGGAGGAAGCAGTAGACTTCACAATGCCTTTCATGAACACAGGAATCAGTATCCTTTTCAAGAAGCCGACCACCAAAGTTACCACACTCTTCTCTTTCCTTTCACCCTTTTCTATGGAAGTCTGGATATACGTGATGGGAGCTCATATCGGAGTGAGTATCACTCTCTTTTTAGTGGGTCGTTTGAGCCCTTACGAATGGGACAACCCTCACCCATGTAGACAAGATGAACAGGTGCTAGAGAACAGTTTTAGCCTTATGAATAGCTTATGGTTCACCATTGGTTCTCTGATGCAACAAGGATCAGATCTCGCACCCAGGTAAACACAATTCTTTATTGTAAACTCTTGCATGTACTAACAAATATTGGTCCATTTCACCGCACTTATGCTCAGTTGCTTCAGTTTGTGTGGTTCAAATAACATTATTCATTACACTTCACTTATCGTAATCAATTAAATTGTACCCCTTTATAAATTTTTTTAATTGCATATAAGAATAACACTATGTAATAATTTTCACCTAATTTTTATTAGTAGAATTTCATATGATAATCATATGACATAACTGTATAACTGAAAACATTTATACAAACCGAAAAAGATGTTTACATTCAGATACGTATTCGGTGTCAAACTGTACACCTTGGAAGAGGTGTTTATTTGATCCACCGACCACAGCTACACCGTGCATGTCTTAGACGACTGAGACAAAAGGAATCCCTATTAGAGCCAGTCGTTAAAGGCTCTTATTCCTGTCCTTTGTTGCTTACGACATACAGAAGAAGGCAGCGCTGCATACCCCCTTTCCTGAAAGAGAACTTTGTTTTCCCTGTTTCGACTTTCTGAACGTTACTGAGAGAGAAGGTTGTTTTTTCATCCTATTACTGCAAATTTTATACATCTCCAGTAGGTTTGAGTGTCGTTGGAACGTTTTTCCATTAACGTTGTGAGCAATCTCGTACTAAGATGGAGGGTCTAGTCGACGCGTGTGCCGTTGACGGTTTGAATCACTAGTCGGGTTGATTGATTGATTGAATATTAACGTCGCACTGTTCAGCTACACGAGGGCTTTTGGCGACGGACCACGTAATTTTGAACCATGGTCAAGTGACGTGGACGACACCTGAGCTGGCACCCCCCTCTCCTAACTACCACACCACACCAACGGGAGGACGTTTCAGCTCTCGACAGATTTAACGTGCATCGCTGCCCTACACGGCGGGTCTTTAGTGGTACTGGGATCACTAGTCGGGAATGGCTTAGTTAAGGCCGTATCACGCGTACATTTTTGATGCAACTTTTTGGATCAATTTTTCGTTCTATCTGAGGATGAAGGGTTGCCGCAAGCAAAAAAAACGACATACTCTGACGTCAGCCGCACTTCTTCACCGCATTGAAAAATTAGTCCCTGATTTTTCTGCTTCGGCAAACAAACATCCAAAATTATTTCTTTTATTTTGCTTGCACTTTTGTTGATGGGCGTAAGCAAAAATGTAGCACCATTCTATTTAAAATATTATACACCATTAAAATATTATACGCCATATTTGATACGTTTGACGAAATCAAAGCCGTCATCTAGTTTACGACGTAGGGGGGTGAAGAACCCCATTGGCTGGAGTTTCAAGCAACTTTTATTTGGAACAACTTTTTGAGTTCACTACCAAAAAGTTGTTCGAAAGCCGTTGCTATGGCAACCGAGTAAACATTGAATAAATTGGACGAAAAATTGCTCGAAACGTGTACGTGTGATATGGCCTTTACTCACTATTGAATGAATGTATAATTAACCAGTATCGTTAAGCTGTGCTGCCATCTACTGTTAAATTCCTGGGTCACCACTTCGGGTGACATGCTGTCGGTGACGGAGGAAGACCCATGGTGACCTTGAGTGTTGCTTGGGTGCAGTGTATTTGAAATGGTCACTTTCGGATCAGCTGTGCATGCCTTAGACGACTGAGATGAAAGGAGTCCTTATTCGAGCCAGTCTGTTTAGGGCTTTTATTCCTATCCTTTGTTGTTTTGCGGAGGAGGCTCCGCTGCACATACAAATAACAATATAGAAATGGAAGGCTGCAACTCAATGCAAAGAACAGTGAAAATAAAGTTTTCAGACACATAAAATGCTGTTTATCTTCAAGAGATTTGAATAGTTTTCTAATCCAGTATTAAAATTCTATGAACATAATGTAGTAAGTATCACAAGCATTTGAAACTGTTCTTTTTATACAAGATATATAAAATGATGGGAAGTGAGAATGAATTCAATTTACGATACTTTTCAGTTTTAGTTATTGGCTTAGAGTTTTCTCGTATTACTTCAAAGTGTAATATTTCTCCAAATATGTATATAACATTAGTCGGTATAAATTTATTTGCCACAGATATATTTCTGAAGGGGCAAAAATGGGTTTCTTAGAATACTAGATTTTTGGTACATTTCTGTTCTGAGATACATAAATTACTTTAGCACTTTCTCGTAGTTGAATTTATTCTACAAATCCATGTGTACCTTAATAATGTTTGTTATTGTTCTTGAAGAAATAGCCAAACAGCATTTTTATATAAATTAATTTTTTTAATTAAGGGCAAAAAATTTTATATGAGTTAATATTGGTTCAATTTCATCTTTAATATTTAACACCTTCTAAAATATGCTCTTGAAAGAACGAAATATATTTTGTAATAGGAAAATTTTTTGAGACTGCACACATTTGGACTTATATGCAAGAAAATTACATGTAGCATTTTGAGTTAAAATCACGAAAAAAAAAGAAAAGAATTGGTTTTAATTTCCATATTGACGAATCAAAACCTGTGAAGGAAACGATAAAAATACAAAGTATAGTGAATCAAAGAAATCAAAATATTTACAAAGCTACAATATCATATGAGAAAGAAATATAATTACAATGAAAAAAATGAATTACAATATTATGTATTGATGTAAAGTTTACTAAAAACATTGCTAGTGACACCAAAAGATACTATAAAACAAACAAAAGATGGAACATGAGATTTTTCAGTATTGTACATCAAAAATTAAACCTAAAGGGATAGATTAAGGGTTAGGTTCAAAGAAGTCTCTTTAGTGAAAAATTTATTATTTTAGGTTGAGTAACACAAGGACAACAAATATAACAAAAATTAAGGGCAAAGAGAACATGGACGCTTTTTCATAGCGAGCACATTTCTTCCTCACTTGGCCCATACTGAAGTTGAATGGTCGCTAAAGGAAGCTTCTGCAGCTTTATACACACAGTCAGTTAATAGTTATTAATACTAAAGTGTGTGAAGGCCCCCCCACTGGGTCTCACCCTGGACACCAAGATTAATTTGAAGCAAAGAATCACTAAGAGCCATTTTGTATAATAATAACTTGTATTTATTATATCAAGTCTAAAAAAAACTCTAATAACATATAATATTTCTATGTTACGTCAAATAAAAGGGATTTACCTTTAATATTAAATTAAATTACGAATTATGAAATTAATTAATAATTATGCTCAAGATTAAATAAGGTCTACCGAAATAGGAGGTCCGAGAAATACACGTACTCGAATTATTAGCTTTCATTAACTTTAACTAATTTTACTAAACTAACGCTTATTTTAAGCGTGCATAAATTATATTTACCGCTGGTGTATCAACTTTCTAATTCTTCCGTAGAATAGCAGCAATAAATCTTCACTAACGTAATCTCCTGGAATCCTCTAAATTTGAGGTTACTGTTGCTGACTCAATAGCCTTCATACTTGCTAGCTTACAACGCTCTACTTAAATACCCTATCTACTTTGCATATATCGTTTACCTTTTGGAGATGATTGGAAATATACGCGAATTTATAATCCTCAAAAAGACGCCTAAGAATATCAGTGGAAAGGTTCCGTACAGATTCGTCACAAGTGGTTGCAAGATTATTTTGTTAAAATATCTGATTCGCGTACAGAAAAGCCATCCCTGCAGTATTATGTCATAAAAGACACTGTGCATGAACAAATGATTGTAAGAAATAGTACTGTGTAATAACATATCAATTTTTAATCACACAAAGATATTTTTTTCTTTCTATAAGATTGTTAGAAATATATAGTCACGGTTCAGAGACACACACACATGTTGGTCATTTTATGAGCATTACATATCGCATAAAAATTCAAAAGAGGAGGGATATATTTAATTTGAGTTCACATAATATCGGAAAACACACAAGTTAATTCTTAAGTTGAATAACAATATATGTTAACATGTATTCATAAAATTTATTTTTAAGAACAAATCTCTTGTAAAAATGTTAAGTGGAATTGTCTAACAGAATAATGAAAACAGTGTAGGAATTTTTGCACAAAATTCGAGAAAAACCCATTTCATTATCCTTCTTTCCAGAGCAATGTCAACAAGGACTATTGCCGGCATCTGGTATTTCTTCACTCTCATTATGATATCATCCTACACAGCTAATTTAGCCGCTTTTTTAACCGTAGAAAAAGTTATCTATCCTGTTGAAAATGCTGAAGATTTGGCCAAGCAAACAAAAATCAAATATGGCTGTCTTGGCAGTGGCTCCACAAAAGCATTTTTTAAGGTAAGTTGCTGTGGTATGTTCATGCAAATTAGATCAATTGAGTTTTAAATTGAATTTTTGGTGGTCATTTATAAATTAAATAAAATCGTGTTAACGTTTAACGTTTCAGAACACACTTTTCTATTTGACAAATTTTATTGAATGTTTTTTTTTTTTTTGCTTTCGATTATATCTTTTCGAATACGTCCATATGTAATGAAAATAACCAAGCAATATGACCTTACTTCCTGATATTAGAGTGCAATGCATTATTATTGAGATCGTAACGATAATCTGTAATCATTCTAAGTTATCTATAGTTACATTAGAAAATAAACCTAATTTCTAAACGATATTCTTGTAGTTTTATCTTCATTCCTAAACATGACATTATTTACAATATAAGAAAAAACTATCCTACGCGTTAGATAATAAAATTATATATACATGTATTATATTTCGATTTTGAACTAACTGTATTAATTAAAATGCAATAAATGCAGCTTTTCAACGTACAAAGTACACTATTAATAATTATTATTACATTTAGCTTTAACGTGACCCACAGCTCTTTAAGACATTTAGCTTTAACATGAGTCACAGTTCTTTAAGATATTTAGCTTTAACGTGAGCCAAAGTTATTTAAGACATATAGCTGATACGCTTCTCAATCAGAGGTTTCAGAGTAATGATGCTAAGCTCTAATATTACTTTCAACTAACTGAGTTTTGTTGATGACAATTATAATGGTCTCTGAAAGCTTAGATACAAACAGTTTTTTGTATATAATTTGAAAACAACTGAGAATGAAAAGGTAAAATTTGGAAGAATGATATTGTAAGCTGGCAATTCATTGAATTTTATATAATTTTAATACTAAAAAGGTTTTTTTTTAAAAAAAAACCTCTATTTAATTGAAGAAAAATCAGATTTTTGTAAGAAAAAATCTAATAAATGTATTTTAATCACCCTTATGAAAAATGTACAAGTGGCAAAGTGACTATCAATACCTTTTATAAAGTTGTCCAACACTGAGATGGGAAGCAACACCCATACATTGAGTAACTTTTCTACTCATTTGATGATCTCAAAGAAAGACACACACACATTAGAAAATTATATGTCTGCCGGAGTAGTTCAAAAAATAATCAAACTGCTTAAGTTCTGGAGATTGTGCTGGCCATTTTGTTTTCTCTAAAACTTGATCCTGAAGGCTTACATCAACAAAACCAGTTTAATAATGTTGAACATTATTATTCATCAGGATGAATTAATCACCAACAGCATCAGCAAGTTGTGCGATATATAGAGGAGAGAGGACCTCATCACACTATATTTTACTGCAATCAGAGTTCCTCGATCGAGCTCATGTAAGTCAACATGATCCTCCAGAGAGATTACAACCCAAAACATGTTTTCTCCTTCTTTATAACTGTGTCTTTCAATGCATTTAGATTGGTAGCATCTGATGCTTTGTTCTATCCAGATAAGCGCGAGATTTGAACCATTCTTAAAGTAAATCAGACTTCTGTTTATGAAAAAAACAGAAATCCATTGATGTCTGGTTAAGGTAACGTATTCTGTAGACCATTGTAAAAGGATACTTCTGAATCTGTCCCGTCAATAAAAAGGGATTTATAAAAGGAATCATCCTGCATAGAATTTTGAATGGTTAAGTCATTTGCTCATCGTAGTAACAGATATTGTCCTCCCAGTAGAGAAACAATAATCTAAAATGAGTTGAAGTACAGAAGGGATCCTCCTCCTTCCTGCAGAAAAGAGGTAGAAAATGATTTTGTGCCCGAGTCTCAACATAAAATGGTCTGGAAGAGGACTTTTCTTGACGCTGAATGTTTGAATTCAAATTGATTCTAGAATAATTAGACCACAGTGGTCTCCAGCATCAAGATGTCTAACAGCGTCAAAGTGTGATACTTTCATTTCCATTCTATCCGTCGGCAGGCAATCTTAACAAATGTATTAAATGATATCTAGGTATGATTTACAATACCTTAGTACCAACAATTAAATATCAAAACTCTTTAAGAGTTCCGTACAATTTACAAAAGAGGGAATTTAATATTTTTGTCAACTGTTATACAAGTATCCATCGAGTGTTGAGTTTAATCGCGCAAGAACCTATTCCAGTTAATATGCGCCAAACATTTGTTTAAAACATAAGAAAGGTTAAATAATGTATTTAAAAAGATTTTTAAAAGCGCATAAATTAAATTATCAAGGATAAAAAATTAAATTAAATATAAAAATCTAATTTTAAAAATGAAAACAAATAGATTTTGGTGGAGATATTTCCCACCCGATATATGAGGGCCCATTTTTTTTAAAAAAAAATGTGGTGAGTATATTTTTTTTATAAGGCTTTTTATTGAAGCTTATGATAATTCATATGAATATATATACTGTGTTTTTACCTTCCTTTTAACTCTTTCAAGGGTGAGTGTTAAAAAACTGACTGTACTTAAGCTTTTGGAGACCACTTTATTTTACGCGCTTCATTCTTGAAATCATTTAGAATACCTTCTACCAAATTCATATCTGCACTATACAATGGCTATGAATAAAATTAGGATTTTGTTTATTTGTTTATGGTAAATGATATATAATTGGGTATTTAAGTATGATTTTAAAAGCTTCAGGTTTTATTGATTTTTTTTGCTATAAATATGTTACAATATTTCCTTTTAATAAAAAAAACTTACCTTCTTCAAGCGATCAACTGTGTACTTTTTGAATGATTTGGTCCACTCAAGTCTTTTCTTCAGATGGTCATAGTTAATACAGTTTGTCAGTTAGTTTGAGATTTTCTTATTCTAGTCTCTATGATCGCGTAATAACCTTCTGCAGAAAGTTCTCGTCCTCAAAAAAAAACCTTGTGCTCCTAGTTCAGTCTGCAATTTCTCGAAGAATTTTTTCAATTATTGCACAAATTCTTCTATACATGATCATCTCGAGAAAAAGAAATATATTTTATTTAAAGTTTCCTAATTTTCTAAATATCAAGATTAGGGGAAGAGACAGTCAGAATCCTTAGAGACAGTTTTTAGTGATTAATAAAATTCATTATATTAATTCTGGCTTGTTTTAGATATGAATTTTGTGTGAGAAAAGTGAATCTCTATTCGCGTGTATTTGAAGAAATGTCCTCATTTTTAGTCCGCTTGATCACTACATCAAAATATAATAATTTAATGTATTTCATATTTTGAAAAAGACTCGCTACAAAAATACATTTTATGTTTCTTAAAAATATATAAAAAAATAAATAATTTTCATTGAACGTGTGATGTTTTAAGTTTTATCATAATAGCAAAAGATTTAAAAAAAATTTTCAAGGTTTCTAATGAATAATGTTGCCATCTTTCTTTGAAAAGATAACACTAAATTGAAAAAGCAGGGTTAAATTAAATCATGTCTTCAATAACATTCTATTGAAAAAATGAGTCACAATTTTCTTTAAATGTATTCAGTTAAAAGTCTCTCAAAACAAAATAATTGGGTTTTATTTGTGATAAATCGAATAATTTGTTCAGTAATCCCTGTGGATATAATGCCTTTTTTTATTATTACTCGTATTCTTTTTTCTCCAAATATTACCAGAACAATACTTCATGAAAGCATTTTCAATAGTTAAATGTAATGAATCATAACTAAGCATATTTTTTGTGGGAAAAGATAATAATTCTATCAGTTCCTGAGGCCGTACCTTTTGATATTTTATATGTGAGTCAGGATAATACAAATGAATATCTGTCAGCCATCATTAATTTACACTCGACCACCACTTTCATTTAACTGCAGAATGCTTTTCGAATATGTCTTGTAAATTTTTGTTTTTAAGGAATAACCAGAAATAAAACTATGTATAACTTAATACGTAGTTATACATTTTTATATTTAAAAAATATTTACATAGATGAAGCCTTCATTTTGAATTAATTGCACATTTTTTAAAAATAAAGGTACATTTGAAAAAAAAACTACATTTAAAAAGTAATCAAAATTTTTCTTTATACACTAAGCATTGATTCATAAATAATCTTTTGCGCTGTATTTACAAAAATGCCGATTAATATCAAATATATAAAGAGGAACATGATAATTTAGAAATTAAAATTACTTCTTTTCTTATAATTGCTGATTTGGAATATTTCTTTGTAAGGAATCTAAAATCCCAACTTACCAGAAGATGTGGAACTTCATGAACTCCAATCCCAACGTCTTCATGCCAAACAACGACAAAGGAGTTGAACGCGTCATGCAAGGGGACTACGCCTATTTAATGGAGTCTGCTTCCATTGAATACATCACCGAAAGAAACTGCAATCTCACCCAAATAGGAGGCCTACTAGACTCGAAAGGCTATGGAATAGCCACGAGAAAAGGTATATCCTTCGTTCCATTCACAACTCTGATAGGTTCCATGAAAGCAATCTATAGCCCTACTTAACAAAAAACTCAAACAATCTCAATAACAAGGCACTTCAGTAATACTCAAAGCAAACACTATGGGAAATTAAATCATTATCCCACTCAATAACAAACAGTTCAAGATTTCACCTCATCAGTCTCATTTCCCCCTAATAACCAAAATATTTTGAAGGACATGAAGGTTACGGCTTACATAAATAATTGTCCAGATATTATACATTACATATTCCAGAACTGTGTTGTGATCAAAATACCTTATATCAGGGGTGGGCAGACTTTTCCAGGGTACGGACTACTTCTAATTTTTTTAAGATGTTTGCGGTCCACCCAGTGGTGTAGATGTAGTAAGCTAACAGAAAGTCTACAATACAGTCGGACCTCCATTTTACGAACTTCTATATTGTGAATTTCTCTATTAAGCGAACTTTTCCTGGAACTAAGAAAATGTTACGGTTTGCTTCGTAAATAATCTCCAAATAGCAAAGTACATTTTCTATTTAACAAACTTCTTCTCTTCCTATTTTTCTCCGTATTTTGAAAATATTTCAAGGCCTTCGTTTGATAAAATGATTATTAGGTCTTAGTGAAGGTGGTCACCCCAAAATACCTTGGTTAATACCAGTTAATCGCGATCGATTTAATGCCCGCCCCTGCCTTATATCGTATTATTTAAACACAGTCCACGAAACCATGTACTGGATCATTATTTGTTGCTGCAAAACAGATTCTTCAGAACAGTATCGAAGATGTATAAACCGAGAATTTTTGGAACTTCTTTAACACTTTCGTTGCAGCAACGGTGTTCCTTTGTCTCGCACTGCGCTAAGATTCTGCGGCACTCTTCACAGCGCTTAAATTGAAACAAAACCCAAACTCCTTTAAAACTTGTTAATTTTACTTTGAAAAATAATAATCAGTTGCAATCAATAACAATTCTCACTACTAGGATTTATTTGTGAATCCTGGAAATCGAGTTATCTCGTTCCTCGTGATGAAAGTGTTAAAGGGGGTTGACTATAATATACGGATTCCCTAACCTCCGGAAAAAAAACAAAGTTAAGGAAAGTGATTTTTTTTTTGTTTTGTTTTCTCATAAGCTATGTGGTAGCGATTTTATATGTAAGTTTTGAATAATAAAAAAAAAGTCATATAAATCTTTCAAAATCAAAATCTGATTCCAAGTTTCCGATCAGTTTAAAAAATTTGCATTCACTTATTGAGATGTCTGAATGCATGTGAGCTTTTCTTCCAGGGCATGAAACACAGGTCAACGATCACGTGTCGTATATAAATTTCTCCACCCGATCTTTTTCATGACAAAAAAATGCTTCAGAAAGCACAGACAGTGTACAAGATTACAAATGAACAGAAAAAATACGTTAGTTTCAAAGAATGCTACCACAGAAATAAAACTTAAGTCGTTGGTGCCTGGTGTTTTACTCTATAGTAATTTGATTGGAAAATATTGCACCGTTTGACAACATGTTTAAAAATTACAGAAAAATGAAATCTTTTTTTTATTTAACTTTAATACAAGTTTCAAATTTTGGGTAAATTTTTGAACAAAAACACACTAACGGCTTATATTCGGAAACATACAGCTTCTAACCGAAGTGTTAAGTATATGTAAGTTCTGTCTCCTGTTGAAAGCAATAAAATATATATATATAATAAATTAGATCCTAAAAAGTATTTAAAACCAGAAAAGTGCAAAGATTTTAATCCAATAAAGATGGAATGAAAATGACCCCTAAGAAAGATATATTTAAAATATTTTAGAAAAAGAATTGCTTAAATAATCTCATAAAAAAGAGTGTATAGATAAATGTTTACAATATTTAATCGTATTTTTCTTGAAAGTATAGAATCGAGAATCAGAAAAGACGGTATTTTTGAAAGTCAAAACTTTCTTTAATACTTCTAAAAATAAGTTGTGTGTGTGTAACATAAACAATTTTCTTTTTTTTAAATAGCTTATAATGTTCATAAAAGTTTCGTAATTTCGTTTTCATAATTAAATAAAATACGGTGACAATGAATCCCCCCCAACTGGTTTGCAAAATGATTCAATTTCATTAATATCTTGGTAAACATTTGCATGGAAAATGGCTTTCCTGACATGTTGTAGCTATTTTAAATCTGAATCAACTTGAGAAAACTTTTAACTATGCTTCGTGGAAGGACTCATACTATTTATATTACTCTTGAAAGATAGAAAAAAAAAGACACACACACACAGACACATATATATATATATATATATATATATATATATATATATATATATATATATATATATATATATATAAAAGATTTTTACTGGAGTTTTCTTTAAGACGGATGTTGCAAAAATATGAAGTTGTACAGTTGATATTTTGAATGATCATTGAAATAAAATTATTATTATAATGAAGAAAAACAAAGTATTCTACCCAAATTATTGTCTAAAAAACTATCAAAGCATAACTTTAATATCTCCATTTTAAAAAAGCTTGTAACCACTTGAGAAGAGAGCCAAAAGGTATTCGAATACAAGATTAATCGGCAGGATTCCATTTATATGTACTGAAAAGTGAACTAATTAAAAGAAATAATAGATTTCTTTACACGTTAATTTTCAATTTCGGAACATTCATTGCGTGGTGCATTTAGGTCTAAAAAGTTATCGACAGCTTTTGATTCTCACAATAAATTAAACAATGTAAAATTTATTCTTTTAGGCATAAATAACAGGATGTATCTTGATAAATATTTTAATCTTATCACTAACAACATTCTCAAAATAGATTACAACTGAAGTGATTTAATTTATTGGTTGCAAGGTTTTACCTATTAATATATCCTTTTTGATAGCTTTAAATTTGTAAAATTATCCGAAATTAAAATCTAAAACTTACCTTGTATCTAAACAAGATATAATACACAGTTCTTTATAGATTAAGGTACAAAACATAATAGATGGTAGGTGTAGGTGGGTGTGACGTTTTCCCACCACACAGCTGGAAGTCGACTTCTTTTTGTGGTTAGGATAACCGCGTGCCTATGTACACGTGCACTCTTAAAATATTGTAAAGTCTTGTCTTTGGTCATCTCCCCAGCAACTTTTGACACCGTGAGGAACCCCTACTCCACCCACGAACCGGATGTAACTCGAGGATAAAGAGGCCGACCGCTACCATCCCGAGACCCTAGAGAGGGCAGAGAGAAAAGACGGTTTGAAAACTTCGATGAGAAAGGATGCAATATCCTCCCTCAAAAACAACAGAATTTGAACTCTAACGAACTAAGCAATCCTTTTAATAACTTCAATTTATTTACTGTAATTAATAGCTGTGACGTAAATAAACCAAATATTTAAATTAATAAATATCACGCTACCATTATCTTTCTCAAACATCACACTATGTAATCATTAATCATATACTAAATTACTAGAAACCCAACTGAAGGGCAAACAATATGAGTTATAGTAAACTAAACACAATAATGCATTAGCAGGCTCTTAAACTCAGAACTAAGGTGGTTAAACATAAGGCGTCAATCTTCCCCTATATATTCATGAAATTCTAACTTCATTTTCTTTAAGCAGCTTCATATTATAAATCACATCATTTTAGTTAAATAAATAATTTATAAATTAAAGAATCAGAATTTTTTCATGTCTATGTTAAAAAAAAATTCCTTTTAAAAAATTATCTGAATTTCATTACAGAACATGTTCTCCCATAGTTTCAATATATCAATAGCAACGTCTTTGCATTATACTGCCCCTTACATCCTTTTAAATGCCCTCATGGAAAATTTAGTGCTACAACTTATCTGCCTTATTCTCAAATGTTCTTTATTGGCTTAAAGTCAAGCGAAAGTCCATTCACTTAATGTCTTGTTCAAAAAAGTATTGGTAAACAAGGCTAGTTTGGATGTGGCTAAGAATAACCAACCATTTAAATGAATTCTTATCCTGAAAAGCAACAATGTAGGATCTCTTAGAATGATCAATGTTTTTGGCAAGATACTTTGTATCTTTTAGAGTTTTTTTTTAATGAACACAAGCAAATCGGGAGATCTCCCAAAAAGATTCAATGACACATCAGTATTCCAACTCTTATACCTTCCTATGATACTTTATCATTGGTAATTAGCTTTCTATTTTTCCTATCAAAACATGAAGAGAATTTCTCTCTTTCTATAGAGGATCTAGACTCATTTATAAAGACTTTGCGGTACTATTCTAGTCCAATGGGTTTGTTCTCTAATCCTATTTAATCAGTAATTTCTCTGAATTCTATATAAAAGGATCTCATACAGTTCAACTTTTTGTGTAGAAGTTTCGAGAATCAAAACATGTTTTGACTGTAGCAGTCAAAATTCTTATTCCCGTCTCCGATCGGAGATAAAATGGATTTCTGTTTCTAACACAGAAAAAGATCGAAAACTATGTATATTTGGAAAATCATATAACAAAAGGGGGGCTTTTGAATAAGTTTTTGGATTCATATTGATTCAAAAGCCCCGTTGGACTACTCTATGAAAAGCATTGCATAGCTTAATAGCATTGAAAAGCTTAATAGCATTGAGCTATTAGCAGCTTCAGTTCGTGATAATTCTTTTCACTCTACCAAGTCTCTTTTCATATAAGGCATATTTTTGGTTAAAATATATCGTAGATATACAAAAAATCGAACTTACAACATTATTATGCTGTATCATCTTCCATAAGAACTCATTTTACTAATTGTATCAATGATATTATAAGAGTAAGACTAGTAAAACACATGTCCTACATTAACTTTTGGAAGCCATTATACATGATAAAATAAATTAAATCGATCGTTTAAAAAAGCGAGAAAAATAAGCACATTTTTTCTAACATTATGAACTGCATTTTTGTAAACTGATATTCAACACACATGTTTTTCAGGTTCCAAATACAGAACACCATTATCAAGTGGCATCTTAAAACTACAAGAAGATGGAATTCTACACATTCTGAAAGAGCGTTGGTGGAAGCAGAAAAAGGGTGGCGGTAAATGCATGGACGATTCTAAAAAGTCATCCAGTGGGGTGACAGAACTCGGTCTCGGCAATGTGGGAGGCGTTTTCGTCGTTCTCCTAACAGGCCTTGCCTTGGCTGCTTTTGTAGCCGTTATTGAATTCTTCTGGAAAGCAAGAAAGTTAGCACACGTCGACAGGGTAAGTGTACAAATGCGAGATTATATTAATTATTGAGAATGTGAATATTTGTCAGGTACTTTTACCATTGAAAACCAGTGGCGTAACGGAAAATAGTAGGACCACCCAGAAAAGTCGGGTTTTGCCTAAAATGTTTCATAAATTGGTTAAATACGTGCTTAGCATCAGTCAGGCTTTGGGCCCCGTAGAATCCTGCTCCCCCCCCTCCCCGCGATGTGGGGGGAGGGTGCGTTACGCCACTGATGAAGACCCAGATAGCTTCCAGCCTCAATAAAAAATGTCTGAATTAAAAATGAATTATATGAAACATTTTGAAAGTGATGGGTATAAATATTTCAGATCTAATGAGTAGACACTTCAAAATTATTCGTCTCGATTTAAGACGACAATAAATATAGAGAGAATTAAGTTAATATAGAGAGTTAATAAATTTCTCTCTTCTTTCTTATCCCTGAGTGTCTGACGCAGTCAGACGAGGTCAATGAATCCGTTATAGAGAATTTTATATCTTGCATTGGCATATTGTTCTTGATCTTTTTCACACAAATTTGACAGCAAAAAGTAATCTTATATGCACTTTTAAAAAAGTATGAACCTCGTTTCTTCAATTCTTCAGTATTTTTTAAGAGTGGTATTCTTAGGTTTATGTTTAATATAATTAGTATAAACATTAGCAAATTAATAAAAATTAAAAATACTGCTTTATCATTTTTCAATCATCATGTACCTCTTATTGAAGTCAAATATTTTTGGTACATATTACTCTGTATAGAGATAGTTTCGTATTACTGTAATAAATTTTTAAAGAAAACTTTTCAGTTTCAAAACAACATGAACTTTTAAATGTTTTCTTTCAAACAAAATCAGATAATACAACAAATGCATTAAAATTCTATATTTTGGTGCTAATACAATTTTTCGTTGATGACAAGCGAATTATCTTAATTCTGGGATTTATTTAGCTCAATTGTTAATTTACAAAATGTAAAAATATGTTCTCACGTTAACACCATATGTTTAGGATTTTCTTTCTGTTAATATAAGCGAATATAAACTTATTTACTACTTTTAAATATTTTTATTCAAGTAAATGGGGAATAACTTGTCGGTTTTTCATGTCATTCTGTTCTTTTATTTTATATTATATAATTTAATGATTCTGCTAGAAAGTTATGATTGAAAGATAAGCCTTAATGCATATTAAAGGATTTTTTTAAAACATATCAGTTTCAAGCAATTTTTCTGAAACTAAGCATGTTATTTGTCATTTAAAATCAAAAGCAATAATTAACACGGATTTCTTTGAAACAGGTACAAAGATTTATCCGCTTAACTGTTTTTAAATATCTAAGAAGCATAGCAGACACAGAAAGCGTATCTTTCAAATAACATTTACTAAGCATTTCTTGCTTCGATGCAATCTTTTACAAAATTCGAATTTCGAGAGTATCTAACAATTTGAAATTGATAAAACCTAATATTTTTTGTCATAATATATAGATCTCAGCCAAAAACATAAATGAAGATTATAGAGTTTGGAATACTTTTTTGAAGAACATGGGTTGTTTTTTCAAAAATTTTATATGGAATTAACAATTTTTATTTTATTTTTAGGAACCTCTCTGCAAAGAGATGTTTCGAGAACTGAAATTTGCTTTATCATGTCGAAGCTCTACAAAGCCTGTTATTGGTAGGAAACAAGACAATTGTGGAGAGTTTCGAGTGTCAACTATACCAGGATATAGTACCCAATACTGATACTTAAATAACGACTTTTAGATGCTTTTAGACAATACGATCCTAACCAAATTGCATGAAGCAATCTTTTCGAGAGAAATATTGGTCATTTTCTCTGCAAAAATAGCATACTAAAAGATGCAGAAATATATGCAGAGCATTTTATAATAATCATGGGACATAAAAGTAGTATTTTTTACCCTCAACGAAAATGAATTTAGCCTCTTTTGAGTAGGTTAAACTCATGGAGCCACAAGCATGAAATGATTAACTTTGCTAGGTGTTATATTTTACTGAAAGTAGAAGGAAATTTAAAGGAAACAAAGGATTAGGTGGCTTATTTGCAGTATTTTGTTTCACATACCCAAAGAAAAATATCATTGATCAAAACATCATAAAACAAGAAACTCAATAATTACCTATTCTTAGTTGCTTATACAAATTACAATCCTTAGACTTTAGTTAGAAACTTGGTTTTCGCTTGATCATTTTGCTAAGCAAATAGTTGCATTTAGCAATGAATGCAATGCATTCCGACAAAAATGCAGATTTCTAGGATTATGATCAAAGAAAGCATGCATTGAAAAACAAAACAGACCTATTTTGGCCTTACTTCGAAGATGCACACATGGTTATTACACTTGTTAAGCCCAACTCCAGCCCATAGATTTTCGAAGTCTTACAGGATTAAGGGAGTCCAGACTTTCTATGCTTGAAGAATTATTGTTTTTGTAACCTTTCGTATTTTTTAAATAATTTATTTCGTCGAACTGCTTCCTTTCTTTTTAATTTCATAACTTAAGAGAATCTGATCGTCCGAGTATTTCAAAGGACATTCTCTTGATTGTTAAGTAACACGTACTTTATTTTGCAGTAACAACCATCAAAAGAAATCACGAACAATTATTTCTTGTGTTCTTAAAAGCAATTTCTTTTTACTGTCGAAAATAATAAATCTCACCCTCTCGAATTACATACTAGTGTATATCATATTTTTTTAAACAAAAAAATCGAGTAAAATATTTTTTTTTCAAAAATCTAAAATAAAGGCACATAAAATAAGCCTGTTTCGTTTAGACAAACATACTTTGAAAAATAATGTTAACGCATAAACTTAAAAAGATACAATTTTACAGATAAGAAATAACCAAATTACTATGTAAAGATAATAAAGAATACTATTACAATAATTACAAATCCCATATAAAAATATTTTTAAAATTATTGTTATTGGGTTTTTTTTTTTAAAAAAAAACTATTTTTAAACATTTTTTTAATGTTATTTGTAGGTATTTTAAAAATCGTCTAGCAAAAAATTTTTACAGTTTTTCCAATTTTGGCAATAGCATATCAATTCAATCTTATTCTTTCTTAAGTCTCCTCATATTTAAAATAATTTTAATCCTATTGATGAATTCATTAAGGAAGGCATTCTAATATTTTTATATAGTAATTATATTCAAAATAACAAAGATACTGCATAATTCACGTCATGCATAAAAACCAAAATATAACTAGCAAAAAATATCTTTAAAAGAGACAAAAATAGATTTTGAGTATTTACTATATACATTTCTTTATTATTATCCTACCAATGTACAAAAGGTTATTTATAAATGGCAGTTTATCAGTTTTTCTAGTATGTTTTTAATAATTGTGAGATCAGTGTGACTAGTGTATTTTTAAACATTTAAAAGCTGTAGTGATATACATATATATACATATGATTTTAAAATGAAAGCTTAGGTAAATTTACTTAAAATCTGTTAAAAAGATACACAAAAAATAATTTAAAAGCCTTCTATTTCTAATACACGTAGTAATTTTTTCATAAAATTTATTGACAAAATATTCTTAGTTTTGTTAAATTGTTTTTCCCCTAAGCTCTGAACAAATGAATATAGAGATATTAATGTTGATACCATCATTCTTCTTGGTTTAGAATTTTATCCCAAAAATTAATGTATAACTGTGTATTTAATCTTATAAAGAAGAGAATTTTATTAAAATTAACAAGCAATGTCGTTACGAAAAGTCTTTTTCAAATGTAATATTCTTGTATTTATATCAAAAAGTAAGATATTTTAATTTTTAGAATGAATTTAAATACTAAACTCAAATATACTCTCATGATATTTCACAAAAAATTATTTTATTCCTAACGTAACAGAATTAACAAATGAATAACACGAATTGTGTTTAAATGTACATTTGTTTATATCTCAAACACTGAGATCTTTTAATGTACTAATTTTACTAAATATTCTGAAGATTTAATTAAAAGATATCTCTCATCTGCATTGCACCATATGCGATTCGTGGAAAGTAATGGGCAGAGAAAGGTACCAAGTCATATTTTTCATATATGTGTCATGAATACCATAGTTAAACTAAAATTCTAATATTTTGTATAGAGTTCGTAGAAATGTAACAATTATGAATTAGTATAATTAAAGAAATAAATTTTTATGTAAATATACGTAACAAATACTTAAAAAATGATACAAAAATATAAATGAAAATTTATTGTAAAAATATTCAGTTCTATAGAATAAGTGTTTTATATTTCTGGTATAAATCTACATATAATTACAAAATAATATTATGAAATAATGGGAATTTAAGAAAGGAAGTAACAATAATAATAATTATTGGAATAAGACATTATTATACTCCTAGCATTTGTTCCATTTTGAAAAAAAATTATCTAAATTTTTGAATAGTTCATTCTTTAGGATTTATGTAGAGTTAAAATAACAAGAATTTCCCAATTAGATAAATTTCTCAATGTAAAGAAATATATTAGAATGTCTAACAAGGTCTCGAAAATGTTTTGACAATTGAAATGTAATGATTTTCATATTTTAATTTCGATCCTGAGTTATTTGAATGTTGGTCAACAAAATTTGTGAATAATACTTATTAACATCCCTTCCCCTTTTTATATATTTGTATTTGTATGCCTTTTAATGTGACTTACCAATTTATTTATGAGTATTATCTGCTTTTGTTGTTTTTAGAATGCATATAAGAAATATTGCACAGCGCAAATTATTTTTTTCCTAACTCGTCATTTTTCGTAAAATGAAAATTGGACACTTTACAGTCAACTTATTACTTGGCTGAAAATATATATAAAAAAGACAGATAAATGTGTTCATATAAAATATGTGTTCATAACAAACAAAAGGAAACAGTTTGTTGAATAAGTCATGTATGTACATTTTAATTAGATATCTAAGTTGAATGTCATTTCTTGTATTAAATCTGTGTGATTGGAAGAAAGTTGGAATTATGAAGGCAGTTGAAAACTTAGATATAAATGACCTTAGTTTTATGCCTATTCCATCTGAGAAATGAAGAATAAGATTTCGAACCTAAAATACTGTTTAATATATTCATTAATAAAAACTAATTTTTTGATACAATAAACTTTTCTTTAAAAAACAGCTCTTCTGTCTTTATTACATACTCTTAGAACTCAAAAATTACTAAAGTTTTAATACTGCAAGTTATCAAATGAACAAAAATGAATAGCATTCCTAAAGTAATATTTGTATTATTCCTCATTAAGATGTATAAATATAGGGCGCAATACATCAGCTTTCAAGTATTTCTATATTTTAGATGTACATCATTCAAATAAGCGTTAAAATTTTTAACTCAATCTCCATCATTCATAACTAATTATGAATTTCAGTTTGGTGCTAGTTTGATTTGACGGGACAAGGCGCCAAGTGCAACTTGGCGCGAAAAAGGAATCACGCCAAACAGCGCTTGTTGTCGCTGGAATGGAATCCAAGATGGCGGCCTAGCAGTATCAAATCGTCAGGAAGATAATTTTAAAGAATTGTTTAGGAATACAATGAAATATATCTCAAAAGAAGAATATAGAAAGAGACTGAGAATGACCAAGATCAATCACTAAATAATGAATAACAATATAATATAATAAAAAGTAACATGTATACTAATAATATTAAGCAGTATATAATAATCTTATAATTTAATAGTAATTATATATAACATTCATACAGTATAATTTAATAATTATATATATATATATATATATATAATAATCATATAATTTAATAGTAGCTATAAAAAAGAATAATCATCGTATTGTAATATTATAAGAATTATACATAAAAATACTCATATCACGTAAAATTATAAATAAATAACATATTAATAATTATGAATGAATAACAAAATAATAATTATAAATGAATAACAAAATAATAATTATAAATAAATAACATGCAATAATATTTATAAATAAATGTAATAAAAAGCAGTTATAAATAACAAATATTTTTATTACATATAATAATAATTGCATTTTTATATGTTATTAATAGAATGATTACATAATATATATTAAAATTTATAATGAATATCAATTAAAAAGTCCTGAAAACTTGCAGTATTCCAAAAATTGCAAAAATATCAAGGTAACCATATTGTAATGTTATCGCCCATCTTGGCGAACACAAACAACAACTTGGCGCGTGCCTTGTGATATCAAACTATAGTTCCTTCAGTTTACTTCCCTATACTCATTATATTTATAAGAGTTTCATTATTGTACATTTTGTAGAGTAGGTAATTCCTTCAAAAACTAAAAATGGAACCAAATTTATATAATAACCATACAATGTTTAAATATTAACTCATTTAAAACAACTAGGTATAAACATATATTTTATTTCCACTCTTACGAATAAAATAATTAAAGTTGATGTAATTTTATATTTCAGATGCTTAGAAATTTTATTCTTTGTTATATACATACACATATACATAGTACATATATTGTAAGTCAAAAAATAAATTAAGATTACTTTAGGATTAATATCCTACAAAAACAAAAGTATTAGCAAATACATTGATATTTCTAAGATTTCTTTACAAATTAAAAATTCATGCTTGTAGGAATTATAAAAAAAAATTACAAATTAAAGTTCGCTGCATCTATATAGTGTGTTACTTTAACGTTAAATTTATATTTATTTAAATTCTTTAAAAAAAATTATATTCATGTAAAGAGAAATATCTTTCTCATAGTACGTAATATAATCACAGTAATGAACACTTTTAATAACTTTCTTTCAGGGTAACAAATTCTTACATTGGATAAAGTTTCCAAAAATGAATAAATATTTAAAGTTTACTTTCATCAATTCTGAAAAAGTCCAAATTTTCTACTGCAGCAACTTTGCACGACTTTTTTATGTACATAGAAATGTAGATTTTAAATAAAAAAAAGTTATCCTATTGTTAAGTGTTGGACGATAAAGATTAAGCCAAATATGCTAAATTCGGAATTTGGTTTAATGAATTCTCTTAGTAAAACAATTATTTATTACATTAGGTTAGTTAACACAAATACAACAATTGTCATTATAAAAATTAAAGACAAAAGAAGCATGGACAATTTTTCCCAGCGACCACATTCCTTCCTCACTTGACCCGTACTGAAGTTGTGGCCGCGGTAGCCGAGTGGTATAAGTATCGGATCGTGGCTTGCCTGGTCACGAGTTCGAGCCCAGTACCACTAAAGACCCGCCGTGTAGGGCAGAGATGCACGTTAAATCTGTCGAGAGCTGAAACGTCCTCCCGTTGGTATGGTGTGGTAGTTAGGAGAGGGGGCTGCCAGCTCAGGTGTCGTCCACGTCACTTGACCATGGTTCAAAATTACGTGGTCCGTCGCCAAAAGCCCTCGTGTAGCTGAACAGTGCGACGTTAATATTCAATCAATCAATCAACCCGTACTGAAGTTGAGCGGTTGCTAGAGGGCGCTTCAGCTGTATGCGACAATCAGTTACGAGTTATGAAAAGAGCAGCTACACCATTTCTTATTAGTGCACTTTGCTTGGCTTTGATTAAGTTATACTAATAAATCAAATGATACGATAACCCTAATGACCTTAGAAGTATAATAAAAGAAATTTATAAAGAATTCAATCCCAACAAATATGAAACAAAATAAATTATTGTAAGACTGAGGAATATGACGAACTACACATTTAAACAAATTTAAAAATTTCATTAGCTATATACACTGCTGGACAATTGCTAAGGACGGATAACGCTATCATCCATAACAACCACAAAATGAAAGGAAGCAAAATGTGGAAAATTAGAATAAGAGCAGGATATTAGTAAGAAGAAGTATGAGTATGCAAATTTTTTTCCACGTCTGTTCATCACGTGATAGCGTTCATAAGAGCTTTAAAGGTTTTGACGCGTGTGGACAGTTGTTGTTTCAAGTCAAAGTTTTACAGGAAAGATTTAATAGACGAACTTAAAATTTTGGCATGTCTTCCCGACATCACATAGATGATTTTATGCGTGGCCGAATTATTGGAAAGATCGAAGAAGGGCGAAAAATAACAGATGTTGCCAGGAGTTCGACATCGCTCACAGCGTTGTTTCACGGCTGTGGAAGTCATTTAAAACTACTGGAATGTGTAGGGAAACGAGGGAGGTCGTGTTAGAAGTACGACGCCTGCAGAAGACAGATATATCGTCCTATCAGCAAAAAGGAACAGGCGCACCACAGCTCAGCAGGTGGCAAATCAGTTTCTTGCTGCCTCAGGAAAGCAGATCTCCCGAAAAACTGCTGCCAGACGTTTGAGGGGAGGAGGAATATACGCACGCAGACCTGTTGTGTGTGTCCCATTGACCAGACAGCACCGTACTGCCCGTTTGCAATGGTGTCGTGAGCATCACAATTGGACTGAACAGGACTGGGCATGCGTACTATTCTCAGATGAGAGTAGGTTCAGTCTGTCATCGGATTGTAGACGCCAACTGATCTGGCGCGAGAGTGTACTGCTTATCGTCCAGAAAATATCCAGGAAAAGGACCGATATCCGACATGCAGTATCATGGTGTGGGCCGGCATCATGATCAATGGCCGCACGTGCCTACATGTGGTTGAGAATGGGACTATGACGGGCCAACGATACATTGATGAAGTTTTACTTCCTCATGTTCGTCTTTTCCGTGGTGCTGTCGGTGATAAATTAGTTTTTATGGACGACAACGCTACATGTCATCGAACACTCGCTGTTCAGGATTGTCTAGACAGCGAGGGTATTCTACGTCTCGTATGGCCAGCGCGTTCTCCAGATCTAAACCCCATTGAAAATATGTGGGATGCTTTGGGGAGGCAAGTTTCTGGTCGAAACTATCCTCCGACAAACAAGAACACCCTCATCCGTGCACTTACAGAGGAATGGGATAAATTGCCTCAACAGCTGCTGGATAATGTTGTGCAAAGTATGGTACGACGTGTGGAATGTTGCATCACACTCCACGGTGGACATATCCCGTACTGATACCTTTCTTTAAGGTGCCTGCTGACTTTTAGATGCATTGTTCCATTTCTCCGTACGCAGATCAAATGAACATTTTTTTTTCTTTCAGATGTTTCACAGCTTTTGTACTTTCCAGAACAATAAATATTCTTTATTCTAATGTCTGAACAGTGTGGCAACTATATTTTATCCTACTAGGCCTCATGTCTCGCTTAATGTTATGCTACATAGCAATTTGTGATCCGTCCTTAGCAATTGTCCAGCAGTGTAGTTTTAATATATATAACAATTGGTAAAATAAATGTTAACATTAGTAAATTAAAATACATTTAAAAATATAACGTGAAAGCTTAGGAGTGCAAAGACAATCACCCTATAATGGCTATAAAAACATTCTAAATTACTTAAAAAATTCTAGTAAAAGAAATTAAGTTTTATAGCAAGATTAAATGTAACTCCAAGACAAAAGAAAAAAAACAAAGGGGAAGAATTAGTAATAACTTATGTAACCAGAATTAGAACCAAAATAACTTTAAAAAGGCAAAGCCTTCCTCTAAAGGAAAAGAGGCTAAAACAGTCATCTGTTACAATATCTCAGAAAAAATTAAAAAAATGAGCGAAATATCAGTTATACTTTGGCACAATTGTTAATTTAAAAAAACGAACGAACGAAATTTGTACGTTATAATTGTAAGTTGATTCCCAATTACTCTCTTCAAGCACTCTTGCCGTACATTTTGCCGTTGATAGTATGTTAGAGAAAATACGTAAAGAATTCAAAATAATTAACAACACACAAAGTACTTTTTATTCATAAACTAAAATTGATACTTTTATAACTTCGATGTCTAAAAAGTAGTGAACTTCAACAGTTTTCAATATCCGTAACCAGTTGGGAATTTTTATACAGATATACAAAATAAAGGCACCCTTCCCATAAAAAATATTCTGCTGCTAAATATGCTACAAATGCATTAAGCACAATTATAAATATTGCATAACAACTCTGACTTTGTATAATTAGAAGACGTGATATTGTATGATATGATATGAAGACATGCTTATATAAGACATGATTAATATGAAGACATTACTTTGTATAATTATATCCTTTCGGATATAATTTAGAAGACATGAATTTTAAAAAATGAGAAAGAAAAAGCTATTTCAACGATTTATGCAAGGATTATTTTGTGTGGATTACATATACACTCCTCTTAAATTTGAATAATGATTTACGAAATTTTAACAGAAAAGGGGGGGGGGAGGTTTTGTAAAGAAGCATATTGCTTTTCGTAGCAAAAATTTTGAAAAAATAAACCGAAATCATTAAAAAAACATTATTAGTTATCTTTAGAGAGTCTAAATTGTGTCTTTCCAAATAATCAAACCGATGTAAAAACTGTTTACAATAGGCATATAATTTAGAAGACATGATTATCATAAAAACAGATAGGGGAATTTAGTTCAATGGTTTATACAAGTATTATTTTGAGTTATATATGTAGTACTCCTCTTATAAATTTAAGTTACATTAATGTTAAAATAAATTATAGAAAATTATTTAAATAAAGAGAATAATTTACCTTATCAAACTTTACCAATCAAAGAAAATAAAAACAGTAAATTAGCAAAGCACTGTGAATGTCAAAAAATCAAGCACAAAAAAATATTAGCAGAAATAGAAATTAAAAAATCGAATATATTCAAAGGAAAGGAAAAGAAAGGATACGTAAAATAAATTCTTATATGATATAAAAAGGATTTTATTCAACTTTCCTTAATCGCTTAACCTTTTCCCTTCATTCACACGGAAATTACATCACAAACGAGACAAATTCTTAAAATAATTTAATTCAATTAGTTTGCTTTAATAATATCACAATAGAGCTATAGAATGAGAAATTAGGGACAAATATAATAGCCTTCAACAAAGTGAAATTGTGAAGGAAATACTAAATTTGATCTTCTAAAATAAACGCATTTGTTTGGTAATTAATTCTCAGTAACTGACCTCTCAACTTTAAGGCCATTGCCATATAATGAAGCGAAGGATAAATACATCGTCCTATAAATTTCCACGCAAGATTAAATGTTAATAATAAGACTCAGTTGGATTAAAATTTAATTATCTTCATTATTAAATTAAAATCTTGAGCTCAATATCTTCCCTCTACAAAGCTCAGGGGATTAACCGAATAATTGTCTCGTGAAATATTCAACCCTAATTTAAATATTTATTTATAGTTAAATAACGCATAAATTTTGACTGGTCTATTGTAAATTTATAAACATAATGAAATAACAAATAGAGGAAAAGTAACTCCAGAAAAATTATAAGAATTAGAGAATATTATCAGACTTACAAATTTATATTTAGTGATTAAGTTAAATCATACATCCTTTGGAATATGTTAAGGCAATAAAGTTTGATTAATTAAGTGTAGTAAATATGAATTTCAGTAATCTCTTTGAAACATATTTTCTAATAAAATAATGATTACTAATAGAATGCATCAAATGCTTATTATCGTAAAATCCGGCGTATAACGTGCATCTAAACTTTCAAGCTGCAGTTTTCAATTTTTAGGTGTTTTTGTCGTATAACGGGCACCCCCTGTTTTACGAAGAAACTTGAAATGTACGGGTGCAATGATCTGATGTTTTGAGATCATTTATTTGAGGTATTATTCCAAGCTTTATAGAAAAAAAATAGTATACTTCTAGAATTACAACCCCTTAAATTCATTAGATATGTATTTCTTTTAAAGAAACAGAATTTCAATCTATTTCATAATCCTTAATTTTTTTTCTATGCTCCTTCTTATTTATTTTTAAGGCTCTCATCTTTATATCCAACGTATAATGCACACCCAGAAATTCCAATCTTATTTTTTGTGTTCAAAGTACGCGTTATACGCCAGATTTCGTGGTAATTGTTCAAAGCTAAATAAAATACACACAAAAATGATTTTAAAAAAATTTAAAAAAATACAACATTGAATAAGGAAATGTTATTTATTACTGGATTACATAAATCTAGAGTTATTAAAGACTCAAAAACCCTTTCTGAAGATGATTATGCCCTCGGGTAAATCTGACAAGAAGAACACAGATAAAATGATTGGAAAAAGCAATTGAGTACTGATTATTCTAAAATAGCTACGGTGGGTAATATAATCAATGGATTCGAAGGATATGAAATTGAGTCTTATGATGTTCTATTTAACGGGCATGATTGAGTTGCAGCGAAAATCACTGCTCGGCAAGTCGAAAATAAAGCATGGTTTTCTGTGAGTGATGAGGTCTGTATTATACATTCATCAGTAGACTACTCGTGAGAGCAGGAGTCGGCAACTTTGTTGCTACGGCGTGCCAAACCAATCCACCAATGATTCAAGATGTCGTGCAGTAGAAAATATCTGAAACAAATCGATTTCCATTGCAATGCATACAGTGTTAGGAAATAGAGGTTAAGAATACAGATTTAGAGTTGTATTATACATTAATCCTACATCATTTAAAAATATTTATTAAAATAAAAATTAACACAATATAAAAAATATAATTATTCCTTCAACATAAATCAAAAAATTACAATTGCAAATATCTTACGTATTATGTATATTTTAAACGTATTAATTAAAATTAGAAATGAACTATATAAAATATAAGTATTCCCCTACAATGTATCAAATAATAAATAAATGTTTTAATGCGAAACTTGTCCCCCTGCACCACTGTACTTCATATCCCAATATCGGAGTTAAAAATTTGTGACTTTCAATTTGACACGATTCTGAATGTTTAGTTGTCAAATCTTCTTCGTGGACTCAAAATATTTTTCAAATGAGAAAAGATTTGTTTAGACAGACACGTAGATCCAAAAGCGGAGAGAAGAGTACATGCAAGTTTCTTCAAACAATTTAAAATAGCTATCGATTTATCGTAAATTATCTACCAAAATCTTTCATAATTTCGTAAATTTTTCTTTTTATAGTTCTAAAGATATTTGGTCAGTAAGCTCTATTTCAAATTATCAATTTCCATCCACTTAAAAAGTGACAAACTTACAGAGTCTCACTAAGCATTGTACCTCGTGCGAGATTTGGCATGTGTGCCATATGTTGTCGAAGCCTGGGATAGAGCGTTACAAGTGTCACACACACATGATGGCAGGAGGATATTTAAAACTTTGAAAACGGGAGACTTGTGTGTGAGTTATGTGTTAATAAAAACATTTATTTTAAATTGTACTATATTAATTTACTCTGAACTAAAACTTTCAGCACAATAACCCTTTTATTCCAGACTATTCAGGAAAAATTACGGGACAATGATTAGTTAATTAGTGTACAATAATTATCAGTCTTAATAGGCCAAAGGGAATTAATGGTGTTAAGGGATAGATTAACTTTATTAATGTTGTTAATTAGTCTGTGAACCAAATTTCATTTGAATCCGATCATTAATTACAGATATACCTTGGAAAAACTTTTGAGGAACCACATATTATAGTTGTTTTGCGTAAACGATTCATATTGTTTGGAAAAAATTGATCTCTGGAAAAAAAATATCTACCATATTTATTCGAATTCAAGCCACTATCGAATTTATGCCGCACCCCAAATTCTCAGCATGTTTTTGAGAACAAAATAAAAAATTGTACAAAAAGATTAATCGGTATCAGGTGTATAAGTTTTCAAAAATTTTAAATAAGAACTGATGAGAAGTGAATAATTAATTTATTTTAGCAGTTTCAAAAACTTTTCATTACATACATGAACCTATAATCGGTCTAACGGTCAGTATTATATTCAATTTCCCTCATCCCCAGTGAACTTTTCAATCTTCTGTTCTATACCGCAATCACATTACAGTAGCATCGACAATGGAAAAAAGACGGGCTTATAGATTCGAATAAACACGGTATCTATCGTTCAATGAAAAAAAGCTTTGAATCCTAATAGCATTTTTTATCTTCAAATGCTTGAGATATTTCTTTAATATATTTAGAAATTCGTTTTGTAAGCCCTCTTAACTTAAGAAATTACAGTCTTATATTTGAGAAACATACCTTATATACTTTTAAGATGAAAAATGAAATAAGTGAAATAAATTGGATTCCATAATGGAAAAATTCTGTTTTTAAAGTTAATTGCCCATCTTAATTAAGTTAATTAATTAATCCAATTTTCCTTGAAAATTGGCTCCCTTTGATCTATTAACAATGATTCCAATTGTGTCCAGCTGCAATTTAAATTGCAAAAGTTACTGAAGGGGTTGCAATTTTTTCAGTGGTGTAATGTACACCCCTGCAACCCCAACATCGCGGAAGGGGGTGGGTACTCAGTATTCTAGAGGTGCCCAAAGCCTGTGTTATGTTATGGTTTTTTCAATCCTTTGTAAATTCTGGCTTGGAGCCTAAGACCTGACTTTGCAGGGGGCCTTAACATTTTCCGTTATGCCACTGATTTTCTTAACGACAATGTCCCCCTTTTAATAATCATCTACCAAGTAGAGCAACTGATTCACGTTAAATTTTTTGAGGCTCAAAATCTTCACGATGGCGTGTTGAGGAATTCGTCGTCGTATTGCTAATTAATACGAACTTTATAATTATAACAATCATATCTCCTTCTGCAAGTTTTTTTCCCCTTTTACATACCTTTATTTTTTACCTGGATAGTTTGCAATAGTTTGATTTGTCTTTTGAATTTTCATTCGTGGTACACAGTACGTGAGATTCAATGTTGCTTTTATTGCGATTTTTTATAATTTCATTCAATTTTGTCAATTAATTTTCTTTCAGAAAGGTCACACTTATTTTTTTTATTATTATTTTTGCAGATAGATAGAAATTGAAAAAAACTAGTTTTCATTTTCCACTTATTTACAAAATCGAAAGCATTCGCTTGCATCTCATTCCTCTCGTTAAGACAGTGATTCCCAAAGTGGTCTATATGGACCCCAGGGGTCTGTGACGACCTACAAGGGATCCACGTCAGCAAAAAATAATTTGGAGATCCATGATTTGTTAATGGGGGTCTACGATAGCCAAAACCAGATTGTGACTTTAATTTTAAAAGAAAATTCAATCAAGTGCAAGCCAGATTTACCTATTTAGCAGTTTTATTTACCAAATTTACTTAGGTCAATTTGCATACAAGGTAACAGCATAAATTTTAATACGAAAGGACCATCATTTCAGTGTTTCTTATCAGAATCACACACACACACACAAGCTACAGGAATGCAAAACTGGACGTCGCAAATTGTAACAGTTTCTCAATTTGTCACAGACAAGCTTCCAGAAAAATGACGTTTTAACCTATGTTTAACATTAAAATACCCTTTATTCGGGTTTTTAAACTAGGCTTGAGAAGGCTTTGACTATGATAATATCATTGTAGGTATAATGAATGCATGTTGTCACATTAAAAAAAATGTCTGATTACAAAAGGAACTGATTTTAAATAGCCATAACGAAGATCTTAAAGTAATGTTTAGAAACGAATGTCAGCAATTTGGGCTTTAAAAAGATATACTTTTTATTTATTCCTAATTATGGAACATCTCAAGAAAGTCTTCAACTGTTTTTCCCAGAGAGAAGTCTCAGTGCGCTTGTCAATCTCCAAAATAAAAACAGAGAGAAAAAGAGAAAGATTGGATGCTATTAATCGAGGAGATTTAGGGTTAAACTGGAAAAGATTAAAACCAAATGTTAAAAATTTGTTATTGAAGCAAAAATTATACCCCATCCATTAAAAACATTTGTTTGTTGCTCATTTATTTTATGTAACAATTATTTCATACACTAATTAAATTTTAATTGAATTAATTCACATATGTTTCTTAGGTTTTAAACACTCTACTTAACTAAAGCTAGAAACGTAAAACTTTTAAAGTAAGTAGTGCTATACCAGCTGTTAAAAAGCATTTAAGTTGTTAAATTTGCAAAAATTTAATATTAGGTAAGTAGGGATCCACACAAAACCGAAAAACATGGCAAGGGGTCCATGAGACAAAAAGTTTGGGAACCTTTGCGTTAAGACATTGAGAGAAAATAATACATTAAGGACTACAGGAGGGATAACTTTGTGAGGCCGCACGTGGAGTAGATATTGTAATTACAAATGTTGGTGTTGGTTGTGTTTAATCGAATATCACTTAACTGGAAAAAATAAATTTTATTTTCTGATGTTTATCAGTATACTCTTTAACAAATTAACAGGAAACCATACGTTTCTCTTTCTTTTCTTCTAAGAGTTTCCTTATACACAATAAATCTTTTACTAACCTTGATTAATGGAACCTATTATATGCTAGTGTTTAAATTTTATAAATTATACGAGAAATATTAATTTATAAAAATACAGTTATGTGTTAATTTAGTTATAGATACAAATATTATTGAACATCATTTGTTTCGTATATTACTGCACACGCGTCATAGCTTTTATCTAACACTACATCCGTTCTTAAAATTAGCTAAGCAAGATAAATGGAGAATGCATATAATTGTTAATAGGAAAAGGAAAATACATCAATAAAAGAGGAAAAACTTTATTTTGTGTTGAATGGCTTGATTTTTCGATTTATATATGATTGAAAGGAAGTATTTTAAATAAACTTCTTTCATTTTCAAGATATAATAATTTACTTAAAACAAAGTAAATTGTTTAAAAATAAAGCATTCTACTATACACCTTTAGAATATCAGAATATAAATTCCAATTTGTTTGAGGAGATTAGTAGAATATTTCAATTGAGTTGAATTCATTTCATTGTTTCGATATCTAAAAGGCATGACCATGATTACTTATCAATGGTTTCTAACTACGTTCGGAACAGTGATTTTGGAAAAGCATATAAATGAACAATTTCCTTGGGATATTTAACTCAATTGAATTAGAATATACAAATATTGGGTTGTTCGGAAAGTAATTTGGGTTTTTTTTGTGGAAATGAAAGACAGTTTTCGTATAATAAACAAATACTTTATTAAATTATATATTGGTCGTTCTGGTCCAACACCTTTTGCCATCTTTCTGGTAGTAGAATAATTCCACGCTCATAAAATTTTTGGTCTTTGCTGGCAAAAAACTGATCGATATGGTTTTTGACCTCCTCATTTGAAGTGAAGGTTTTACCATCTAAAAAATTTTGGAGTGACCGGAACAAATAATAATCCGATGGTGCCAGGTCTGGAGAATATGGTGGGTGTGGCATTGTATCCCATTCAAGCTTTAAAAGCTTTTGGTGAGTGACCAAACTTGTGTGAGGTCTCGCGTTGTCTTGGTGAAACACTACACCTTTCCTGTTGATTAGTTCTGACCTTTTCTGTTGAAGTGCATCATTCAGTTTGTCCAGCTGATGACAGTAGACTTCCGAATTAATCGTTGTGTTATCCGGTAAAAGCTAAGAAAAAAGATTCTTTCAAAATCCCACCAAACAGACAGCATCGCCTTTTTTTGGTGAATATCGGCTTTGGAAATGGTTTGAGCCGGTTCATCTTTTTTGCTCCATGACCTTTTTCGTCCCCAGTGATGATGCGCTTCAAAAACGGATCATTTTCGTGACATTTGAGAAGCGAATCACAGACGTCAATGCGGCGACACAGATTTCTCTTTGTGAGAACATGGGGAACCCATACATCGAGCTTCGAGGATAATCCCAGGCCTTTCAAGTGGTCATAAACTGTTGAATTTGATAAATTTAACCTCAATTCAATCTCACGTGTTGTTATTCACCGGTTCGCATCAACTAATGCCTTTATCGCGTCTTTATCAGCTTCAACCGGCCTTCCCGAACGTGGTGCATCTTCGACATCAAAATTGCCGGATCGAAATTTAACGAACCAGTTCTGGCACTGGCGTACTGTCAACACACCTTCTCCATACACATCGGTCAATTTCTATCTGGCTTGAACAGCATTTTTATCCTTTCTGTAATAAAACAGTAAAATATGTCGAAAATGCTGTTTATCGCTCTCCATATTTAAAAGGGCACCAACCAAAAACTGCTGCATAGAATTAATTGGAATTTTTCACACACAAGCCTTGCTATATGAGCTCTCAAAGCATATAAAAATTATACGGCTTAAATGTGAAGTTAGGTGCAAAAAAATACAATTAAATCCTCTGTCGGGAAAAAACGAAATTACTTTCCGAACAACCCAATAAAATTGTCTTAGAAATATTATTACAAGTAAAAAATATTTAAAAGCGATTTTACGGCAAAAAATGAGGAAAGAATGACATATTTTCAAAATATATATATATAGTTTCCTTTTATGAAAAATTTTGGCTCTACGTAGCTAAAGACTTGTTTACAGAGTCTGAACTAGAGAGAGGATTTTTGAAAAATTCACATTATTTTCATAGTTGCGATCAGTTAAAAGTAATGGGCGCTTTTGGTTAAAATGTTCTTACACTGAAAAAGTTAAAATAAGAATAAATCCACTTCTAAACCAGGTATTTAAAAATTTCTTGTTCAGGCTCTGAACATAAGTCTCAGTTATATATATAGACAAAATATTATTCTTATGGAAGCACTTTTCATGAAAGGAGAATATTTTGTAAATGTCCTTTTTTCTTCACTTTTTGCCAAAAAAATTGCGCGCATTTTAAATATTTTTTCTTGTAATATATTTTTAAAACCGTTTTATATGTATATTCTAATTCAATTGACACCAAATATACACTGCTGGACAATTGCTAAAGACGGATAACACTATCATCCATAGCAACCACAAAATGAAAGGAAGCAAAATGTGGAAAATTAGAATAAGTGCGGGATATTAGTAAGAAGAAGTATGAGTATGCAAATTTTTTTCCACGTCTGTTCATCACGTGATAGCGTTCATAAGAGCTTTAAAGGTTTTGACACGTGTGGACAGTTGTTGTTTCAAGTCAAAGTTTTACAGGAAAGATTTAATAGACGAACTTAAAATTTTTGGCATGTCTTCCCGACATCACATAGATGATTTTATGCGTGGCCGAATTATTGGAAAGATCGAAGAAGGGCGAAAAATAACAGATGTTGCCAGGGAGTTCGACATCGCTCACAGCGTTGTTTCACGGCTGTGGAAGTCATTTAAAACTACTGGAATGTGTAGGGAAACGAGGGAGGTCGTGTTAGAAGTACGACGCCTGCAGAAGACAGATATATCGTCCTATCAGCAAAAAGGAACAGGCGCACCACAGCTCAGCAGGTGGCAAATCAGTTTCTTGCTGCCTCAGGAAAGCAGATCTCCCGAAAAACTGTTGCCAGACGTTTGAGGGGAGGAGGACTATACGCACGCAGACCTGTTGTGTGTGTCCCATTGACCAGACAGCACCGTACTGCCCGTTTGCAATGGTGTCGTGAGCATCACAATTGGACTGAACAGGACTGGGCATGCGTACTATTCTCAGATGAGAGTAAGTTCAGTCTGTCATCGGATTGTAGACGCCAACTGATCTGGCGCGAGAGTGGTACTGCTTATCGTCCAGAAAATATTCAGGAAAAGGACCGATATCCGACATGCAGTATCATGGTGTGGGCCGGCATCATGATCAATGGCCGCACGCGCCTACATGTGGTTGCGAATGGGACTATGACGGGCCAACGATACATTGATGAAGTCCTACTTCCTCATGTTCGTCTTTTCCTTGGTGCTGTCGGTGATAAATTTGTTTTTATGGACGACAACGCAATATGTTATCGAACACTCGTTGTTCAGGATTGTCTAGACAGCGAGGGTATTCAACGTCTCGTATGGCCAGCGCGTTCTCCAGATCTAAACCCCATTGAAAATATGTGGGATGATTTGGGGAGGCCAGTTGCTGGTCGAAACTATCCTCCGACAAACAAGAACACCCTCATCCGTACACTCACAGAGGAATGGGATAAATTGCTTCAACAGCTGCTGGATAATGTTGTGCAAAGTATGGTACGACGTGTGGAATGTTGCATCACACTCCACGGTGGACATATCCCGTACTGATACCCTTCTTTAAGGTGCCTGCTGACTTTTAGATGCATTGTTCCATTTCTCCGTACGCAGATCAAATGAACATTTTTTTTCTTTCAGATGTTTCACAGCTTTTGTACTTTCCAGAACAATAAATATTCTTTATTCTAATGTCTGAACAGTGTGGCAACTATATTTTATCCTACTAGGCCTCATGTCTCGCTTAATGTTATGCTACATAGCAATTTGTGATCCGTCCTTAGCAATTGTCCAGCAGTGTATAACAAAATTATCTCCTTACATGCTTTTTTGACATTGTAGCTGGTCACCCTAAATAAAAATAAATAAATAAATAACCTTTAAATTCCGATTGGGGTATGTTTTTATCATACAACTTAAGAATTTTTAGTTTTCTGCTTTCTATAAGCAACATATCAAGTAATTAAAATAACAATTTAAAAAACTAGTGTTTGAAATACATAATTATTTAGTTTCAAAATATTTTAGACAAACGAAAAAAGTTTGAAATTTTTTTTTACCAGTTAAAATACTATTTTTTCGTATCACTATTTGTTCGTATCTAAAAATCAATACTGCCACATTCCGCGCCTCTTAAATTTGTTGCCTTTCCACAGTGTCTTGCATTGTAACCTACTTATGACGAAAACTCTCGAGTTAGGATTATTTATAGTTTTATCATAAATTCAGATATGTGTTAAAATAGAAAAAAAGCATCTCGTAGATTAAAATTATAACAACAACAACAACAGTGAACCGAATCAAATAAGCAGTAAAAAAAGATAAAAATTGTATTTGCATTTTTTTCTAATTTACAAAGGCAATTGTTTGAATTGAGAGGCTGTTCATGTTTCGAAGGAAAGCCTGAGAGGCATGCACGTGTTTTCAAAAAGACCGTGACATCTAACCGTGGCCTTGATTCCAAGAACCAGTCGTGTTCGCTCCATCAACTCCCTGCAGAAGTACGAATCGAACGTTTACTTTTGAGGAGGGAGGAAGCTGGAGTGATGGAAGCTTGTTATTCAATGTCTAAACTGAACACCCCTGAAGATTAATTTACTTACTTTTAATTAAGTTGTAGAATATGTTAACTTATTGGAACACATATTAATTAATTTCTATGGATTAATTTATGTATTTGTTACGGATTTCACTCACTCATTTATAACGAATGATTGAATAATAATTTCACATTGTAGTTCAGTGCCTTAATTTAATAGTACGTTAACGTTTTACATATAAAGAGCAAAAATAAAAGTTTAATAAACTAAAACAAGCTAAATAATTCAAAAATAACAACGAGATAAACATATTTAAGCTCATTTTGAAACGCAAAATAATAAATGATTGCTAATTTTTTTCTAAAAAAATCTTATTATCGTATATTTGTTATCTTTTCAGAGCATTTGGGAATGGCATGTTGCTATTTAATGTGTTTTCAAGTATCTCTATGTGAAAAATATAGCCTACTTCTTTTAAAAGTTATGTAACTGCTCTTGACATATTAACCGTAACTAACTGTCGCAAACAGCAGGGATGCCTTTTAGCGACCACTCAACCACACTACAGGCCAAATGAGGAAACAATGTGATTCCTATTAAGATTCATCCGTGTGCTTTGTTCTTAATTTTTGATAATGACATTTGTTGTATTTGTGTAATCAAACCTAAATTAATAAATAATTATTACACTAAAAAAAAACTTCTTTGACCTGAACCGCGAATGTATACCACTTTTAGTTTAATCCTTACCGTTCAAAGCTTTATAGTTATTATTTTCTTTAATATTTTCAATCACTAATTTTCAAGCTCAACAAAAGCTATTCACGAAGTACGATTGGAACAAAGAAAAAAGTAAACAACAACACCAGAACAAATCTATGTGTACGAAATAAAAAATGTTCTAGTCCTTTTTATTACGAATCAGAGGGAAAGTATAACAAAAAAGTTTGAGAATCGTTGGTTTAAATTTTTTGTACTAAAAGTTAACTAATTGATAGTTACTAGCTATAAAAAATAAGAATGTATAAATGTAAAAAAGGGTTTGTTTAAATTGTAAAGGGTAATGATACGTGCAGCTGGTTCACGATCATGCATCTTTAAAACAAAACAACTTTCATAAGAATAAATCTTATGCTTTTGAATTTATAGAAGAGTTAGATAATGGCCATGACCCTCTTTTTAGACTTATATGAAAAAAACTAATGCTTACCTCTGAGAGAAAAGGAAAGCGCACAGGGATAGCTTCTATCAATGTTAATTTCCTGATTTATCGAAAAAAGTACTATGGAGAAAATGGATAATGCTTCATTGTGTGTTTAAAATAGGATGACCATGAAACTATTATTTTTATTTCACATATTTTTAAATTTCAAAACAAGTTTACATTTTTATTCTCTTCACTTGACGTTAATTTTAAACAATTTTCCTTTGAAATAAATTTTAGCTGTTTGAATGATTCAAATATTATTATTATTATCATTCTAATGAAAAAAAATAATTGACTGTGAGAAGAAAAAGGTTAAGGTTTTTTAAAGGTTATGCAACTAGACATAAAAATTTTTGTGAAGACTTGAAAAAAATTAAGAATTGCCATATCTCATGACAGTTATATTTCTATAGCTATATTAATTCTAAAAAAAATGAGAAACTCTTAATGATCGGGTTGAAGAATAACTACAGTGAATATAATAAAGATGTGTGCTTCAAATAACACTTTAACGAATGATACACTCTGTACTCTAAATATTAATTTACATCGAAAGTTTTAACGTGAAATTTTAATATCAGTTCGATGGTACACATGGCTTTAACAATTGTGAAAATATTTATGTTAAAGAAACAAAAAACAAATTGCATGGAATTATCAAATTGTACTGTATTTCCCATTTAATGTTTAATTAACTTTATTTAAGCTACCTGAATGTCGAATTTTTTAATAGAACAAAAAGTAGATTTTATTTGATTTATCTTCAAATTTTTACTCAAAATAGAAGTAACAAAATGTTCACTAGGAAGTTTTATTCATTGAAAATAAAATATAATTTATAAATGTACATTAAATTATATACAAGAAACTGCAGGTAAATGAATGGAGCATTTTTGTTTAAATTTTAACATTGCTTTATAAATTCAAGTAATAACAAAATGTTATAAAATTTTAATTTCCCCGGATAGTTGTAATTTTAATTCGGAGATAATTGTAATTCATTAAATAAATGTTTTAAATTTTAATTACACATATGAAAGAACCACACTTTATCGTCTATATATTTAATATTTTCTTTTCTAAAAACAGAATTCTAAAACATTTTAAGTGTCATCTTGTACGAAATTGTCTCGAAAACAAACTCAGGAAAGATTAGTTATGGTAATAAAAAGCACACGGATTTGCAACGTAGAAATGCGTAAGATGTAGAAATGAACCTACTACTCAAACTTTGTTTGATAAAGGCCTTTTCATCTAATGCTTTATTGTCAAAGAGTTAAGTAATATGTTTACGTTTCTCTGTGATTCAAAACAATCTAATGTATTTGTATAACATTGAAATTCCCAGAATCACTCTTTATAAAATATTAATCCCTCATTATGATCCATATGATTTTGAATTTAGATCGCTTAAGATTTCGATACGAAGCTTGCTGCATTAAGATTGCTGAGTAAAAAAAGATAAATAACCATAAATTGACTGAATTTATGATATCTTATAGAGTGAGAGAGAAAAGAAAATAAAGAACACAACTCAAGTCATTATCACCTTGATGGGAGTAAAATCCTTTTTCTGGTAGAATAGGACTCTCAGTTTGAGTTAAGAATTAAACAGCTTATTTCGTAGAAGCTTATCATTTATGAACCACACTTTGTTGCAGACACTCTCTTCAAATGGATCATTTCTTTGTTGTTGAGACTTTTCAAACGTGTTATTTCTCTAGTCATAGTAACTTGTTTCAAAACATGCTCGAAATTGAGTTTCTTTTCAGAAATTACTTAACGCAAAGTCATTGCAATATTGAGCCACTTTATGAGCCCTTTGTGTTACGTTTACCACATTTATTGGTGATTACCTTAGTATTTTGAATTGAAATATTTGTCGGACGATGCTAAAGAAAATATTCTGATTATACTAATTATGTACGTATTTTTTCTTCTGAAATAGATGATGATTTGTCTTTCTAATAACATTTCAATATAGTACTTCAAGTAACTTTTTTAAAGTTAAAAAAGTTTTGACTTCTAATTATTGCTCGGTTGTCTTTTTCAGGTTTTTGAAGGTTGGTAAACGACTTGTTTTGGTATCTATATGCATATTGAAATATAATATAAAAATATTAAAGTTATAAATTCTTTATATTTTACTTAAGGTATCCGACCACTTGCGACAACTTTTTTTAAAAAAATGGAGATATAGAGATTTTTTTTGTGGTTTTTAGATTTATTTAGTACATTTTAAGAAAAAAAGGCTAAAATTAAGAAGAAAAAAATAAATTATTACTACTAAAATGGGAAAAAATGGGTAAAAATTGACAAAAAATTACATAGTCGGGGCCCGCTTCGGACAAATAGTAAATGAATAAATTCTCAATTTTTCAATTTGGATGTATAACTTTTTTTTTTTGCTATTCCTTTTCAAAATGATCTTCAGGATAAGAGATATTTTAATTTTTACAAAAAATAGAACGCTTTATCTTATTTATTATATGGAATTGCTTAAAAAAACAGTGATTATATCCATATAAAGAACTGTAAATTTTGTAATAAAACAAAACTGAAATCATTAACAAATCATTGACATAATTGACAAATGTGAAATTTAAAACACTTCTACTGTTATACAGAACATACACAAAAAATTTCAGCAAATTATTTTCAAAACTTTTTGATCAATCGCTGTCCCCGTTTGAGCTTTTAAAAAAACACATTTCGAGTAAAACGCATTTTAAAGTTTGACATCTTATGTAAAGTTATGGCATCTGCTTTTACTAAAACACTTGTAGTTTTTGTTCTAGTGAATGGAAAATAAACCACTTGGTATTTTTATAAAGCTGATGAGATGGCCAATAAAATAAAGTCATGAAAAAAATTCTCAATTTTTTTAAAAAATCATGGTTTTAGGTTAGTCGGATATCTTAACAAAGCAAGCATTATCAGATTGAAAGTTGAATCTAGATGTAGGCAGCTGCAATAGCGAATTCGTGTTCAGCGTTGATTTCTTTAAGTCGTAAGTTAGAATCCACTAAAGACCCATAGTGTAGAGGGACTGACATACCTTAAATTTGTCCCTCAAGTCTCTTATGTTGGTGCAATAAGATAGTTTGGGGAGTGAGGAGTCAGCTCAAGTGTCCTCGTCACAACTGTGGCTAAAAATTACGTGGTTAAGAAGACTTGGTAGCTTTTGAACAACTTTCATTATTTATGTATTTAAAAATTATGTTTTAGCATTTTATATAATGTTTCTATTCAAGAAAATGATACGAGAGATAAAATGTTTCACATATTATTAACGCAGTTTTAAAATTTTTAATTTTTTGAAGAAAATTTGGAAAATTTTAAAATCCTACTCCTTCTGTAATTATTAATTTTTTTTATCCGAAATTTTTTGTAATACTCTTATAGATGTCCTAAGCAACTTTAGGAATTGATTTTACAATAACTTAATTTGTTTTCGTGAAAAAAATATAAAATGTTAATATGCATGCTAGAATTCAACGAAAATGCCAATATGTGTCTTACATTTTAATTTTTTTAAAAAAAAAAGTATTTAGTTATAACAGCAAAATAGATTCCTAATTTTGTTACATGCTTTGTATATAAAATACAGGGGGAAAAAGGAAGTGATTGGTAAATAATTGTGGAAGGAGTAGCATTTTGAATGCACTAATGTATCAAAAAACACAAACTGAGAAAAACCACTTTAAAGTTTATAATTCTGAAAAAATGAATATAATAAGCTTAAATAAACTTAAAAAACTACTTTAAAACATTAGTTATATATTTTTCTTTAAAACAATAGCATTTTTTCGTATTTTTCATGCCAGACATTTTTATAAATAATCAACTTTTATAGAGTATTAATTGCACAAGAAAAAATTCAAGAAAAATTAAAAAAAAAAATTTCTGTCATGACAGAAATTTTAGTTTTTTTTCTTCACATAATATAGAAGTATTATATTTGTATGAAAAACATATGGGGAATAAGAACTGAAATTATGAAATTATTAATATTTTAAATGTCTTAATTTAAAAATTTTGCATGCACACATTTCAAAAAGAAAAATATTACATTATGGTAATTCCTTGGTAATATCCTGCTTTACATATTACACTTTTTTTTATATTTATTATTTCTCTTTCTAAAATGGATTTTTTTTTCAAAACGCTTTTTTTTCTAAAAAGGGGGTGTGGTCGAATTGCCTAATTTGTTAATTTACATTTTTCAAATAAAGTTTTATTCAACTTCTAACTTTCCGACATGCAAAAGTGAATATCAATCGAAAGATAATAATGCAAAGAATAATATTAAGTAAAAATAAAAAAAACGATAGTACACAGTCATTTTTGGGGCACCAAGTCCTCTTAATTGCTAACACCTCTCGTGTTACATCACAAAGAACGCCGTTAATGCAATCAATGAATATAGCTGCATAATATCATTATCAAGGGGCTCAATTTATATGAAGAAAATATTTTCATTTAAAGAAAATATCGTTGGATGGATGACTTGAGCCTCTTTCGAGCTACAATTTCATATCAGTAGGTGTTTGAGTGACTGTAATTGAATGACTTTTGCCCTTTGTTAAAATTAAATGCTATAATAAAAACACTGGAGATTTAAGGAAAATAAAAATTTAAAATGCATTAAATTAAAGAAAAAAAGCTACATAGTCGGCGCATTTAAAGAAAATAAGTGATTGAATTGAAATTCTCAATCTCAGTTCTCTCAGCATAACAAGTAGAGATTGGGAGATGAATGACGATTTTTTAAGTGCCTTTAGACAGACTTATGAAAATCTTTCTACGGAAGAATAATTGCGAATTCAATTCCGCCATGATTTAATGTCTAACGATATTCAAATGACTCAAAAAAAGAAAAATCCTTTCATTTAATTTTTTCCCAGATATTTTTCCTCAAGACTAAGCTATTATCGCTGTCAAGGTAAATATTTTATTTCCTTCTGAAATCTAAGGATGTGAATATATTGGATAAGTAAGTTATGTTGAAGTGACTAGATAGTAGTCTCGCTAAATGACAAGATGATATCAAAATATGTTTTTCTACTGTTGATTGATAAATAGAAAATTCAACACTACGTTCACTACTCACTAAACAATCTGTTTATTTCCTATAATTATCTGCATGAACAAGTTTATATTAAAATTTAATCTCTTTTTGACAGCTTTATCAGATTATTTTATTTTCGAGTGTAGAGGATTGAGATAATAGCTTACATACTTTCCATCAATTAGTTCATTTTTTTCACCATCTGTTTTAGCTCCAAGATTCGCCAATAAATACTTTACGTAAAAATTTAATTCTTTTAAAATTGGCAATTACAAAGCACGTTAAGCAGTAAAATAAATGCATTTCTAAGAAAGAGAAAATAATGAATAAAAAATCTCAAGCAACAGAACTATTCAAACCCTAATGATTAGTACTACACAAATTTCGCATAAAAATATATGTGTGAGAAACAAAGTTAGAGTTGAGTGTTACTGTAATGGGTATGTTAGTAACTTGTAAGAATAATGTTCAATTTAGTAATAATCATGTATATTAGGTCATTCTTCTGACCTAGTGTCTAGGGGTTGAAATAAAATGTAGTAAATGTTATTGCACAATCTTACTCAATCTTTCACTTCACATCTATGTTTTATTACAATTGCATCAATTAACAATGATTGAGAAAATGCCTTTCTCCATGGAGCCTAATGTTGTCATCTGTATAGTCTCAGTTAGTTTAATTTTAAAAGTAAAAATCCAACTTCTATGAAAAAATTAAAATATAGTTTTACAAATATTATTTATTTTTAATTTAACTTAAGAAAATTTGTAATCATATTATGAAAGTAAATAAAGCAAAATTTATACTAATAAACAATTAAATAGGAACGAGTATGAGTAATTATTATTATTTTTAAAAATGCTTTATTAATAGACACTCCATAAAATTATTTTCTGTATAAGCCCTTTTTTGCTACTATTTCAGTAATTAAGCTAAATGATGCGGACAACAGAATATCAAGAGAGCCTTACATAATTATGCTGTATTTCATTTATACTGACTTTGACAAAAGTATTTTGCTGCAATTCAGAAAATATCATAAGGCCTTAAGAATCGTAAATTTTTCATTTTGTCCTGGACATGCGTTTGTATTTATTTTTGTTTTTCTCTTTCTTGGTATGTTTTTGTAAATTATTTCATTCTTTACCTCTTCTTTATATATGAATTTCAAAAATTATAACCAAATAAATTAGATCTGCTTTTATAAAAAAACTTAAAAGTCTGAATAATTTTGCATACAAGGCTTTATTTTAAAGCATTGCCAAATTTATATAACTGACGCACTAAAGCAAATACTTTTAAAATATTTTATTGGTAATTTCGACAAATGACAATTATATGATCTGAATTTATTTATTGTAGTGCATTTTACTCTTATTTTATTTTATAGCATATTGTTCTCAGGACAAGTGAGTGTTCTGGTTGTGATAATAATTATATAGTGTATGAGAGTCTTAAAATGTTTTTTTTAAATCATGTAAAATATTAGTTGTATTGATTTAAGCAAGTAAAAAATCTCCAAAAGAAAAATTCTGCCACTGACCTTATCAAAACTTATATTTTTCATGCCAAAAGTAAACAGTTTATTCCTTTAGTATGTTAGCATATTTACATAAACACATACATATGGTTTTATGTTACCAAAAATAAATCTCTCTCTCTCTCTCTCTCTCTCTAAAGGCTATTGTAAATTATACATGACATATAAAGATAGCTAAGTAATAAAAGGCATGTTTGACAAAAGTATTTAGGAAATTCGGGAATATATACATATATTGTACATATAGTCGTAATTGCAACCAATAGTTTAACACAAATATATTTTCATGCTGTTTAATAAGAAATTTGATTTTAATGTATATTTTAATGTTAATTATCAATTATTTGTTAAGATTTATAATATTCTTAGCTTATTTATTGGGTATTGTTTATTGTAGCTTTACGTTTTTTTTTACATTTGAAAGAGATAAAGTTATTTTTTTCTTACTTCGGGGATACTTTTTTTTTGCAACGGAGATAAGCAATGACCGATAATAGCGTTCCGTGAGAAAATATGCATCTCCTACATTATTGGTGAAGGGATCGAAGCAAAAATTCTTAGAAGAAGGTAAATTTTAGTACTATAGTGTGTATAACGACTATTACTATGACAATGTTGAAACAAATGGTGAACATATTACCACAAAGAAATTTTTGTTGAACATTGAGGAGGCTTGCAGATTCCAGTATTCTAGATGATCTCTATAAAATTTCAAGAAACTTTTACATGAAAAATAATTATATCAATAATAGTATGGGAAATTTTTTTTCTTACATTGAATAAAGGAGACAATTTAAAATAAATCGATTATACACACTAACATGACTGTTACGCAGAAATAAAATTTACCTGTATCTTTCCAAACATTGTTTTAAAAATATTCAAGAGTTCTCTCGAATTATTCGAACTGAATATCCAATAATATTTAGAAAAAAGTTTCGTGAAATTTCATAATAAATATTAATCACGTTTAACATTTAATTCCACGAAGTGAAAGTAAGTTTAATGTTAAAACTAATAAACGCTATAAAGTTTATTTTTATATAATTAACTACCCGTAATAATTAAAAATCACAAATTAGTATAACAAGTTTAATTAATGTTACAATTTTTGTAAATACGTAATTTGCGTTAGTTATGTTACTTTAAAATCAAAATGCTAATTTTTATTATAAGTTATAATTGGAATTGAAAATAATTTTTCTAGCAACACTAACAAGCTGTGAAAAGATATTCAAATATATTTTTATTCCTATTGACTAATTTATGAGAAGGAATTCGAAAAGGTGATAAATGTAATGTTTATGTAATGATCAAACAAATATAAGAACATGTTCAAAAGTTTTTCACCACTGGGGATGATAGTCAAAAAATAGCATACGATGGCATTCTAATGAAAGACGATTGAGTTTGTTTTACTACAATTGACAATTTGTAAGAAATTATCATAAAAATAATAAAAATAAATGCAACACTTATATCGTGAATAAATATTTTAGAGAGTTCTACACATAGGAGCATTTTACTCGAATGTTCGAAAGAAAGAATATTTCTTGAAGACCAATGCTCTGAAACGAAGATTTCTGAGAAAATTCACTGAATTCAACGGTAACTTTGAACTATTTACTCAGCAGATGTGGATGGTAGGGGCTACCTACAGACCTAATAGCTTCCCTGTCAAGTAAACTAGTCTAGAATGAGAGCATGAAATAATTCGTTGTCGAGAAAGATTTTCATCTGCAACAGGGGACGTATAAATAATACATTGTTACTTAACTAGAGATACAATCCAAAATATTCGGAATACCAGGCTCATTTTTTACAAAATCGTGTGCTAAGAAGCAGCAGATTCAATAGGAATCGTATGCAAAGTAAAATTTCAGAAGGATGACATTAAGTATTTTATTTTAGGGGTTTGCTGATTAAATTAAATTTATAAATCCAGATACAGAATGGGAAAAAAATGGAAGCACAATATATTACAATTTAAAAAGTATAAGTTCAAGGGAAAAAAAGAAAATATAAATTAATAATCCATGTTTTAAAAGTAAATGATGAATAAGTAAGTAAAAGCGTAAATAAATGATTATTAAAACAATGTTTATATATAAAATTAGTTGAGGTTTCCAAAATGCAGTTCAACGGCTATTATCCGACAAAATGGGACACTGATGATTCGATCGATTAAATAATCACGATAATTAAACATACTTGAAAGTTTATTAGTAGTTTTATCTTAAGTAAATTACTAAATGCAGAAATACTGCTGTTGAAATTTGTTATTTTCTATAAAATTAATATACAGTGAATCCATATGTGATTTTTAAAAAAAATATTTTTAAATAATTTATATTTTGTTTCTATATATATGCAAGCATATATTCATTTGGAATACGTAAGGATTCATCTCAGCAACGATAAATGATAAATAAACGATAAACAAATATCATTTCGATGAAATGTATTTCCTGGTGATAGTTTGATTCTTTTAAAAATATCATGAAAATTTAACTTCCAATACCCCAGCATTAATTGCAAAATATTGTAATTTTGCTTGAATGAGTATACAGAAATAACGATTAAGTAGCAATGTATATTCATCCACACAAAATGAGTATACATTGTTCATCGTATGTTAATGAATACATTTTGTATTATGAACTCAAAAATGGTTTAGATAATTGTCATTTGAAGTTTTGTGCTTAATGCACGCAAAATTCCTATCAACATGGTACATCTAGAATTATAATGTACTGTTGTTTGATTTATTTTTGGCATCCGTAATTTTTTTAAGCTATTCTCTGGCAATTATTATTCATTAAATTATGATTGTGATTCTTTGCCTTGTGGATAACTTAGAATAATAATTAATTATTATATATAATTCCCAAATTATGCATGTTTCCTTTTTAAAAATTTTTTTTTTCGTAAAGTGGTAGTTGTTCAATATCTGTATAGAAGTTACTAAGGTTTATCTTTCAGTGGTTGATATAGCCATGGTAGCTGAAAGATCATGGTCACGAACTCGCAACCAACATTGTTTCTGCCGAGTTATAAGCTTAATTCCTGATACCTCTCCGTGTTAAGGGGTTAATGCACTGTTAAATCTCTCGAGATCTGTTAAAATTGTCGAGTCCTTACATAGGCTTGCTGTGAAAGCTTAAATAGTGGGATTCCAGATTAAATATCATCCTCCTCATTTGACTATAGTTCTGAATTACTAGGTTCACCACAATAGGCTTCGAAAAGAGACATTAGGAGTCAATCCTTTAATCTTAAATTTAAATCTACTTCTTTTCAATTTCGTTTCTACATCTCTCCGCAATTACTTAAAATCCATGATGTTGGCATAGACTGTTAACATAAGCATTTTTTAACGAAATTCCTATAGTGACTATATATTTAAATATTCTTATTTCAATCGCGAATTTTTTTTTCTCCCTATAAATTTATCACCACGGCCAAATTTTATTTATAGCTTTAAATCTTATCATATATCTTTTGGGGGAAATGATGAATTAGCAAACAGTTCACAAAATCAAAGAATATAGAAGCATTTTGTTATACGTTAGTATCCTCAGTCCCTTTTTTATGCTTTTTTTCCCCTAATCTTTCATAAATTTAACTTACGTTCGAGTTCAAAGTCTTCAAGTGCTTTGTGTTTTTCATTAAATAAAACCCTCAAAGCATCTCAGTTTTTTTTAATTCATGTAATTTATATGCGATCCCTCGTTGTTGCCTTGACCTATCCCTGCTTACATATTGGAAATAGCACTGATCGTAGAGAATCGAGTTCTTTCTCATTCGCCATTAGATTGTCTCGAGGATAGGTTTCTGTTAACTTGAATACCACAGCGATAAAAGGGGGTGATAATCCATTTTCTGCAACATTTCCTGCTTTTCAGAGGAATCATTTCGCTCCTGCAGAACTTCTCTTTGATATATTTCTCGAATAGATTAATAAAAGATGTTATTTTTCCTTGATTAAATCCAGGATTGAAAGCCTTTGTAGACTTCCAGAAGTTAGGTAAAATAATGTACAGATAAAAGATTTGGCATCCCTTTATCTTCGAAGGCTTCTAGGCTTATACGTCGTCTGTTTTATAATTAAAAGGGCCTTGATTGCATCAATGTTAATTCGAATTATGGACCTAGAAGCTTAATTCTTCTTCATTCTCAGAACTGTTGTAAATTAAAAATGAGAAAAACGTAATTTAGAGGGAAAATACTCTAAAGAGATGGATATTGTGTTTTTTATTGTCCTATAATTTAGAATATTTTGAAAACAGATACACCAAATACATAACTTAGCTCATTTAAAAGGTACATTGGTATGTAGTGTAATTAAAAGGATTATAAGGGGGGAAATTTTTATTTTTAAAAATATAATATCAATCAATTTCCTTTAGTTCTCTTAAATTTTAGATCAAAAGGATTTTTTAACAAAATTTTAAGGAATCGTATATAAATCCTCTCATATATTAATGCAATGATATCTTACTTCTCCAGAGAATTGTTTTATTTATTGTTAATTGAATCACATAAGAATATAATTTCCATAGATAATATCTAATTTGAAAATCGAAGAATAAATTTTACAATTCTTAAGAACCATTACTTAACTAATTAATAATTTTTCTTTATAAAGGTTCGATATGAAAATATTTGTCTTATTATTTTAAAATAATGATTCTCATTAGTGAAAGCACTATTCTATTGTATCAGATGTAATGGTGTAAATATTTTTTTAAAAAGGTTTTTTGTAATTATTATCTAAATACCCTCCGCGGGAATGAAATTTTTTAAAAAAAATTATTCAACCTTGTAACAATTAGTTTACTGAAGATCATTTTCTTTAATAAAAAAGAAGAAAAAATTAACCAGTAGAAATAAGTGAAAGCTCCGGTGATTGATTGCTATGGACAGGTTTTACGGGTGAACCATTTAATGTGCTCTTTAAACTTAAGAATTCTATGTAGCAAATCATTGCCTTTACCTTCGGCTAGACAAGAGGGTATTATTTATCTATTATATTTTTTCTTTATCTGTTTTACTTGGATCTTGTGGTTTATTGAGTCCTTTGAGCTGTACATTGAAAATCAGACGCTTTATTTTTCAGAAGTCTCTCTTCCCTTATTAATGAGAGTAAAATGAAATAAAAAAATTAATAATGGGTACTTTCTAATGTTAAAATAAATTAATTATGAGTAATTTCTCATGTACAACTTTTTTAATGTAGTTTGTAATGTAAAAAAAAATTCGCTATGTATAATTCTTCATGCATGAAATAAATCTGATAGAAAGCCAAATAATTACACCAAGAAGCAGCTAACATGGCCAATTTTTCTGCTAAAAGTATTTATCAGCATTTTAACAGAATTACTTTTCCAAAATGGTGCCCAGTATGATATATTAAAATTCTAGTATTTAACAGCTATTGAATCCATGCTAATTTATGGTACAAGAATCTGTGGTAGATCTTCAAAATTAGAAAGGCCAACCAAATTCCTCCAATGAATACTTTAGCAGCCCTAATATATATAAGTTTAACACCAGAAAAAAGAAACTATATTAACTTTCGGATCAATAGATATAGGAGTCCCCTTGCTATTTAAACATTACTTATATCATTTCCATAGATAACTGTATTTCCTTGTGCATATAATTAATCATTAATTTAATTCTTAATTTAAATCTTTACTACGGGCTCTTCAAGGGAGAGGTACATACGGACGTATCCCAATTTTGAAACTGGATTCGGGGGATGCATTTTCTTCCAGGAAACACTGTATAAAATATTTTTTCTCATAACCCCATTTTAATACTGTCTTCCAGGCGGAGATATCTGCCATCGATTTCTCCGTCTGGAGAGCAGTATATAATAAAACAAGAACTCATATTTATTCTGATAGTTTATCTTCTTTTCTTTTCAAGCAATTCTAATGTCCAAATATTTAAATTCAGTTACATAAGACTAACTTAATCTCTCTCTCTCTATCATGAGTTTATTTATTTATTTTGAGTTAAAAAAATAATAACTTATAAACAATGACAATTCTTTTTTTATGCAAAAATTAGCAACTTCTTGTAGTGAAGAAAGGAACCTAGAAAGAGGCGTGTTTCCTCATGACTCTCTTGTGTTTACCGTATTTTTACAGATAAGTTTCTATTACTTCAAACTATACTACCTCTAACTCACTGGCTTGTAGACCAAAAGCTAATTACCGAAATCTTATCTATGTTCAATATTCGATTCAAAATTTTAACTAACCCTAGCCTGCTTTTCTCTCTTACTTATATAGTTTCAAAATAAAAACAATTATTATTGCCTTTGAAGCTCTGTTGACCACTATGCTTTTAATTGCATTCTTACAAATGACCACTGGAGTAGCTAGTCCTGTATCAAAGTTCCTTGGGAGGCCCTTCCTAGATGCCCTGTAACGTTTTACATTTCTTTGCTTACACATTTTGGGCCCCGTATCAATGATACGGCGGTAGCTATGCCCCTGCAAATGACTGTCATTTAATTAAAGCTGTAGATTCCTCCGAAGAGTTTTGGTTATCATATCTCATAAATAACTCTATTCACATTCTAAGCTATATATATATATATATTCAATTCTTGGGACCCTAGTTCTTTTCTCCTTGGTTGTGTCTGTTGTTTTTTAATATTAGTAAATTACTATTTGTTGTAAAATGCTTTTTCTCTGTAGATTGGTTTTTTAAATATGTATATACGTTTAACGTTCAGATATAAGTAGGAGTGTATTTATTCTACACGTGACTAGTTTTGTGTATAGTTATAGTATGTGTATGTACTATGTTTTTATTTATTTATATGTATATATGTATGAATATGTATCCTCATCGGCTTGTTGAGGTGATAGTTTCTTTGAGATTAAAAGTTTTAAATTCTTCCAAGATAAGCTTAGTCTTCCTGTATAAAAAATAACTTTTTTTACTGTGAATAAAATACAAGCAGAAGAGTCATACTTTCAAATTATTATCATCACAGAAAAATGTAATAAAATTATTCATTCTTTTCTTGTTAGTTTAAAATCGAGTTTTTTGAGCATATTCATTTATATGTATATATACATAAATGAATCCCCCCATAAATAAAATTAGGACGAATTAAATACGATTTTTCTCTGCATCATCATTTTTTTTTTTTTTCAAATATTTTTATCTTTTTCAGCCTCAAAACTTTCATTAATTTATGTAATTCTTGCAAGGTAAAAATGCAAAGGAAATAGTATTTTGCAAAAAAATATTTATTTTAAGAGTCATCCTGTTTCCCCGAAGAATGCGAGGTAGATATGCACTGAAAGGGAACACCGATCACTGAAAATAATATAAACTTTGTGCAAAATGAAAACCATGAAGATTTTTCATTTCATTTGTGATTGTATATAAATTCAAGTAAATTTTTAATTAATCCTTAATATTTCTCTATTTTGTATTCTTAGGAATATATATATACATATATATATATATACATATATATATATACATATATATATACATATATATATACATATATATATACATATATATATATATATATATATATATATATATATATATATATATATATATATATATATATATATATATATATATATATATATATGCGATATGTTGGTGATAGTTAGTAATATACACGGGCCTTTCTTCTAAGGGTAAGGTGTTACATTCTAAAAAACGCGTTCACGAAAAAGCGCCAAGACATAACCTCCATGGTAAAAATTAAAAAAACTTTTAATCAATGGGGGGGACCTCCTAGTGTACGTACGCCACTGATAGTAAAATAAATACTGACACAGTGTATTAGTATATATTTTTATAAGCGAAATCTGGGCTTCCTTTGGAGAATGTATAATTTTGTTAAAAGGAGTAAATATATATATATAGCTGAAACAGCGTGGTTTTCTTCGTTATCTTTTTTGACTTACTTTTCAACATGTCTGAAGAAGTATACATTACTTCAAACTATATGAATTATATAACCTTATGATATAATTATATATAGCTAGAGAGAAATAATTATATTCCATCATTAGGAAAAATAAAATCCGAACAATTATATTTACTATAGTTAATGATTTAGATCTAAATTAACCGTCATAACTTCGTAATAGTTTCGATAGGTCCTTGAAAATCCACTATTAAAAAGAACAGGTTTGAATAGACTTCTTAGAATGAAGTTGCTAATTTGTATTCGATACGAAAGCGACGAAATGCAGATTTGCTTTCTATCATCTAGTTTGTCTAAATGGACTAATATGAATGATGTTTCCGATTTTTGTCTAATGCGTAATACTCTGCACTGTTTGTCTTTTTACATCTGCTAGGAAGGGTCACATTTGAGAGCAAATAATGAAAAGATATTAATTAAACTTTATTGTTTGAGGTACAACTAAGTAATTTCCTTAGTTGGCTTATTTTTAAAAACATTTTCGAAGTATTTATTTCACAACAAAGAAAATGGTAGCTTATTATCCAATTATCCATTGAGATCCGTCCAATTCTTTTAAGTAGGTTTTATGTACATAAAGCTACACCCCAACTTTTCTATATTAATCTTGTCATTACTGGAAATGATGCATTAGAAGTAGTTATCTTCATCTATAAAAAATATAGTTTGAAAAAAATCCTCGAAATTTTTTTTTCAAGAAATTCTTATGTTATTTATGAAAAAAGTAATACAATTTTAGGAATCTAAAGTTCTTTTTTTCTCCATTTTTAATTTATTACAATTAAATGGGGGTTTTTTTTCATGGATTTCCAATTTTAATACGGAAGAACCATGTTAAGTTTTAAAGCAATTTTTAAGGTATGTGATTTTTAACTTTATAATTATTAAAAGATATAGTAGACTTCTTAAGCTATAATTAATAAGAATATAATATATATTTTCACAAAGTGATATAGATTTTACAAAATATAATCAACATACGTAAATAATTTGGAGCAATGTACTAAAAACGAAAACAAAAATGAAATTTATTAATTAAATCTCAAATATGAAAGGACTTATTAACTATACAGTAAAAATTAATTACATGCATTTACTTATGACTTTCATATTAATATTATTATAAATTAAAAATAGACACTCCCACTTTCAAAAACTTTTCTGATATATCCCTAATAAGATTAATACAAAATCTACACATTATTTACCTTCTGAAAATTATAAATATATAATAATAAATCTGTGATTAAAATGACTATGCAACGTAATAATCACGCAATTAATTTAATCTAAAGATTCTTTTAGCGTGGCTATTATTTGCCATCTTGATTTGCAGTTCTCAATTAATATTATAAATGGTTTATCCGTATTTTTGACAAAATCTTCTTTTTTATCATTTTGCTAGTAGTACTTAAAAGATAAAATAGTGCTTTCTAAAGTAGTGATTCACAATCTAAGAGCAATCGGACTCTAACTTTTCATATAAGTTTTAATTGAGATTATATTCAATAAATTTTGGTGTGACCTAGTATACTTTTTAAAATAGTATTTCTATATTTCAAGTGTTAAAAATTTTATTTTTGGTGTCTTTTAAGCTTTATGTGGAGTACCTCACAAGTAAAAAATTATCACAACAAAAATCTTAGTAATATTTTATTCTAAGGATTTTTTTAAAAATTTATATTTGGATTTCAAATGTTTTGAAAGTAGCCGGATTAAATTTCAATAATAAATTCAGATAAATATACTTTGTGCGATTCAATTGCCTTTTGTCTTTTTTGAAAACCTAAAACCACTTATAATGCAAAAATATTCGAGAAGATTATGGAAGAAAATGAAAATACGAGTCATGGCTACTGAAATTTTGATCAATAGATTAATTCAGAACATTTACTCTAGGTGGCGCCTCGTTGGATGGTATCGAAAGAGAGATAACCTGATTTTTACAGTAGCGGAGGTAAAAAATTTTTGAACATGTTTTATGCTCTTTGTATCAAGTAATTACTGATAAAAGAATGAAACAATTTTTGAGGATTTTTAGGAAATTGTAGAGGCTAAGAGATAGCGTTTCATTTTCAAAGAACTCGAATGATTTGAGCTTTCAACATTACTTTTAAGGAAAATTTCGAATTTATTTCTGAAACTCTTTCATTACATTAATTTAAATTCAGCCAATTAACTGTATTTCAATAATTGATTACCGAAGTAATTTTTGTAAGAAATTACTTTTTGCTTCTACATATTTTTTGGACTTTACTCGCATACATAGTAAACAAAATTATCATTCTGTTATGCTTGAAATAACATTAAATAAAGTAAATATTTTTTTCCCTACTTTTCCTTCTTAAAAAATATACATTTAAGCACATATAATTTGATTTTGGATTAATTAAGTTTGAAGATTTTAAAAAGAGACTACATTTTTTCCAAAGGATGTTTGAAGGAATTTACTTTTTTTAAAATCTAATTCGGGAGAAGGGGGGCAACCTTTTTGGGAAGAGTGCCACAATTTGATAAAAAAAAATTATGCGTGCCACTTCCAACTTTGTCCAACAAACAAAAATGGAAATGTTAAAAAAGTGTTATCAGTAGGCCAGTACTTCACAAACTTTCAGTATTCACGACCCAATTTTCGATCATAATTTTCATCATGCCTCTATATAAAAACAATGTATTGAATTCAAAAATATTGTACTTTGACGCTAAAGCTACAATACAACATTAATTATAAACCGTACAAATTATCAAGATAAGTATTGAATTTTGTTCATGACAAGACCATGGGGTTACTGGTAATTATTAAACTTTTTCTCTCAGTATTGTTAAATTAATTATCAAATACATTGTGCAGTATTGATATATTTATAAGTGTATCCTATTAGTGTAAATGTGTATTTTACTTTTTTATTATGTCAGAATATATTTTGTTTTTCTTCCTTTCAGTAAATTAATAATATTTTTTAATCTTTAATTTTCAACTTATCGATACACTTGCGCTCCCCAAGTAGGGTTATTACCCCCCTACAATTTGAGAAATGCTGCTGTAGGCTTATTATGGGATTTTTAAGCAAATAGCACATTCTTTAATGCAAGTCTATGTAGTCAAAATTTAAAAACAATATTATAAATAATACGAATGTACAAACAAAGCTTTATTGTTAATAATCTATTTACAAGTTCAATCAATTAGGTTAGGTTTAAAAAATTTAATAACCTGAATCACACACACACATTTAATTCAAAGTAATTACTAAACATTCAGTACTTACTTAATGGGGCTTTTGAATTACTAATTTTTTTATTAAGTCTCTATATTAGGATTAGCTCTTGCAGAGATGCTAACGAAATTAGGTGCACATCAGTGAATTTTGAGTGATATTTATTTCATTATGTTAATAGCAGGAAACATTTATTCACAAACGTATTTTGATCCAAATTATAAGATTTTTTTTTATCTGAGACAACCCCATTTCAATAAAATTGTAAAAAAATGGTTATTTATTATTATCTTTTCAAAAATGTTCAAATTTTTCAGTAAGTCTTCGCATGCCACTCTTATAGTTACCCCGTTTCACCCTGTGGCACAAGTGCCGCGGGCTGCCCACCCTTAATCTAATATCACGATCATGGTTTGGCATCACCAGCACAAGAAAAATTTACGAAGCAGAAATATTATCGGAAAAATTAATTCTTCTTATTAATAATATTAATAGAAAATTATATAATCGATTAATTAATTTGATTGTATAATCACTTAATTTGATTTATGAGATAAATTTATATAAACTAATAAAACTAAAGTTCATGAGTCCTACATCTTTGATTTTCTTATTTCTGCTTGTATAGTTGCTTCTATGGTCATTCTAATGTTGATTAACTTATTATGTATCATTAGATTCAGAACATATCATAAAAACTGTATTCTACTTATAATCAATTGGTTAAATCCTTATACTGAGGGCAAAAGCCAGCAAAAGTATAGTATAGATAGTTTGCGAAAAGTTGTTTAACTTTTTCATAGAGAACTAATAGTAAGCATTTGTAAAAACTCCAAACTCTTTCAGATTAGCTTTTATCTGATAGGGTCTAATCGACTAATTTCTGTAATGTACTTCATAATAGCTCCTGTGTTTTAGTTATGAAATTTTACTTTTTAAGTTTTCCTTAAGTAGATAAATTTCCTTAATTTATAACTTGTCCAGACATAATACATGGCTTCTTTTTCTTTAATTATAAGAAATGACATCTTGCATGATTGGGTCTAATCGACCTATATCCCTAAAATAGATATAAATATACAGTCGAACTTCTATATAGCGAAGTCGCTAAATCCCGAAAAAAGTTCGTTATATAGCGGTTCATCTTTCAATTTTCTTTATGAACCACATAAAACAAGTATGAAGTAAATAAACACTATATATTAAAAGAAGTAATTATTCATACTTTTTTGTAAATTAATACACATTTATTTAATACATCTTACCTATAAAAAAAGGAAAGAAACACTGAAAGTTTTTTGACACCTTTATCCACTTCTTGAAGAATTAAAAAATTTTCTTTGATACTCAAGCACTTACGTTTTGATATTTTCCAGCTACAAGAAACAAAGTTATCAGTACGACTGATCAATACTACAAATGAACGGAATGTAGTTCAAGGATACGAGATTCCACTGAGGGTGAAAGGAGATTTCGAAGCTGTTTCCAGAGAACTAGACACAATGGGGATTAAAGGTTGCAATGCCCAGTCTTGGTCGAAGTCTTGGATGAAATGCTTAGAATCCTAGTGCTCTCGGTGAGTTAGGCACCTAATAAAACTAGTTCAAGATTTTGACCACCATAAAATGTACTAAAAGATGGAATAACTCGAAATGTCCAGAAATACTTCAAAAATAGGGAGAAAGAAATTGAATCACGAGAGAAAAAGTTCGTTATATAGAAAATGCACTTCGCTATAGAGAAGTTATTTTACGAAGAAAATCGTGAAATGTTCTTCGTTTCAGGAAAAATTTCGCTATGTAGAAAAATTCGCAATATAGAGGTTCGACTGTAATTTCTTCTCACGATTGTATCCTTTCTAAGGAATTACGGATAAAAAGTTTGCTATCATTGTGGACCACTTATCAAAATATGCAAATTAAACCACTTATTCCTTCTAGGTTTTAGTCAATAAGAAACCTATTCCTTATTATTTTAACTCGCGGCCGAAGAGTCGCGAGTTCAAATCCAGATGCCACTGAAGATCCACCGTGAAGAGGGAACTAATGCACGTTAAATCTGTCGAAGATCTATATACTTCCGTTGGTGTGGTGTGTTAGTTAGGAGAAAGAGGTACCAGCCCAGGTGTCATCCTCATCACTTGGTCAAGGTTCAAATTTACAAGATCTGTTGACAATAGATCTCTTATTGCTTTACAGTGTGACGTAAAAAACTCTCTCTCTTCTTATTATTTGCTTTTAAAGCAGATCATGCCTCATGTGGGCCAACAAAAAATAAATGAATTGTGCACCACGAGTCTAAATTTTCTAATGAGAAAGAAGACAAAAGAAAAACAGAGGCACTTTTTTATTACAAAGAAACTAAAGTGGGAATAGATACTATTGACAGAGCAGTTTTCGTGTATATGTTAGCGTTAAAGTGTGATATCCGTTATTTCATCGAATACCAAGGTATTTCTTGAAATAACTAGATAAATCAGTTTAAGTATATAAATCTATTGAATTATATGATTTAACTAGGTGTTCTATAGAACAACGATTACTTGATCGTTAAAGCATGAAATGTAGCACTCGGAAACTCTTTGAGCCATTTCTAGCTGATTTTAGTCGTTTAGAACTGCTTTGTAATGACGTGTGTGTACCATTTATTTCGTCGGTTTTAAACGAAGAATTTATAGACAATGTATTTATGTTAAATTTTACATTTTGGATTATTAACAAATATTTTTGTAACCTGTTTTCAAACAATGACTTGTGCAAGAATGGAAAAGTACCCTGTAAATAAGAAAGATTCAATGCAAGATATTTGAATCTTGATTAAATAAGAGTGAGACAAAGGAAAAAGTGCAGCATTTACTCGTGAAAAATCATTGCCTCTGATAGCAGAAATAAAAAAGTGCTAAAACAGCACAGAAAAAAGTACCTACCACGTGACTAATGGTAACTCCAGAATTATGACATTCTTGAAGTTCAAGGAGAAGAAAAGTTAATTGTGCCAGTAACAGATGCAAAACATATTCTTTTTTTCTCCTTTCTGTTTTACTAATGTTAGCAATATGAGAACAATAATAAGTTAATCATCTGCTTTCCTTATTATCTATCAATTAATCATCCGCAATAGGGATTAAATGTATTTTTTAGAGGTTTTTGCTATTTATGATCAATTAGTTTATAAAATAGCTTTGAAATTGTTTATTTTTCACTTAAATGATCTATCATTAGTTATTTTATAGAATAACTAGCTATTTAATGGAATAACTAGTTATTTAATGGAATAACTAGGTAAAGGAGGAAATTTTTCATCTATTATATACTTAAAGAACATGTCAAGTTATTTTATTAAATACCTGGTTATTCTATGAAATAATTATACACTTTAACGGTAACATTTACATACAAAAGGGCAACTAGACATCTGTGTTTATTCTGCAATATGATTGACCAGGCTGTGCAATAAATGCTTTTTTATGCAAAGCCTTACAATCAGAACAAGTTATAATAATGCACTTTTTTCAAAGAAGTGACCGAACCTTACAGCAAAATAAATATAACAGAAATAGTAAAGAAGAAACTGCTGTTTGCAGGAGAAAAATCGAAAGTGTCACACATCCTAAAAGTGGAAGGATACAAGGAATGCAGTTCAGAGAAAGATCGAAAAACGCAAACGTGGTGCCCCATACTCAGCTTTTCCTTATAAGCAGTATGCAAATGCGTACTATGTAAATCTTGTTTGTAAAGAATGTATCAAGAATAACAGAAGAGTAAAATATAATACACAATTTCAATTAAAATTTTTGTATTACTTCCTAAGCTTCTACACCAGTGCTCCGCAACATTTTTATCGCTGCGGACCGGTCAACGTTTGATAATTTTACCGCGGCCCGCTGAGGGTGGGACACGTTGATTGTTTATATTTTAGATTGTTTTGATTTAACAATTTTAATTACATTTAAAGATGCCTTCAGAATAAAATATAGTTACACCAAAAATGAATAAAAGTGATTTAACGTGAAATATAAAGTGATTTCCGTGAAAAGTTGCGCAAATCCGGGAGAAATGCACCACTTTAAATAAAATGGCAATAGTTTAATGTTCTTAGGCGGCCCGGCACCATTTGATCCACGGACCGGTACGGATCATTGTTCTACACCACTTAAATCAACAAGATGCTAGACAAGGGCATGGAGAGTAACGACGCTATTCGGTAAGTTCTTTGATTAACGACGAATTTTATTGATTATTTTAATTTTTACTCAACTTAACTCAAATTTTTTACTCGTTAAATATTTTGTGTTTATATTCCACGTATTGAATATTACAACATATATAACTATGACATTTTTTGCAGAAAAGATGCTAGTCCCTCACAAATGCACTAAAGATATAATCTTTCTTAGCACCGTATAATAAGGTAACCAAGCGTCCTTTTTTTATAGGTTCTGTCCTTCCTCGAATAGTGTCCTCCTTCTTGTCCTCCTTTTCAATATTTTAAAACTAATCTGTTAATCTCTGCATTCCGAGATGCCAGGCCGAACTGTTAACGTCATGTGGCGGTACTGTATAAATTAACGGACATATATTAACGCATTTTGTACATAATCAAGCATCTATATTCTACAAAACGATTTAAAAGTTTGATGGTGAACATATTTCAGCTGCAAAAGTTAGTCTTAGTTTGAATAATTTTGTCCTTCAAGAAAAAATCCCGATTTTAAGAATAATTTATTCCTTCTATAATAAAAAGAAAATTGTTAAATTTAGAAGAATCAAATCCGGGTATAACGAATAAATGTACCAAACAAGTGCTGAATTTGTTACCAAATATGTTTCCAATATGTCTATAAATGGTTTGAAGCAAATATCACAGAAAATAACTATTTTCAAAGATGTTTTTTGACTTCATCGCAGGTAAAATGGCCAAATATGGAAAATTATGGTGAGTTTTTATCGAAAGAAATGCCTGTTATTAAAATCGATGACAACTGTCTTCTGGAAGAAACTTGAAGACTGAAAGTATATTTATATTCTGATAAATTAGAGCAATGGGAAAATTAGCTTTCTGAAAATGATAAAAGATGGGTGGAAATATTTAACCATTTCAGAAATGAACTCATTGCATATGAAAATTTAGTTGTTTTTGTAGAATTAACGTTGTGCTTCCCTAGATCTAATACAGCAGTTGAGAAAGAGTTTTTTTAATTGGTAATGATTTTTGGACAAGTGAGAAATCAAGATTGAATGTTGCTACTTTAGCTGTAGCACTTACTGTAAAGTTCAATATGAAGGATATTTCTTGCTCCGAAATTTCCGATGTATTAGAAAATGATATACTGACAAAACAAATTCATTCAATGGAGAAATACTCGTTCAAGTAAATAATTAAAAGGGATGCAAGCATAATAAATGTATTTTTGTTTGAATTAATAAAATGTTTCGTATATTTACGTTGTAATTTGTTCTTAAAATTTTCGTCCTTCTTTTCTTTGTAAAAAAATTGGTCACCTTACGTATAAGTGATGAAAACATCCGTTAGTAGACGATTATACAGCTGGTGCCAACTAGCTGGTTCTCATTGGTCGATCTGATTATGAATTTTCCAAAAGGAAAGAAGCAAAAAAAAAAAAGAAAGACCGGGAATGTTATAAAGTACGTAAATTTGTGGTCTTCATTAATAAACGCAAAATAAGCAAAATAAAGCTTTTTAAAGTTATTTGTTATTGCTTTAAATAAATATAGGGAAAACTAGATCCAATAAAATAAAATCAAACCAAGTAAAAACGTAACTTTTTCAGCAGGGTAGAAAAATTAATAACAGCGGATTTATTTTTTATTTTTTTTTAAATTTTATTTTTAGATATAGTGAACAAATTCGAGGGTCAGAGAGACAACTAGATGCAATTCCATTATATTATAAGGTTCTAAAATTTCTAGGGTGTGCTCGGATATTTTCAGCAACTCTTCTTAAACACATGCCAGCACCTAACCTGTTTATGTTGTCTTCACTTAATGCTAAGACATCAAACTTATATTTTTAGCACATTTTCAAATAAAAAAGTATCTAGTTTTATATACTGACTTTATAAGAGTGTAGGGGGCATCACACATATTTTAGTATGCTCTTCATTTCTATTCGAAATTCTCGTTTTTTTTATCTTGATATGGTACGTCTTATATTTCTGCTTCTATACCTGAAAATAAAATTGTTTTTCTATTTAATATTCCAAAGCTAAAACTTGCCCGTTAATCTGATGCTCTGAATCTTAAATAATAAAATGGTTTATGAATATATGATAGGATAAATGTGTTAAAATCAGAAGGATTTGCACTGACAGAATAAGTGAAGAGAGACTAAAAATTTGGGAAAACAAAAGGATTCTAGTACAGAAGTAAAATAACTATGAGGATGTATTTTCAAAATCATCATGAACATTTCTACAACAGTTTTTGCTTTAGATAAGAGACCCTTAACCCCCCCCGTCTGTGGAATCTGAGGACAAACAACAAACAACGAGACAAAACCTCACCTTTCACCTTTGAGTAGTATTAAGCGGTTACTTTCAACCACATTCCCCACTTTTTCATGATATCGTCCCCTGCAAACTTTCTGAAAAAGGAGCGCACAGATCGGTTGATCGCAAAGGACGAGTTGCTCTTTCCCGCCCCCTAAACTTTTTCATTCTTTGACCTCTCGTCTGCTATCCATTTTCAAAGGGATCATCCCCAAATATTTCAAGAACGAAAAGAACTGGATCTGAATGTGGTTGTGAGGACAATGAATTTACAGTTGAAATTCCAGCTGCACATTTCATAATTTTATGTGTGTGTGTATACGTTACCGTTAAAGCATCAAATCCATTATTTCATAGAATAACTAGGTATTTCGTGAAATATCTAGACCAGGGGTGGCCAATCTTTTTGGAAAAAGTGCCAATATTTAACAAAAAAAATTATGCGTGCTACTATTTGACAATATATATATATATATAAGTATATATGACAATATATGAGTGCCACTATTACTTATAAGCTTATTATGGGTTTTTTAGGCAAATAGCACTTATTTAACTCAAATCCATGCAGTCGAAATCGAAAAATAATATAATAAAAAAGACAAAAATACAAACTTAGGTTTTATTGTTAAAAAAACTTTTTACAAGTTTACTCAATTAGGTAAGATATAAAATAAAAATGAGAGTATCTTGAAGTATTTAATTCTAAATATAATTATTAAACAGTCAGTACTTTCCTAATGTGGTTTTTTTTTTGTACCTTCTTTTACCAGTATATAAGGATTAGCTCTTGAAGAGGCTTCCAAAATTACGCTATTTTAGGTGCATAGTTTCGAGTTATATCTGCTTTATTAAGTTCACAACAGAAAAAAATTATTCCCAAGCATATTTAGATCCAAATTTTGGGGGGGGTTTGTCTGAAACAAACCTATTTCAATAAAATTAGAAAAAAAGGATTATTTATTATTTTCTTTTCAATTTTTAAAATTTTACAGTAAGTCTTGGCGTGCTACTGCTATAACCGCGCGCGCGGGTTAGCCACCCTTCAACTAGACAATTCAGTTAAAGTACATAAAATTATTGAGAATTCTCTCTCTCTACGATTTAACTTAGTATTCTATAGAATAATGATTACTAGAACGTTAAAGTATGAAATACATGGCACTCGAAAGCTCCTTGAACAAGAGAATGGTCGAGTAAAACAACTGTACTCTAGATTTCAGTTCGGTATATGTGAGTGCGCGAATTATTTTCGATTAAACAAGTCCTGAATATTGACACAACGCTTCGATCTGTTGCAACAGTTCAATTGATTGATTGATTGAATATTAACGTCGCACTGTTCAGCTACACGAGGGCTTTTGGCGATGGACCACGTAATTTTGAACCATGGTCAAGTGACGTGGACGACACCTGAGCTGGCACCCCCTCTCCTAACTACCACACCACACCAAAGGGAGGACGTTTCAGCTCTCGACAGATTTAACGTGCATCTCTGCCCTACACGGCGGGTCTTTAGTGGTACTGGGCTCGAACTCGTGACAAGGGAAGCCACGGTCCGATACCTATACCACTCGGCTACCGCGGCCACTGCAACAGTTCAAAGTTGGGGCACTGGACAAGGATTTAAAAAAGTGCTCCTGTAATAAAATGTGTAATAGTAAAAAGTGTTTTTGTTTCAAAAATAATATATATTACACAGTTCAAAGTGTCTTCACAACAATCCTTGCTCTAATAAATAATACAAAGTAAAAAAGGGGTATTTCATAAAATTTAAATTAATATTCTATAACCTTTTGTTCGAAAAAGTTTTCACGGTGTTTTTATGAAGCAACAGTTTTTCTTCACAGCATATATTTTTTATATATATAATACTTGAATGAAACTATTTTTGCAACATATTCTTGTTTTTCTTTTCTGTTTAACTAAGATTAGCAATGTGAGCAATAATAAATTGTATCATATGCTTTTCCTTATTATTTATCAATTAACAATTTGCAATATAGATAAAATGTACTTTTTCGAGAGATTTTTGCTATTTATGATCCATTAATTTATAAAATAACTCTGAAATTGTTTATTTTTCACTTTAACAGTCTATCAATAATTATTTTATAGAATAACTAAATAAAGTATGAAATTTTTCATCTATTATATAATTTAACTGACTTGTCTAGTTATTTCATGGAATACCTTGTTATCCTATGAAATAACTAAATCATATACTTTAACGGTAATATATATATATATGCTCATCCGTATTATTTTTAATTAACTTTATGATATCTCAGTTTTAACTTTTTTTATAGTGCTTACAATACATCTAGCGTGTATTATTTTCTTTGATCTGTGACGGAATTATTATTTCTCTAATCATAAAAAAAAATATGAATAAATAAAGGATAAGTTGGATTCATTAACGAAATGTGAATCATGAATATTAAAATAATATCTTCAATCGTGAAATTAACTACAGATTCGAGGGGAAAATATAATTTTGCAAGCCTTATTGTGTTCGTTTTAAAGCAGTTTTTCTGTTACCTTAAGCGAAATGATTTAACTACGAATCAAAACCTGCACTTCGTTGATATTATTTATTGAGCCTTTCTCCAAATTTAATAGAATGGTTCGCATAAGTAGATAAGTAAAAGTTTAAGAAGTTTGTATTTCAATATATCTGCTAAGTAATATGGTAATTCCTTTTTAACTTTCCTTTCTAAAGCTTGTTGTTAAAACATTTAATAATTATGAATTGGGTTCCATCGCATTATAAATAGTCGCTAGCTATTAGTCAAAACGTAAGTTAAAGGCGGTAATTTTCCTTAATTCGGATCAAATCCAAAAGATAGAAAATATATATATATATATATATATATATATATATATATATATATATATATATATTAGTAGGTATACACGTTCTTTGCACAGGCGAATTGAAAAACATAACGTTTGGGATAGAAGGATAAAAAAGTTTAATTAATATTTTAAAGAATTTTAAGTAAATTTCAAATTAAATGCGAAGGGAAGAATGATTTAGCGACAAAATTAATGAAGTAAAAATATAAAAAAATACAGCTGGTTAAAAAAAACCCGTAATTCCCTAGTACTTCTACCAGTCAATAAATAAACATTATCTAAAACAAATACCTAAATATTTTATTTTGTGCCATTTTGAGAGATGGTTTTCGCAAAACCCTTTCCTAATGGATCTCTAATCAACAAAAGAAACAAGCTTGCCAAATTTCAAATCTGGTGATAATTTGGCGGAGTGAATGAGTGAGTCACTTTTCTCTTACATGTATAGAAGATGTATTAATATATTACGCATTTAAACACGATGGGAGGTGAACGTTAAAACTCTTGCTCTCGCGAGTTGATCACAAATAAGTTTAAAAACAGTTTAATCGAATTAAAAAGCTTTTATCAATTAAAAAGCATTATATCGAATAAATACATCTTTTAAAGATTTGCAAATAAAAAGTTAATTGTGAATAATATTAAATAAAAACAGTTTTTTATTAAAAGAAACATGTAACAAAGTAATGAATAATTAAATCTTTCAAGTATTTTCAAGTGATTTTTACGCATACTCGTCTTCACTTACAGCACTTCAAGCAGTCTGCAACTAGGACAGGAGCGGCGAACCACCTATATGAATCAACGTGCCATTTTTTCTAAAGAAATGTTTAATGAGGCATAGACGTGCCTTCAAATAATTTTGATTAGTGATTATTGGGAAAATCATAAAACTAAATACTAACGACTTGTAACTCTTTATTTACTACGAAAAATACATTTTGCATTGTATAATAGTAAATGTTTTAATAAAACTTGTAATTTTCAAATTAAAGTAACATTAGTGTGACTTCTGCTGTTGCAGATTAGATGAAAAATAACTTATATTAGGAATGAAGATGTTACTTTTAGCAGAATGCATGCAGAATTGAAGTCATCTGCCAAGCGGTTTCTGAGGGAGTGTCTTTAATGTTATTCATCTCTGAAAATAATGATTCACAAGCATATGTAGACCAAAATATGGTTAAAATGGCAAAATCTAGCTTCTTCAAATAGTTAAATGTGTCTGGAATCAAATCCCTCCCCTCCCCCTCCCCACGAATGATCACTCACGTTTTTCGTAATATTTCATAGTGAACTTTGTCATTTTGAACGGTGGAGTGTCCAAAATATTGTGTCGCGTGCCATTGGTTTGCCATCCCTGAACTAGGATAACAGAATCTCTTCACTTTTTTTCTTTCTTTAGTGTTAGTTTTATTTAAAAGGTGAAACCATAGAATATCAATTAAAATATGGTGACACAGGAGATTCCAAAATATTGATTTTCTTTTGATTGTTTGTCAGCGTTGCTACCATCATTCAGAGTTGAATTGTTATAAAATATGATTTTGTGTAATCTTCAGAACCGTTATAAAACACTACATAGTTTTCTATAAAATCCTTTATAAACTCCACTTGAAGTTTATATCATACTGGGCAGATATTTTTTGAAAATTCTATCTTGAGTCTGAAGTATAGACAAGTTTATTACATTTAAGTTTTTTTTTTTTGAAAAAAAAGTGTGACTGGATAGTTTTTGCAGTCTCTAAGACTTGCACTTATTCATAACTCAGATATATCTGCCAGAACTCGTCCGGCGACCTTTTACTTTATTTTCTTCTCTTATATTATCTCTCTCTCTCTCTCTCTTTTCTTACTTTCTTTCATATATCTACCTTTTCTACTCTTATTTTATGATTAACTTTTTCCGTTTTTGCTTTGTATGAGATGTCCTCAAGAGACATTCTTCCTAGAATACTTTTATCTCCTTGTCGCTTTAAACCAATTTTGTTTTAGTTCTGAAAAAATTCTAAGGGAATGCTTAGTTATTTCTGTAAAATACAATCTTATAGATAAGTATTTAAGAGCAGACGTTCTTGCTTTCATCTCATTGATGTATCAAGGAAAAATTGCTTTCTTCAGGGTTTGAATTCATTAAGTTCTTCAAATTGTTTTCCTTTTTCTTAACAATGAACAAACATTTTTTTTATTCTTTAAAATTAAATAAATTTTGTTAGTCTCACTTTATTTACATTATAAGTAAGCTTTATTTACAATCTTTAAAATTATAAGCAAGGCTAATTCTTATAACTTCCTTTCTTTCAAAAATCCAACTTTTTTTGCAAGCATTGATAAAAAGTTTCAGTCATTGTGTAAATGTATTTTTAATAACATTTGATAATACTCTTAATCTAATTTATTGATGCTTATCTACTCTATAAGAAAATTAAATATTTTTTCTACATAACATTTTTATAAAGAATTCATCTTTTGAATCCCATTGAAAAGAAAATGCTTTAATTTTCTTTTTCCCAAACCGCTAATGCGGTCATTTAAATCGAATCTTCAACATTTAAATTATAATTTGGCTGAAACTATTCTTTCAATGGATAAACTGTTTAAAAGTCGTATTATAATTATATAAAACTTTTTGACAGTTGTTTCCCCTCCCTCGAAAAAAAATTGTATTTTTTGTAGCTCAGAGTTGTATAGTCATTATCAGCATTTCTTGTAAATGCAGAAAAAATTAATTTACGATAAAAAATCATTTTCAGCATTTTGTTCTCATTTCTTCCTTGCATTAATGTAAATTTAACAATTTATCTTTTGAGAAATTATACGTTTTCAATTGTTTTACCCACATTAGGATATAGATTGTAAATTTCCTTTAAGGTTATGGCTCTTAAACTTTTCCTTGGCGTAATCCGTTGACCAGTAACTAAGATTTACTGTACCCACAAAGTATTTCAGATATTTACAGTAGGTTCAAGATATCAGAAGTATTCACGGGAAATATATGAAGCCAAGAAGTACCAGAGCTATTTTATTAGAAGGGAAAATTTTAAAGAATTTATATATATATATATATATATATAAATCAAGGATGGAGAGAAAAGTGTTCTCGATCTCATAACACACACAAAAATTATTTTCTCCAAAGAAAACTTTGTTAATCGAGGTGCAGCTAGAAGGATGTGTTAAGGAAATTAAGAGTCTCTTTGTTCAAAAAAATTATCAAGCTGTTTCTTAAAATAATTATTTAAAAGCGAATATCTGTAAGAACCAAAGAGTATAAATCTGTCAATCTCAAAAGAAAAATTCTGCTTGTGCCTCTGCTTGTGAGTTATTCAAAGTAATAAACGATGATTGCTTTTAAATGGTCTACGCTTAATTACTCTCGCTTCAATCACTCACATTACCATCTAAATAACTAGAAATGCTATCTTCTACGTTACAGTGCTTTCGTGGGAGAGTTCGTTCTTATCTTAATATTCTCACGTTTCGGTTTTCATTACTAAATGATTATGGGAGGTATCTTCCCATTTGTGCCATCAGGTATTATTGCCTTCATTTCTGAGGCTTCCTCCGAATCCTTTGAAAGGCCTTTGCGCAGTTAATAAAATATTCGCAGTTTGAAAAGCAAGGCTTCCGAGATTTTGCAGTAGGTATATTTAATATACATTTGATTACATTTGCATCTGAAATTAAAACAATAATTGCCTATTTATATTTCTGACTACAAACGATAATATCTCTTGAACTTAATGTTGATGTTTTATTCTTTTATTTGAAAGTTAATGAATACGTCTTTCATTTTACCCATTTGTTACGTAAATGTGGACTCAAATTCTTCATAAAATAAATTGTAGCTGAATTTACGTGGATTTTTTGTTCAAAATGAGCAAATATTAATGAATTTTTAATTAGCTTTAATTACGTATCAGCCTTTCATCCCTACTGCTGTGGGTCGATAAATGAATACCAAGCTTGCTTGGGGGCTTAAACGCTGGTCGTCTCGCTTCAGACTAACCACCTGATCAAGACATCTGCTCATGCACATCAGTGTCCAACAGTCCCGTATACTGGGATGGGCATAGTAGGCCCTGGCCCTCATGGGCTGTTGCGCTACTGTGTTTGAGTTTAATTACGCATAATAATCATTAGGAAGGTATCATATATTGCGTTAAAGGAATGCATTTATTAAATGAATTTGCTTTTATACGATTAAAGGATTTCAACATATATACATTAAAGTAAATTAAATTATAAAGTATAATTATCTATGTTTAATAATGAACTTTTTAACTATAATTATAACCATTTCAATTACAGTTATAGTTGTAAATTAAAATTGAAACCTCCGTTACATTTTTTTAGGAAGGAAGGTTCTAATAAAACATTTACCTACCTTCATTTTTAAAATAATACCTTTTAATTATAGGTGAAAAACATAATTAGTGTATACCTTCAGTTTCATGGAGAAGTAATATTTTTTTGTGATAAAGCTCAAATAATTTTAACTATCCCTTTCTCATGCCAAACATTTCATGTTGTAGCTTCTCCATTAATAGCTCAAATTATTTCAAAACCGAACCATATTCATGGGGGGGGGAAATCTTTTTTTTTTGGCAGCAATGTTTTATTCAATTTTATAATCGACACGCTTGTGTATGCAGCAAGAATATGAATTCGGCGAATCTAAAAGCCTTTCCGAATGACAAATAGTAAGTTTGAGGAATAGAAAGAGAAATGAACTTGTGTGCCAAAACGATTTGCTTCATGCTCCATTCACGCCACAAATGAATTGAACCGCAATAATCGTTTTCTTGCGTGTACCTTGACGATGAACAAAAAAGAAACTTTATAAATCGAGAGGAAATATCTATTTTGGTTATTACATAGTTTATATATAACCCACCTTTCACATAAAATTAAGTAATATATCTTCAGTGATGAGAAGCTTTTAGTAAACAATGGTCAGCTTTGCTTTCCTTAAAGTTAATCAACATACTAATCATTGAAAATTTTAATTACTTGTTTTTTTGTAAAATAAAGTATTTTAACTAGTTAACTGCGTCGTTCCAGTTTGAAAGCCTGCAATTATACGTGTCAGGGAAATCGAGCGATGAGGAGTATACTCATTATATTTGATTTTTCTTTATGACTTTACAAACATTGAATGTGTTTTTCTCAGACTTTTAATTTTGAAATTATAAGTGTTTTCTAATTCCAATTGTTATTTTTTCTGTTCAAGACAGTCTTGATATATTTTGTATATGCTACCAAACGTAGGTCTGAGATCTATAGATATATTTCTTTAAATAAAATGCTAAAGTAAATATTTTAAAACTACTCTTGTTTTTTCAAGGTTTAGCTAGAAAAATAATTATTAAAAATCAATAAAGGAACAGATTTTCAAATCCATACTAATTTTAGTTTAAATAAGCTAAAAAATATAAATCACTTAAAATGACTAAAAAAATTTAAAAACAGAGCATTTTATAACAGTTTGAAAAAAAAATTCAAAAATTCTTTATTATTTAAAATTGTAACATAATGGCTGATAAAATTGACTTTTTACTATCAGAATCAACTTAATAATATAATCTGAATATAGATCATAAATTATTTTTTTACTGTTACCATCTTCAAAAATTTTTTTAGAAAAAGGGTACTGTGTAGTGTTAAAAAAATCGGTGAAGATCAACTTTCCAACTTTTTGCCTTTGCATCTTTCAGGCTAACATCTAAAAAAAACCTTATCATCGCACATAAATGACGAACTTATACGCTATTTTAGACGGTGCATACGGGAACGAATGAATTCTTTTTAACTTTTTCATATATTTTTTTTTATTTGTTGTACTCAGGCCTGAACTCAAAATATTCTAAGAATCTTAAAATTAGAGAATACGTTTTGTTTTTCTCAAAACTTGCAATTTAAATAGCCAATGGTCACTATTTTTTATGCCTGACGAGTATACTCGTCAATACACAAAATCTTGCAACTTCTACATGACGAGTATACTCGTCAATCACATAGTTAACTGGTTAATAAAACATTAAATACCAAAATCTTTTAGATTACATAAATAAACTTTTAGAAACTACAGTTTAGCCAGTGACGTAACATACTGGCGTCGTGGGAGGCCCAGGATTCCAGGGAGCCAAGTAAGGGGTTTTGGGCCCAAAATCCAACTTTGCAGGGGGCCCAAATATTCTACTTAACACCACTGAATTTATCTGAATGTTTCCTTATGGCGAGTATTATATGCTCGCTATCTTTAAATGGTATTTCTGAATAACTGCAACTTTTCGAAGAACTCTTCGAAATCACAACTTTTAAGTGACAATAAAAATTTTCGAATATCTTTAAGCAGAAGAGAAATTCGGGGCATGTTTTGATATCAAAAAAATTATCCAATATTGAAACAAGTTAATTTAGTTACATATTGCATATCTATTAAACTGCATCCTTAAGATTTTCAATATTACTTAAGAAATGCGCTATATTCTTTCACTTTTAAAAAGAGAAGAAAAAACATCTTATGTATGATGTAAATATATATGAAATGTGTTCTAAATGAAGAAAATTTGATATGTTCCTGCTTAAGCTTTTATCTACTGACAGTTCTTATAAGTACTCACTTTAAAATTACATAAAATAACCGCTTTTGCGTATATTCTGACGGTACTTAGCAAGAACACTCTTTTAATTTCCCTCTTCCAAGATAGATGCAGCACGGGTTCTATGATGGTTATTTTAGAGTTGAAAACGCTATATTATTTTTTCTGTAATCAAGGAGCTATAATTTTTCCCCTCTTCTTAGAATGCCTGGAAAAAGGAAGGTCAGTCTTCAAGAGGCTTTGGATTTGTTTTAGAATCTACCATCTGAAAGCAGTGATACACTAACAGATGATTCTTCAAATGAAGAAGTCCAAGCAAATAATCTGTTGGAATTTTCATCAGATTCTAAAGAAGGTGATCAAAAGACTAAACGAGACTCAGGGTGCAGTAATTCATGTTCAGAAAATACGGTATTTCCTACCACAGGATGCAGGGCTTTAAAAAACATTTTTTCGAAATCTCACTCAAAATGCCCAATTTATAATGTATTTGTGTGTATTAATGAAAAGAAAAACTGTTTTTTTTAATATAATCAAATTATGTGTAAAACCTTTTTTTATGTGGGAAAAAAGTAGGTATATTACAAAATTTTTATAATTTTCAAAAATAAATCTTTTTGTTTTGTAAAATATTAGTGTTTTTTGGTCATTTAGCATTTTTAAGAAATAAAACTACGTTAAAAAAGTCGAACAGTCATTTTGTATAATAACATTTTAGTTCTCCGTGTACTGACGGTACTTTAAAGCACCAATTTAATTAATTAGCTCTAGGGGATTGAGTTTCCCAAAGCTGAGAATTTTATTTATGCATATCTCTTAATTTTTAATGTACTGACTAAAAAAAAATCTTCCATGAAAAAAAATTGCAGCAGATAAAGGGATAAAATATGTTTCTCTTGGGTCATATTTTATAGAATACTTTCATAGGATTGTGAAATCAGAATGTACCCTTAATACTAGAGTACTTTCCAGTCTGAAAACAAAAATGTCCTGTTCTTTATCATTAGTGGAAGACAGTCCCGATTTCAGTAAACATTCAACCCTCAATTTAGCAGCTCAAGGCTACAGTTTCTCTTCCTTATCGCTACCATGAACCATATAGTATCGTATGTCTCGAGAAAGCCACTAGAACTGGTTTATGTCACTTGCAAGTGGAGCTGGACTTTAGTGGGTCATTCCATATTTACTTCCAGAAATGACATTTAAACCTAGACAAAAGCATATAATATATTTTTTTCATTTATATGAAATAAAGTTTTTTTTTTTCAAAGAAAAAAAATCATATCACACAAGATGCCCATTGAATAGTTTAAACGCTGGAGATAGAGTCGTTTTTAAAAACGGGTATATCATCGGATATATCGTCACTGAGTATCGAGCTTACACACATTTCGGAATTGCAAAAGTTTGCAAATTTTCTTACAAATGATCATGTTCTTGAACTATAGCATCAAATAATAGTTTAAAATTGGATCATTTTTTAAAAGTGTTTGTTCGAATATTTAAGTCCATGGTAAGGAAAGGTGAAAAAAATTTTGTTTGGTATAAAATGAATGAATTAGTCATTACTGTAATTCGCTCGAATTCTTTTTAGTCCGAAAAAAGATAACTCGGAAATTATTTACAGGACTAGAAGTAAATATATATTTCTGTTTTTTTTTCTACTTTTGTATGGGATAGAATATAGGAATAATAAAAAAAATAAAAAGATATCAGGATATATATAATAATAGATATAAAATAAATATTGATAAAAAAAATGTTAGAATCATGGCTCATCCATAATACTCTTACGATTATTATATTCTACACGTATTACATGCTAAAACACGCGTTTTCAGATACTTAAAACTTTTCTGCGAATTTCTTAGTAAACAATAAACTTACTCTCATCTTATGTTGGTGAATGCCGAAGTAATTAAAGTATCGAATATAAAAATTTTGAGTAAAATAATAGCCCCAAGATAAATATTTCAAGCTAAATAAGTAAAATATATAATCCTTAAAATTTTTCCCTACCATTTGCACAACGAAATCGAAGTATGGGAAAGTCTTTCGATTCTAACGTGAAAAACAGGCTTGTGATGTTTCTAAAATGTCTCATGGTCATCTCAATCATATGCACAGACTGAAGCACGTAAAACGAAATCATTGTCTCTATTTTCTTAAGTTATATTAGTCTTTCACAGATCAAATAAGTAAAGAAATAACCTTGCGTGTGTGTGTAAGAGAGAGAGAGAGAGTAATAAAGAGGGTTGGTAACAATGACTCTGAAAACTTACATAGTTTGCGATTTAAAATCCGCGCGTATTTCATTAGCAAAAAGCAAATCAGCGAAAAATTAAGTAAAATAAAATAAATTCAAAATTAGAGCAAACACTCGAATTATATATTTTACGAGCATCAAATTCAAAAAGCATTAATGTTTGAGGAATATTCGAATGATTATCGAAATAAAGAAAATTCGTAAATAATTATTAATATATATATAATTATTTAAGTGCCCTTTTGAAATTCAAATATATCGATTTCTATTTGTAGAAATATCATTATTAACTACACTCATGTCTATAAGTTAAGGGCAATTCAGAATCACACAGAAATTGAACTCTAAAATAAAAATTTCACCTTATAGAATTATCACACACATCTTGAAGAAGAATATGCAAATTACAGGAAACCACCAGATTGCGCGGATAGTACGTCACAATGAAGAGAGTGTAAGAGAGGGGTATAAAGGAATGGTGGCAAAAAAGTAAAATTGTTTACAAGCGCTTTAAAAACCTTTCAGTGCAATAATCGCATAGTTATGGCATAAAGGAAGCATTTGGAGGATTTTTTACGTGGCAGAATTATTGGACGACTTGAATGTGTGGACGTACCCAGCTGGAAGTATCCGAGGAACTTGAAATCGCCCAGAGTGTCATCTCCAGGCTTTGGCAACGATTCCAAGATGATGGTAATGTGAGTAGATGCTACAGCGCAGGTCTCCCCCGAGTTACAACGCCGAATGAGGATCGGTATTTGTCAGTTACTGCCAAAAGAAACAGATGGAGCACAGCATCAGACCTGTCTCGTCAGCTCTCTTCAGCTACCGGTACGACAGTTTCAAGGCAGACCGTGTACAGACGCTTAGGGCACATTGGTCTATATGCTCGTAGGCCTAACAGATGTGCTCCACTTACCGCAACTCACTGTCGCCTGCAATTAACCTGGATTAGAGAGCATGCATTGTGGACACCACAACAGTGGTCTTGTGTGATGTTTTCCGACGAGTCCAGGTTTAGTTTGCAGTCTGATTCTCGTCGGACTTTAATATGGAGAGCGCCAGGTACCCGTTACCACAAAGACAACACCATTGAACGACACCGTTACGGTGGTGCAGGATGGCTCGTTTAGGGAGGAATTATTCTTGGTTCCAGAACTGACCTGCATGTTCAGAGTGTAACGATGACAGGCCACATCTATCGGGATGTCATTCTGGAACAACATGTACGTTTGTTTCGGGGCGCCATGGATGTTGAATTTCTGTTTATGGAGGGCAATGCCCGTTCTCACCGTGCAAACATTGTAGGCGAATGACTTCAATCGGAGGATATCACCCGTATGGATTGGCCAGTATATTCACCGGACTTGAATCCAATAGAGCATGTGAGGGATATGCTTGGCCGACGAATTGCAGCCCATCAACCCCCTCCCACCTGTCTACCGGAACTTCGGAGGGCATTGCTTGATGAGTGGTGTAATATTCCCCAAAATCAGATTGATAATTTGATACTCAGCATGCCTAGGCGTTGTAAGGCCCGTATTGCATCGTCCGGGAGACATACTCCGTATTAACCATCATACTAACCATGTTATACTCTTTTTTGTAAATAGGCTCTTTTTTGAAATTTGCTCCAGGGAGTAAAAATCGCAATTTTTATTAATTATGTCAAACATATAGCATCTTTTTTGCTCTTTACCTTTTGTTTAATAAATATAATTTACAAATAAGTCAAATTTGTTTTGCTTCTGTCTCTTTCTTTTCCTGAACTTCATTGTCCTTAATTTATGGACATGAGTGTATATAAATCATAACAATATATTAGCGATAAATCTAGTAAGGCCCAGTGGCCGAGTGGTAGCGGATCGCGCTTTTACACCACAGGTCCGGGTTCAATTCCCGGGCTGGGCAAGGTCAACCACCTGATCGGGACATCTGCTTATACACCTCAGCGCCCAATGGTCACTTATACTGGGAAGGGCACAGTAGGTCCTGGCCCTCATGGGCTGCTGCGCCACTGAGTTCGAGTTTGATAAATCTAGTATTTTAAATCTTAACAAATTTCTTAGTTATTGTATTAAACACATGAATACCGTATTAATTTTCTATACAACATCATTAAAGACAAATTTCAATAATGTTTTTGCATCAGGTTTCAATTTTATTTCAATATTCTTTTCATTTATAATGCTTCATGTTTATTATTCTTATTTTAACTATGATGTTATTCAATTTTCTACATACAATCACAAGATAGCGCTTGTTAAACAGAATTAAATATTTTTTTAAAATTTATATTAGAATTTCTACGTATGATTGGGAATACACACACACTTCATTCCAAAATATTTTCTGTAAATTATATAATTTCTTGAGTATTCAAAACCGTTTTCATAGTTGATATTATTTACTAATTTCTACTTTTATGCGATGCTGCTCTTAGTTGGTTTTTTATTGGCGGGAAATGTTAACATGGTGATGTGTTGTAGGGGTATGTTTATTTATTTTATTAGTATTCTCCTCACATATATATATTTTTAATTTCTAGATTAAATAAGTAGTCTTAATTAATTTTTCCTGAAATAATTTTATTTAATAATAGCATTAGTGTTTTTTCTTTGGTAAAAATTACGTATTTATATTAATCCTTCCTTTCCCTATGGCACAGTAGTATAGGCAAATTGCAGGTGAAAGTTGGCTGGCAAAAAAAAACATGTTTAAACCTGCATTCTTAGTCCCTAAGGCCAAGAATTTGCTATTGTGCTATTCTGTCTAATATTTCTTACTGTTCTGACTTGTTAGTATACTTAGGTTTATAGCTATTTGTATGTATTATTATGGATTATATATGAATAAATACAACCTCTAACAATTAAGTTCGGTGAATGAAGTCAGAACGGCAGATCTGGCAACACTGGCAAATCAAAACGCTGCCCATGCGTAGTGGCAGGTGATGACAATCTGCTCACACCGTTGTTCAGTTGAGACTCATTTGTGTTCCGTGTAAGACTTGTTTTACAAAGTACTTTGTAATAATGGCGCATTGATACGAACCACGTCCGTCCATTCATGTCTAGTTTGATAGATTACAGCAGATGGCTTGCTCGTAGGTCAAAGACAACTCACATGGCTTTGGGGTCATTGTCTATTGTTTGGCCTCGTGTCCACAGCGACCGTATGTCTGGAAATCATACTAGACATAAAGTGCCCCCACCATGTGAAAATTAATGGGGGCCTGTCTGACTGAGGAGATTGACGCCTTGGAGGACTACGAGAGAATGGCTTTAAAGAAAGAAGGGTGGCGTGATGAACAAAGTATCCAGATGTTCGGACGAGTCGTCTGGCACCGGTACATTCCGGGTACAGAAGGGCTAGGGAGAGCGATTGCTAATTCCGCTCCAATAGGATGCTAATGATTCCGAGGACTGTGTGCAGACTTTTGTGGCCCTGCCAATGATAAGTGACGGGGGTCGTGTAGTAGACCCGCCCCTGGAGTTCAAAAGGATCACTTTTGGTGAGATGGGAGAGCGGATATCGAAAATCAGAGATCGAGATTGGATTCTAGATGAAAGCGGATTTTTTCCTGGAGTAAGAGGAAACATAAGAGGTTGAACGCCGGGGGCATTGAGGAAGTTATCTAGCCAACTACATAGAAATATGGGGAAGTGTCCTTGAGACAAAGCAGTGGTGTGTAGAGAATGAGAGCGAATGAACTCTAACGTATAAAAAAGACTGAACGCACCGGATTGTCGTAAAAAGACATTTCTATATTTTGTTAAAAAGTAAAATTTTATTTTATTTCTACAATTTTCTGTGAGTTCATCATCACGCTACCCGTCCACGATGTTACAACTTAGTACGTCGGTTCTTAATTGAGAACGGGAAAATGAACGAACAAAAGATCAATTCAATGTTTTGTTTTAAGCTTGTCAAAGCACCAAAAGAAATTTATGTGATGCTGGTACGTGTTTATGAAGATCAAGCCTTGTGCGTGAAGTGTGAGTACGAGAATGAGTACGAGAAGTTTTTGAAAAGCAGGAAAAGAGAGAGTGTTTCTGACAATCCCCGAAGCGGAAGACTGGCGACCTCCATCAGTGACAAAAATATTGAGAGAAAGTGAGAAAATTAATCACTAAAGATCGTCAATTAACTGTGCGCATGCTAGTTGATGAACTGAAGATTAACTGTGAATCCGAGCGTCAAATCGTTACCCTGAATTTAGGGATGAGAAAAACATGTTATCGATGTGTTGACGATATTTTTACCTCCAACGAAACGCGACGAGGCTTTTGAGCTCCATCCCAAAAGAAGACTTCTTACAAAGTTTCCAGGACACATATAGCAGATCTCAGTGGTGAATAGTTATGGGGGAAAACTATTTCGAATGATAGTGAGGTAACTTTCGTTAATATTTCATCCACGTTAATGTTACAGGACCATTCACCGAACTTTATTGTCAGAGGTTGTATATATACATATATAAGCATAAATTGATTTTAAAACACACAGCCCCTACCACGTATATATATATATATATATATATATATATATATATACATATATTTGACAGGAAGTTAAGTTAACAATGTGTTTCTGTAATATTGTTTTAAAAATACTATATTCCTTATAAAATTAATATTTTCTACATTAGATAAGTAGATCTAGTTTTATTTTTCATTGGTAATATACTTGATATTAGCTTCGGTAAGTTAATTTTAGTACATTATTTAATTCTAATATTCGTATATTATAATCATTATCCTTAGTTTTAATGTGACGTAACCTCTTCCTTTTATTTCTTTTCTCTACAACCCAGTAGTACAAGCAAATTACAGTTGTTGAAGGCTGGCTTGCCTGAAAACATCATTGAAACATGCAATCTTAGTTCCTAAGGCTAAGAGTTTGCTATTGTACTACTGTGGCTGGCTAACTTAATTTTGACCTATACTGTCCAGTTATACTGGTGTGGTGTATGTGTGTGGTGTATGTGTGTGGTGTATGTGTGTGGTGTATGTGTGTAGTGTATGTGTGTGGTGTATGTGTGTGTGTGGTGTGTGTGTGTGTGTAACCAGTGTAAAAGAGTTTTACGGAAAATACATTTATTTACAAAATAAACTCATAGTAGTGAATTTATTACGAAGATAAGGAACTGTTTGATAATGTATAAATTATATCTTAAATGAGTTTACTACATACATGAAAGTTTATTATTATGGTTTCGTAAGCTATCGTCTCCATATATTTCGTGTTATGTAATGTCACTAAGTAGCTTTAGATTTGTAGATTGAAATACTTTTAAAACTATATGTATAATTTTAGGAATGATACATTATATATTAACACGCTTTTGTGTGTGTGTGTGTGTATGTAAATATCTGATAAATATTCATTTTATCAATATGCAGATTTGTGTTTAATCTTCCTTTTCAAAATGTCGCAGTCACTGTATAAAAATAACAGTTATTTAAGTGGATTATGTTAATAACAGTTATTTAAGTGATTAACAATATCAAACACATTTATGACTACCAGCTTTCAAATACTATTAATTGTCAGGGTTATTAATGTAAGTACGTCATGCTTAAAAAAATTCTTGTGTATCGTTAGAAATGGTAGTATTATGATGTTCAGTTACATAATTGGAGTATGGCGTGTGACACAATGTTTAAGAAACTGTGTCTACTTAACATTATTCGCCCCTGAAAAAAAAACATAATTCTCCCATTATTTCGTTGTTCTTCCAACCAAAACAAACAGATAAAGCTTCCTTGATCTAAAATTCATCACCATACATTTCTTTATCCCATTTAGTCAATTACAGAGCGACTTTAATCAGTAGTATTCTGCGACAATTTCATGCCCAGAATAAAAGCTATCCTATTTCATTGGCGATGTTGAGCTCAGTTAAGCGACAAATGGAATGTTTCTATCCTGCTGTGTTGGGAATGAAAAATCAACTTCCTGCTGGGCTGATAATGACACATCAATGTGTTTACTAAAACCGTTGAAGCTAATCAGAAACTATACATCAAACGCAAGTTTGCAGAAGAAAGCTTTATATACACTCGTATATATACCGTTGTTACAGAATAGCGTTTGCAAGTTGGTTGGATTTTATTGTAGTAGTTAGTATTTTCAAAATGAATCAAAAACAATTGATACGATTAATGTTTTAAAGAAATCTTTGTTTGGGAACACAAATGATAAACAAAACAAAACAAAATAATTTGTTAAATGGGACTGAGAATGTTAGTCATTCAATGCTAATCACTCCCTGTTTTTATTTTAAATTTTACTCTTTCACGTTTTAGTGACCAAACCATTACAATATATTGTTATTCCTTCTCAAGAAAGTAAAAAAACCTTTCAATTACGTTTGTTACTTTTTTTTCTTTAACCCGGAAGCGGTCACGCGCGGGGCACACAGTCACCCCAGGATCACGAATTCTTTAACTCTGAGAAAACTGCTTATTTGTTATCAATGACTTTGTCAATATCCTCCTATATGACAGTCTTCATGGAAACTAAAATGTATTTGTCAAATATCCCTCTTTTTTCGAAGCGGCAAACGTTTTTTTTATTTTTTTTTTACAATCTTAATGTACATGGGGTGACTGAGTTCGACTCGCAACCACTTTTGTTCAAAAATATTTTCTATGGACAGACTACATTTTCCCCCTGTGAATAACTTAGTGGCTTCAATTGCTGCATGTAGTACGACTGATAATGATTTATAAATGTAAATGAATAGAAAGAAATGGGCATTTGTGCGATCTCTATAGGATGAAGTTGAAACTGATTAGGCAAGAGTAGAACTTGATAAAATAATAAATATTAATCCTAATAGAGAAAGTGAATTTGAGAAAAATGATGAACACGAAACGTTTGATTTGAAAGGAAAGTTTTCAAATGCTACCTAAAATTGCCATCAAGAAAGATATGAAGCCATAAGACATACTGCATCCTGTCAAAAAGACACGAGCAAGAAAAAGCTCAATATGCTATTTCTTGATCATCAATGGACACTAAAACAGCAATAACTTAAACAGCAAACGAAAATGAAAGCGAAACGTATTTGTGTGATTTGTCTCCTTGATTAAAGTCACGCACATTTGAAATATTTCAGTTCAGTTCCGTTGGATTTTTTCTCAAATTATCAAAGAAAAATTAAAAAGTCCATAAAAATAGGTAAGTATACTTTCTCTTCGTTAAATTATTCACTGGAATTACGCTTTTTGCGTGTACAATAAAAATAATTATAAAAAAAAAGGATTGGGGTGACCTCTCTAACTTTAGTATGAAGTACACACATTCTCCCGGGTTAATAAAAAAAATCAACAAAATAACTCCTTTTTTTAACTCAATTTTTTTAGTTTTTGAAAGTTTTATGTTTTTACAAACTCCTTTTTTTAAGCAAAAATAGATGACACGTATGTAGAATATTGTCAAAAACGCTAAAAAAAATATCCACTCAGTTGAACGTGAAATAAGAAAGATATACTTCTGGAATTAGTGAAAAAAATATATATATATATATATATATATATATATATATATAGATAGATAGATAGATAGATAGATAGATAGATATAGATATATATAGTCTTAATTATCTACAAATGAGAGATGAGCATTTATCAATCAAAACCGAAAAATACAGAGACCGAAAGAAAAGCATACATTGAAGGATATATGAGAAATTGAAATTTAAAAAAATGTATGCTGCAGTATTATAAACATTGCTGACTTAGGACAGCTTATATATAAAATAATTTATATAAAAGTGAGGTTGAACATGTTTTGTGGCCAGCCAACCTTCCCCCTTTATGTTAATAATGCTGAGCAAAAACCTATTGAAAATAATGGATATAGAATGTCTAAATCCATTACAAGATAGAGGTAACTTACCTAAAAATTGCACTCAAAAATGCAGATCCCGCGCTAAATTTGCATACAATAAATAAGTTATTGCCAGATTCTGGACCCAAATGTAAATTCGAAGCATGGAAATGGCTGGATTGTAGAACTTAACAAAAATATGAAAAGAATAGAAATAAAAATTAAAAAGAGTTTACAAACTACCATAACTTTGGTGACACTGGAGTTATATATGAATTAAATAATAATGAGTAATTTTATCTGATATTAGAATATGGAGGTAACTATAACTAGAAAAAAGGACAAGTTTATAGCAATAAGCTATTATTATTCTAAGGAATTTTAATCCTTAATATTAAGAATTTTTTTTATTCAAATAACTATTAATAGAATTAATTGGGTATTTCTGAATTAAACAATATTTAGAAAAAGGTTTATATTTATTTATTTTTTCTGATTTTTTTAAACAAGAAATTGATTGCATTGCATATATAATTAATAACAATATTTCTGAATATATATATATATATAGAGAGAGAGAGAGAGAGAGAGAGAGAAACATGTACATTACTCTCCCAATGAAGAGAGAGAGAGAGAGAGAACTCTTATATATATATATATATATATATATATATATAATATTGAAATTAAATTCTTCTCTTTTATCATAAATACCTATTAGTAACTATTACATTACCTTTTAATACATATATATACATATATAGGTACCTTAAAAGTTCAAACACATCTTCTACACTATTCACATTATATAAAATCTCAAGAAATTGAAGCATGTTATTCAGAACATTATTTCAGTATAGTCTACAAAATTTTACTATATGCAGACCAAAGCACTTCATTTAGTGTTTGTCAGAAATTACTCAAAACTAAAATCCTCTGAAACAAAATGTTAATTTAATTTCTTTCTCCCAACATGGAAGGATCAAAATTCTTTAAAAACAATTTTTAATTTATTTATTTTATTGGTTCCTTTACAATACTTCAAATTTTTAAAGAATTTTGTTCTCAGTTTTGGTTATACACTGCTGGACAATTGCTAAGGACGGATCACAATTTGCATTAAGTGAGACATGAGGCCTAGTAGAACAAAATATAGTTGCCACACTGTTCAGACATTAGAATAAAGAATATTTATTGTTCTGGAAAGTACAAAAGCTGTGAAACATCTGAAAGAAAAAAAATGTTCATTTGATCTACGTACGGAGAAATGGAACAATGCATCTAAAAGTCAGCAGGCACCTTAAAGAAAGGTATCAGTACGGGATATGTCCACCGTGGAGTGTGATGCAACATTCCACACGTCGTACCATACTTTGCACAACATTATCCAGCAGCTGTTGAGGCAATTTATCCCATTCCTCTGTGAGTGCACGGAAGAGGGTGTTCTTGTTTGTCGGAGGATAGTTTCGACCAGCAACTTGCCTCCCCAAAGCATCCCACACATTTTCAATGGGGTTTTGATCTGGAGAACGCGCTGGCCATACGAGACGTTGAATACCCTCGCTGTCTAGACAATCCTGAACAGCGAGTGTTCGATGACATGTTGCGTTGTCGTACATAAAAACAAATTTATCACCGACAGCACCACAGAAAAGACGAACATGAGGAAGTAGAACTTCATCAATGTATCGTTGGCCCGTCATAGTTCCATTCGCAACCACATGTAGGCGCGTGCAGCCATTGATCATGATGCCGGCCCACACCATGATACTGCATGTCGGATATCGGTCCTTTTCCTGGATATTTTCTGGACGATAAGCAGTACCACTCTCGCGCCAGATCAGTTGGCGTCTACAATCCGATGACAGACTGAACCTACTCTCATCTGAGAATAGTACGCATGCCCAGTACTGTTCAGTCCAATTGTGATGCTCACGACACCATTGCAAATGGGCAGTACGGTGCTGTCTGGTCAATGGGATACACACAACAGGTCTGCGTGTGTATAGTCCTTCTCCCCTCAAACGTCTGGCAACAGTTTTTCGGGAGATCTGCTTTCATGAGGCGGCAAGAAACTGATTTGCCACCTGCTGAGCTGTGGTGCGCATGTTCTTTTTTGCTGATAGGACGATATATCTGTCTTCTGCAGGCGTCGTACTTCTAACACGACCTCCCCCGTGCCGTCTACTACACATTCCAGTAGTTTTAAATGACTTCCACAGCCGTGAAACAACGCTGTGAGCGATGTCGAACTCCCTGGCAACATCTGTTATTTTTCGCCCTTCTTCGATCTTTCCAATAATTCGGCCACGCATTAAAATCATCTATGTGATGTCGGGAAGACATGCCAAAAATTTTAAGTTCGTCTATTAAATCTTTCCTGTAAAACTTTGACTTGAAACAACAACTGTCCACATGCGTCAAAACCTTTAAAGCTCTTATGAACGCTATCACGTGATGAACAGACGTGGAAAAAAAATTTGCATACTCATACTTCTTCTTACTAATATCCCGTACTTATTCTAATTTTCCTCATTTTGCTTCCTTTCATTTTGTGGTTGCTATGGATGATAGTGTTATCCGTCCTTAGCAATTGTCCAGCAGTGTATATTAGAATTAGCCCGTGTGATTCTAGTTCTATCATAGATGAATTGTGCAAGGCTATTTATGGATAAAATTATGCCATTTATTTATGTCGAATAAATTAATATCTGCAGCGTTTAATCACGTAAGAGGAATAAATTTTCTAATTTAACAGTGAGATTAATTAAATGATTTAATAATTACACTCTAATCATTATTATAAGTTAAATTGAGCATCCCTCAGAAATTTTTTAACATCTTTGTCGGAAATTGTTATTTTTGGAAATGTCTTTCTTTTTCATAGTACATGTTTCAGCTCCGGTACAAATTTTCAATTTCCTGCATTTGTAATCATTTGAATTTCTGTATCAGATTGAATATCAACAGAAAATATTTGTTCAGTGCTGTGGTTAAAAATTTTTATTGGTATATTTCCGGTGAAATCATGTTACTTCCCATTCAAGTATAGATTAAGCCAAGAAAAAGCTCAAAATTCTGAAAATAGTCGAGATGCATTTTTAACATTTTTTCAGTTTCATTTCTGGGATTGAAACAGCAGATATTTTCTACACATAATCTAAATAAAAAATTTAGTAATTACCTTGATGATTCAATGATGTTGCATGAATATATACTGATTATACATATATATATATATATATATATATATATATATATATATGTGTGTGTGTGTGTGTGTGTGTGTGTGTGGAAGGGATTTCTTAATATTTGATGTATTTTATATGATGATTCATATTTAATGTTATTGATGAAGGAGTCCTTTATGGCAGGGAATTTATTTATTTCTCATTTTGAGCCACACAAGTATACACATATTAAACACAAAACGACACAACACAGAACAAAGGAAACTAAGATACTACGCGTTGCAGTCGGCTACATGATTACGGACAAAGAGGTGAAGAGGTGGAACTTTCCAGATATCTCGCTATTAATAGTAAGCGGGAAATCACATGATCTGGGGGTAGATGGATATAATTCCAAAGGTTCCCGTTAGGCGGGTAGCTAGTTAAAATAATTAAACAATTGTTCTGAAGGATTAGACCACAGATAATCAAAATCTATTAAAGATTAAATTACTGGGAATTATTACACACACATATATATAAATTATTTATATATAAGTCCTAGAACTAAGATTTCGATTAGATTGAAAAACTCTCTAACTACTCTTACCCCTTGGTTTAATAAGGACAGAACTCTCTTGAACTTCTAAAATTGAAGTAGAATTACCTTATACGCTCCCTTAACCCCCTCCCCCAAAGAGGATTTCTACAAAACTCATTTAAAGTGGATCTGTACTCTACAAAATACACATGCTTGCCAAATTTCAAAAATGGAACACACACATATATATACAGCTAGAAATGAGATTATATTTACAGAAACACAGAGTAAGAGAAAGCCAAGTAATTTACCTTTAAGTTTTCTTCCGAGATTTCGTTAGTAGTTTTTATATCCCTTATATGCAACTTTTTAAAGCCAAAATGCAAATATTTTGGAAGACTCGGTGTATGAAGAGGCAAAAATAAACTAAGACTCTTTTTCCCCTTTCAAAATTGAAACAGTTTCAGTCGCTCATTTAAATGCGAAATATGTACCATTCACTCATTCATACATGTGCCTTTCGATGGATTTCTAGAGTTGCTCTTTTTAGAATTTTCCAGATTATGTAGTGCATAGAAAAGATGAAGGAGGAGAGTTTAGGCAACTCTCAAAGTTTTCTAAGATTTTCTTGTTTATCAACTTTTATTGATTATTTTAAAAGTTCTCATGAGATCTTTCTCATGACGAGTGAATAATTAAAATAATTAATCATTCCAGCACTGGAGTGGTTCAATTTACTATAAACAAATTATTATTCCTTATAAATTGATCATTTTATAAATTTATAATTGTTGTTAAGTTTTATATCATTTCCTGTATAAGTTGTAATTGTCGTGAATGCTGCACATAATTACATCACAAAGGAATTGCACGAATTAAATTATTAAAATTAAGTTAACGTAACTAAACAGATTGAGATTATTACTGTGTCTCCTCGAACAAAAGGAATGGAAAATAAGTTTTCAGGATAATCGCACACTGCTCAGCCCCCAAAATAATTGCTAACCAAAAAGAGGAGTTTACTGTGTTCATTACAGCTCATTGAACTATAAAATAATTTTATTATGCTTATAAATGTAAATATTAAAAGCAGAAACAACAATTAAATAAAAAAAATTGAATATGTTTGTACTACCTTTCATTAAATAAAAAATATAGCCTTGAAAGTTAAGCCTTAAAGCACTCTTTTAAAACATTAAACGCACAATCCGGTCTCATTTTTGAGAAAATTGCGCATAAGCCGTTAAATTACAAAATTCAATCAATGAAATAAGTAATTAAATCATCTATAACACATAATCCCGTACCGTACATTATAAATTAAAATAATATTATGGCTAAATTCTTTATTAAAGATAATAGTAAAAGTTATGAAAATATATCATTGAAATAAATAATTTCAATAAAATTTCTCATGTGATGAGTTAATCATAAAAATACCTATTTTTTTTCAACAAAAAAAAAAAAAAAAACCTGGGGGGTTGTAGTTTTCAAAGACAAAATATTATTATCTACACTTCTTGAACGCATTTATTTTAATGAGTGAGAGTTATATAAAATCGCACGAGGGGTATTGGCAACGGACCTTACAATTTTGAGTCACGGGCAATTGACGAGGATAACACCTGAACCGGTACTCCTTCTTCAAACTACCACACCCTGCCAACAGGAAGCCTTTGAACTCAATGGACATCATCCTCTCTACACACCATGTCTTCAGTGGCACAAGGGTTTGAACTCATGACACGCCGACCACAAGTTCATGACCATAACCATAAAGCTAACGCGACCACGTAATGGTCGCTTACGTAAGGTTCTCTTCATTCAATGCTGAGCAATAGGATCAAGATTCGGGAAACTATTTCAGAGGAGGTATAAGAAATCCACCAAATTGTGAAAAAAAACATTATCTAAAGAATTGGACGTATTAAGTAGAGTTTCTTTCCGGGAACCCGGGTTCCCTTGAAATCATAAGATTTCTATACTTTTTCTATTCCCGGGAATGAAACTTTGTTCTCGGGAATCGCTGGGACCAAAGCACGCTGGAATAGCTTGTTGGCAATATGCTTGAAAGATTTTTATAAATAAAGTCAGCAATTTTAAAAGCCTTCATTGAAGCATTCATTAAAGAAGAACAAATGATGGCCAATGTAGAGTTTGAAACTGTGACTACAATTGTAGCAGGCTTAAAGCCAGTAAAAATTGGCTTAGAAAAATTATGCAGTCGAAATGGAACTTTGTTAACGACAGAAGGTACATTTTCTTTCCTTATTGGAGAATTGTACGAACAAAATTCAGAATTTGCGAAAAATATGAAATATCCTCTAATTCAAAGAATTAATGAGATACGCAACGTTAATTTAATAGGGTAAATGCAATTCCGTGAATTTTGTGAGAACATACGAAGCATCTTTTGCCTTATTTCGCGATTGCCTAGTAAAAATTGTTTGATTAGACAAGCCCCAACGAGAGAGAGATAGGGACAAGGCTTTTCTGCGAAGAAGAGGTATCGATATCCAACTCTTCGCGCTCAGAAGAAGAGAGCATGGAGATTTTGAAAGAAAAACCTTTGACGTTGGACGAAAAATTAGAGAAAGCAATTTACTCTAAAACAAAAGTTTTATATTGTGCAACCAAGAAAAGTACAAGTTTCAACAAAATCATGAAACAAGAGATGCAGTTGTTCGACTCGACTGAAAATCCATCACCAGAGGTCATAAAACTATGTGAGGCTTTAAAAACATTTCCTCCAACGTCGGTTGAAGTAGAGAGAGCCCTTTCTGCTGTCGGATCGTTCGTTACAAAGCTTAGAACTAGGCTGATTGATAAAAGTATAAATTGCTTATGCTTTCTGAAATCCTATTTTAAAAATGAATAATAAGTTTATTATATATTTTTTGTAATTTTTAGCTCATTATACAAATAAGTATTAATTTTGGAATTTATATCTATCCTTATTTTATATAATTATTATTGATTTTATTTAAAAATAATTTGTTTTTGGTTTTTTTGAAATTTTAATGTATTTTCGGAAATCCCGGGAACGACGATTACATTCCTGGGATTTTCCGGACATTCCCGGGAATGGAAAACCCCGGAAAATCAGAAACCCTAACATTAAGATTGTGACGGGCTCGCGCGTCTTTTCATTAACATGTCCTTTGAGTTCTTTGGGTCCAGAATTAATGGCAACTCTTTTCCAACCAAACCCAAGAAATGAAGCTTTTAAATATCAGAAGTTAGAGTAAGCGGGGTGGCAAAATTTGAGGAATGTTATGATAATCCATTTCATAATCCGTGATTCAAGTGTGAAGAGATTTTAGAAAGGTTAAGTGACAGCCAACAGAAGTTATACGTGATAGAGAGCCCTTAGGTCAAGGTGCATACCATTGCACTCCAGTAAATCCACAACTTCAAGTAGGATTAGATTGATCGCTTGACATTAAGGTAGGAGGGATTATTTAATATTCGGATCTGTGATAGAATTGGAATTGAGTTTAGGTGAGTTAGTTATTGATAGTGGTCCGGGTTACGTTATTTCGGTATTTGTGTGTTTAGCCACCGTAGATTCTCACATATATTATTATTATTATTATCTAATCTGTTACAAGTTTAAGTTTAAGATCTTATTAAAGCCATATTAAGATCATCGCAGCTTCTAGTTCTTCATTTATTCCTACACCTCTAACTCACGCTGATAATCAAGGAGAAGGGCGCCCTTACAAGATGCTTTGTAATATACATAATCTAGTTTGGACTGGCACCATAAGTTATATCTTTCAATCAAATGCATTCTCAAAGCTACCAGTAAGTTTACAACGGCATTCAAAATATATTCAAAAAAAGTACAAGTGTGCAGAATTCGATGATGTGCCTGCAGTATAACGGAAGATGAACATGAAGAACTTCTGATTTTATCTAACGATGAAAGCCCTTAAAGTATGTCGTTTCCTTTAAAAAAACAGTATTTACATACATATAGCAATCTAATTTTAATGCTCCTCTCGTTATACCTAAAGCTATCATTTTTATATCCGGCATATAACACGCGCCCAAAATTTTGATCTTGTTTTATGTGTTAAATGTGCCAATTATACACCGTACTAAATGGTACAAAACTTTTTTTTTCTTTAAGGCTGTCTTCGGTTAATGTTAAAGAATAGGAGCCTAATTCGGAATATTTTTTCAGATATAAAAGTACTCCAACATTAATATTATATTCTGGCTTAGCTATCCTGTAGAGAATCACTTATTTTATCATATTAATCATTTTTATCCTAGTTGACACATTTTTTCAATTCCTACTATTATTTCACACTCTCCATATATATATATATATATGTAGCATGCAGCCAAAACCAAGCAGTCTTCGCGCGCAGGCGCAGTGAATTGAAACTGAAACGAAAACTTTTGAACTAGTAAAAGCAGAACAAAAACTTTTGAGAGAAAAAGAGAGAACGCGAGAGGTGCGCGAGCAGGCGTTACCTTCTGCATATCATCGTCAAACTTATCTGTTAAAAACTACCTTTTTAATTAATTTTTGTTTAATGTTAAATAAACCATAAGAAAGACAAAAGTCTTGGACCCCTTGTTGTCTCCCACAAATTATGGGGGCTCGGCCGGGATCGATAAAATTTCGATTTTGAACCAAAGTCTGGACAATGAACAAAAGCGTCCATGAAGGAGACGCTCCGCCATTTTTTCGAAACTTCGTTCAACCTGTGTAGAGGTTTGAACTCAGCATGAATACTCCGCCTGTGTAGAGGCCGGGATTGAAAAAAAATTTCGATTTTGATCAAAGTTTGGAACGTGAACAAAAGCCGTCCGTGGAGGAGACGCGCCGCCATTTTTCGAAAACTTCGTTCAACCTGTGTAGAGGTTTGAACTCAGCATAAAAATTCCGCCTGTGTAGAGGTTGGAACCCATCGTCGAAAATTCCGCCTGTGTAGAGGCCGGAACTACAATTTCACAAACACCTGCGAAGAGGTGTCAATTCGATCAATTTCAACTATATTACCTGCGAAGAGGTGAAATCAGTGGAATCGAATTTTTTTCTTCAATTATTGGATACATCGTACGTGCGAGCAACAAGGGAGCCAGAAAAAAAAAGGTAGGATCTTTCCATATTTTTCTAAAATGTATAAAAACGCTCTTAAAGAGGATCTCATAAGAGTTGTTGAGGATCTAGACGGTACTGTGGAGAGTACTGACACTATAGTTAAACTAAAGACTAAAATTGAGAACAGTAGTACATTTGAAAGTGATCCAGATTTCGTTGAAACTTTAATTCAAAACTGTATAGATGAGAGAGTATCGCAAAACGAAAGAGAGGTAACTTTAGAAAAACAGAAAATTGAGCTCGCAAAACTACAGTTAGCACAGTTAGAAAAAGAAGTCGAACTTCAAAGGGCTAAAAATAAAGCATTAAGTTTAAATCCTGCAGCTAAAGTCGAAGATAAACAGTTCGAAACTAACATAGAAAATATGATAACAAGTATTAAAACTTTATCTCTTCCTGTTCCCACCAGATCTGAAAATTTTAATCTGTTCTTCCAATCATTAGAACGCGCATTTTTAACCAAGAAAATAAATGACGAATATAAATCTGAAATTTTAATAAATCTTCTGGGCGAAAGAGCTCATAATGTCTTATTGTATATTAAAGAAGAGGAATTAAATGACTATGAAAAACTAAAATCTATAGTACTCAGAGAATTCCAATTAACCCCTCGCGAGTCTTTAAACTCATTTAAAAATGCTGTAAAATCATCAGGCGAGACATACATCCAATTTGCTGCAAGATTGACGGCAAACTTCCAATATTATGGTTCGTTAAGAAAAGTTAATTCCTTTGAATCTCTATGTGATCTTATAATTTCTGATAAATTATTTGAAACTTTAAATAAGGAAACTGCAACTCATATTGGCATTCGAGAAGCAGAAGATTGGTTCAGGCCTATTGATTTAGCTAAAGAGTGCGATATTTATATTTCATCTAGAAGCGGATCACATAAAGAAATTCCTATTACTTATGGATATACCCAAGACCCCTTTAAAAATAGATCACAAAACTTTAAACCAAAGATTAAAGAGAACTATCCCCAATATCTTGAAAGAGAAAATAAAAATTGCTATATATGCGGTGATTCATCTCATTGCGCAAGAGAACGTGAGAAGCGTTTTAAACCTAAAGAATCTAACGACCACATCCATAATAGAATAAACGTGAATACTTTGAAAATCGAGAGCGAAAAACAAAATAGCGATGAATTCGAACAATTTCAATACGTAAACATTTTTGTGGAAAATCAGCCCGTAACAGCCTTGATCGATTCAGGTTGCCAGATCCCAGTTTTAAATTCCTCACTAATTAGAGTGCAAACACCTTCCGAAGAAATCATAACATTAAGTTCATGTTTTGGCGAACAGCGTATGGTAGAAGTTAAACCGATAAATCTTTCTCTTAATCAACACTCTTCCGGTCTAAGTGTTCGAACGACGATATCACCGACCTTGACCGAAGAATTTATTATACATCCCAGTGTATATTCTGAAATAAAGAAACTAGGCTACGCAAAGAGCGATGTTTTATTGAATGAAAGTGAATCCTCTTTAGGTGCTCATGCTTATGCTTATCCTAATGTTGTTTCTGTTTCAAATGTGATAGAAAACTCTAGTTATGATTTGCCACATGTTAAAAACTTTAATACTAGAAATGATTTGAGTTCTCTAGTTAAGAATTATAAATGCAATCACATTAAGAGTACTAAGTTAAAAATGTGTATTAAATTGAAAAATGATATTCCTGTGTGTCAGAGAACCAGACGTTTATCTTGTTCTGATAACCCTTCACCTATGAAGAGTAAATATAGACGGTTTGTGTTGCTCCGAAAAATCTTTCAGCCCTGGCAGTGGAAACGAAGGAAAAAGAGAAATCGTTTTGAACAGACGTCCAGAACTCTAGAGAGGAAAATATCCATGCGTTCAACCAAAGATCAACTTGTTAAAAAGACGTTCTTATGCCTGTGAAACACAATGTTTTCCTGTGGAACCTTCCGGATGTCGAAGAGATGCCTTCACATGATGGAGAAACTGTCTAGTTCAGAAGAATTATGATATTTTTAATCTTTGTATATTTGTCATATAGTCCTTGTCTGTTCCGTTTTTTTTTTGTATGTTTCAGATTCTCCTCTGATATCCATGGAAAGGAAAAAAGGTAGACGTACCGCTGCGGACAGCGTACAGTCAGAATGGCCGTTGTAGCATGCAGCCAAAACCAAGCAGTCTTCGCGCGCAGGCGCAGTGAATTGAAACTGAAACGAAAACTTTTGAACTAGTAAAAGCAGAACAAAAACTTTTAAGAGAGAAAAGAGAGAACGCGAGAGGTGCGCGAGCAGGCGTTACCTTCTGCATATCATCGTCAAACTTATCTGTTAAAAACTACCTTTTTAATTAATTTTTGTTTAATGTTAAATAAACCATAAGAAAGACAAAAGTCTTGGACCCCTTGTTGTCTCCCACATATATATATATATATATATTGTTCAAATTTTTCATCGTTAATAAAATACTCTTTTTCTATTCATCCGTTCAAGTTCAAATACATTTTTTAAAATTTGTAGTGGATGACACTTGATGTTAATACAGTTTTTTTTCAAATGTTAATTCATTAATTAAATTAAAAATGAATTATTAGTATCAAACAAAAATAATAGTCCAACAACATATATAGAAAAGAAAATCGTTCGCTTTGTCCCTGTAGCGCAATGGATAGCGCGTTAAACTTCTAATCCAAAGGTCGTCTAATCCCACCTGGGATGGCTTGATTTCTGAGAAAGTTGTTTCATTTTTACTGTAGTTTTTTTATTAGAATAATTAGAATTAATTAATGAATAAACAGTAACAAACAAACAAAAAAATAGTCCAACACCCTATACAGAAGGGAAAATGGAAAATTACAAAGGAAAACGCTTCCTAATTTGTCGCTTAAGATTGTGATTATGTCATACGTACATACATATTTATATTAATTGTAGCTATTTAATAAAGAGTAACAAATAAAATTTTTCTTTGTTGTCATATAAGTAAGAATTGACTTAATAATTTTTTTTTATATATTATATACTTGATCTGAGATATAAAACGTGTTTCGCATTTTTCTGCTTTATCGTAATGCTAAATGAGCTATATATATATATATGTATATATATACCTTTACACGTTAATAGAAAAAATTAATTATTTATGGAATATTTTGAAATTTTAAAAACCCTATATTTTTTATAAACAAATGTATGAGTTGCAAGGTTACAAATTTTCATGAAAACTGAGGCATTTTTCTGTCTAAAAATGTGATCCGCGTGCAGTTCAAGCTCTTGTACATTTGACGAAGACAGCCTTAACTGATTAAGCTAACTATTTTAGTATTACCATTGACTTACACAGACTGCTTTCATGGAAGGGACTTCATTTCAAAGAAACGTTGCCTATAACGCCGAAAGTTAATCTATATGTGAAAAATTGAAAATCGGTAAGTTTATCGGAGGGGTCTGAGCCCTCAAGCTACACCCCTGTGTACTCCATTGAGTATTACAATGTAGAAGAAATGGGCAGATCATGTTTTATGCAGGAATATCTATAGACATTCAAACGTAACTGCTCTTGCAGAGCCAATTTAAGCTCATTTCGGGCCCTGGGCGCAGAAGATCACCACGCCCTCTAGGCACTGGAGGATCGAAATTTATAACCAGAAAATCTGGTTAAGTCCAACTTATCCCGGCTCTTCTGAGCTTCTACAGGCGCCGGGCCCCTGAGTACCCAATGGATTAACCAGCACTGTGCTCTTTATGTAAGGTAGCGAAGTCAGCATATAGCATTATTATTAGAGCAATTTTTAATCTGAAAATTGTTTCGAGTATATTTCTCATTCTTTAAAAGGCTGAGGCAGCCTTAAAACTTTTAAACAACTTTTTGAAGATAAAAATAGAAATAGTGAAGTTTAGTTCAGTTCCTTTTGATTATGTTAGAGTGATTAACATGACAGTCAAAGCATTGAGTTCTCTCTCTCTCTCTCTCTTTTTGTCTGTCATAAAACCCTTAATTGCCTTCAATTCATGTTTCATTCAATAACATAATAAATGGTAATTTCAAAAAAAATTCAAGAGTTTACCTAGATCTGAGGTTCTTTTTGTCCTTCAAGCTCATGTCCACTCATTTTTCATTGTTATTTTTTTTGTCTTAAAAGATTTAAAAAAAAACAGAAGTTAAAGAATCAATGAGGAAATAACATTACTATTTAAAAGCAATAAAATATGAAGTGGCTTTAATAATAACTTATAACAGCATACGAGAAATCGAATTGTGTGTGCAACAACTTTTCCTCCATAACTGGCATATTAAAAGACTCTTACGGAGATAAAAAAAAACATGTCGATATATATAAATATATATATTTTACCAAAAATACAAAATAGAAAGAAAAAAATGTCTATAAATTTTGGAAAATAAAATTTAAAAAATATGCCCCCCTTAACTAAATTAATAAAACATAAAGGGGAAATTAATGTAAGTAGAATATTAAAGAAAAAAAAAGCCAAAGTTAATATACACTTTTTTATCATTATTTAGCAGTGAATCTTCAAGAAAAAATGGTGGTAATAGCATATAAATGAGAGTAAACATTTTTATATATATACATATATATATATATACACTGGTGTGCAAAAATTAAGGACGAGACGGTTTTTTCAATATAACTTTGTACAAAAGCTTTCCAAATCAACACATTTAATACCGTAAGCTTCCCAATACGTAAGGACATGTATAATGTAAGCAACACTTACTAAAAGAGAAATCAGAGGGATAAAAAAGCTTTATTGAAAAGTAGCATGGAGCGCAATGCGACTGAAGGCCGAAACATCCCTGTGATGGGTGTCCAGCAAGAAACATCCGGTCTTTAGTAGGGGATATGATCTCCCCTGACTGCTAGGCAGGTTTCACAGCGTCTGCCCATGCTGAGAATGAGGGTGTCAATGAGTTGTTGAGGCATTGCTGCCCATTCGTCTTGCAGCGCCAATCGAAGCTCCCGAATCGTTACTGGTGATAAGGTACGAGCTGCCAAGCGTCTGCCTAGAAAATCCCATACATGCTCAATGGGATTGAGATCCGGAGATCATGCCGGCCAATCCATACGTTCAATATCCTCACTCTCTAAGAGCTGTTCGGCAGCTACTGTGCGATGACATGGTGCATTGTCATCCATGAAAAGGAACTGCAGACCCATAGCGCCTCTAAAAAGATGCACATATGGAAGAAGAATCTCGTTACAATAACGGGTCCCGTTGACTGAACCTGCGTCGAAGATGTGAAGATCTGTACGACTACCAAGCATGATGCCTCCCCAAACGAGAACACCGCGACCTCCATACCTGTCCCTTTCAATGATGTTCGAAGGATGATTGCGGCTTCCCCGCTCTCTCCAGATGAGTATGCGATGAGAATCGCTACTCAAACTGAATCTGCTCTCATCTGTAAAGAGTACTCGTCCCCATTCATTGTCTCTCCAATTCCGGTGTTCCCGGCACCACAGAGAACACCTTTTCCGATGGGTAGGCGTTAAAGGTACACACCGTACAGGGCGTCGTGCAAACAGACCACCACCGTGCAGTCTTCTGGCCACGGTAAAACGCGATATCGGTCGTCCAGTCGCCTGTGTCGTGTGTCTAGCGATTTCTCCCGCTGTCTGACGCCTGTTTCTTCTGGCCTGTAAGACAATGTACCGGTCATCTGCGGGTGTGGTTCCTCGTGGACGACCACTACTGAACCCCCGGATAGTTGTTCCTGTAGTTTGAAATTGTCTCCAAAGTCGTGAAACGATGCTGTGAGCAATTCCGAACTCTGCAGCCACACTTGTCACACTGCGGCCTTCCTCCAACTTCCCAATGATTCGACCTCGGGTAAAAGCATCCAGATGTCGTCTAACAGATTGATTATTCGCCATTTCTCGCTGAGGCAGCAACTCGGTGTGATTTTAACTGCTATACGGCGTGCAATCTCTTTGCCAGAAATACTGATCTTACACCGACAACATGCTTTATACTACTCAGACACTCCCCCATAACGTCTATCTGAATATCTGCGCATGTGCTACCGTACATCACCTTACTTAATCTCCTGATTGGTCTTTCTGTCCTCTCTGCCTCTTCGTTCAGCTGATATGCTAATTTTTCGACTTCGTCCTTAATTTTTGCACACCAGTGTATATATATATATATATAAACTAATTTCTCAAAATTATTTGCCATATATGAGAATTATACAAATAATTTCAAAGAAAATCTTATAAATAAGAACTGCCTACATTTAATATACCGGATGTGTTGGATGTTTCTAAAAGAATATCGGAGTTTTAACATTTTATATAGTATTCATTACATATAAGATATTAGTATGACTCATACATCGAATGAAAGAGCAACTGAAACAGTTTGGTTTGCTGGTATGTGTGCGCGGAATGTATGCTAATTTTCCCCTTTCTCGCCGATCAACACGCTAGAAAAATGACGACTAGTAAACAGAAAGTATTTTGTGTTCTCCGGTTAACAAAGACAGAATCTGCTATTACTTTGCAACGAGCGTTCCGTATTAAGTTCGGTTGTCAACCATCAAATGATAATAACATCAATTTGAAACTACTGTCTTTGTAAAGGTAAAAGTACGGGACGATCAAGGCTGTAACTGGTTAGCAACTAACTGTACTTGGTTCTGCATATCTTGATGCTCTACAACAGTTTCTCAAACTTTTTTGTCTCATAGACTCCTTACCATGTTTTCCATTACTTATTAAACTTTTGCTAATTCATCCACTTAAATGTACTTTTGATAGCTGGTACAAAGCTACTTACTTTAAAAGATTAACTTTTTTAACTGTGGTGTGAAAAATTTTAGAAAAAAAAAAAAAAACATATCTTATTTTAAAACATTTATTAATTAAATTAAAATTTAGTACCTGATACATAAAATAACTGAGCAACAAATTGTTTTAATGGGAGGGATGGATCTGATAATTGTTGATAAATTTTCAACATTTGGCATCAATTTTGTTAGTATGAAACCTAAATCTGCTCAGTATAACGTCCAGTATTTTTTTTTCTTTTCCTTCCTTTCTTTTTTTTAATTTTTATTTTGCTTTTTTTTATGAAGATTGGCAGCCGCACCGAAATTTCTTTTCACTAGGAAAAGCAATTAAAAACTTTTTAATGATATTTCATAATACGAGAAAAATATACGACATGTGTATATATCGCATATATACGTATATGTGTTTATATTATAGCAAACTTTTACTTACGTTAATCAGTAACACCCTGCATGAGTGGAATATTTATTCCATTCATTAGTAGTTAAAATTAAAGCTTCGAGTCACAATCATAGACCCCAAATTACACTCAAATTTTTTTACGCTGACGTAGACCCCTGGGGGTCGATATAGACCACTTTGGGAATCACTGCTCTACAACTATGGCTATTTCCTCAATAGTTCACCCGATCTGACGCCATGTGACTTTTATCTGTGGAGGGGGGTTCATAAAGAATTGTGTGTACGTTCCTCGGCTACCAGCTGACCGTTCAGACTTAAAATACAGGATGGAAGCAGATGTTGCAAGAATTTCCTCAGATACACTTAGTGCAGCACCCGGGGGTTTTGGCCTCGGACTTTCGTTACAGTGAATGAATTTATATGGTTGATGTAGGATTTTGTTTTTTATGCTATAAATTACAAAGTTTACCCAAAATTTGTTTGTGCTTTTAATTTTTTATTACTTAAACCAAAAAATATAAGCAAGTAATATTCGAGCATATATAATTCTACTTAAAATAATATTTTTTTCCATGTATACGTTTGATTTCACCTAAGTAGACATAAATGAACATCTTTCAAATATACCTGAGTGTGTGAAGGGATGTAGGGACCTTGATAATGTAGTAAAACGTGGAAAGGAGAACGACAGCGGCAGCTTCAAGATTCACCTGAACGGAATTTTTCTGCCTAATTCAGTTATAAATGACACGTATCTTGTGCACGTTGTGTATATTTAAAAGTGGAAATTTGGTGATTTTATAAAAACTTTTGTATATTTCTGACGGAAGTTATATTGAAAACGATTTTTTCCTATCAAACTTCTACATAAGAATTTTGATTTCATCGTCAAAGTAAGTAGATTGAAAATATGCAGTTGATTATTAGAAGATCAATTAAATAATAGTTGAATTGATGATTAAAGGTCAATTCAAGTGAAAAAATAATAATGAATAAAATGCAATAAATTAATTAATGAAGCATTTAATTATTTTCTATTACAGTTTTCGAACAATGGATAAACCAACGACCAGTAGCATGACTGGTGAACATAGCTGCATAATATGTGAAAAATTGGGTTCATATTCTGAAAACAATTCAGATTTGGGTGATATTATAAAAATAAGTAGAGGAGTAACCACGTTGAGAACTGCTTCAAGCGAACGACAGGATGGATTGTTACCTCACTTACAAACTGGTGTTGTTTACGCCCATAAAAGTTGTCGGCCAAAATATATAAATAAAAAGTATATTGAAGCGTATAAAAAGAAGCCAGTTGAAACTCCAATTTCGCCTCCAAAAAAGAAGCTTCGAAGTAGCATTGATTCATCTAACTTTGATTGGGAAAAAAACTGTTTCCTTTGTGGGCACGAAGCTGATAAGGAAAAAGAAGAAAAATTGAATAAAAATCGGCGAAGAAAAGTTTCATACATTAATACTTCAACTTTAAATGACTCTGTAATGAATTTTATTGCCGTACAGAAAAATGATTATTATCGAGAAATTCATAAAAGAATTTCTGGTATAACAGATTTACAAGCACTTCAAGCAAAATATCATGCAGATTGTTATAACTTGATCAAAAATTCTATTCACCTGAGTAATGTTGGCAAGAAAGTTGCTCCGAGATCTTTGATGATTGATACAGCAATGGAGCAAATATACACGTACATAGAGGAAAATGACGACTGCCAATTTACCGTGCAAGAGTTGAGAAATGCCATCACTACTAAATATATTCCAGATGAAAAAACTATAAGAAAACGGCTAATAGATCGCTATCATGATGATATTGTGATATCGTGTAAATTTGGATCTAATAACATCATATGTTTGAAAAAAATTAACCATAATATACTAACAGAAAATTGGTACAATCAAAAACATAAGAGTAAAGAAGAGGGAATTACATATATCGAAAGCAGCAAATGAAATTATTAGGAGGGACATAAGAGCTCAAGTGTACGATAATGAAAATTATACACCCAGTGACAAAATGCTCGAAAATATTGATGATTCAATTCCAAAATCGTTAAGCTTTTTACTATAAGAAATAATATTAAAAGATAAGAAAAATAGAATCGAAACAATTCCTACGTATGAAAAAAGTGCAAAACTATTGCACATGCAATTGTATCAGCGGTGCGACCAAGATAATTTCTATCACCTTTGCTTATTACTTTAGCTGTAATGTTTCATAGGAAATTTTGCTCCAAAAAGTTATAAATATATGTCATTCCTTAGGCTTTTGTGCTTCATACAAAGAGGCATCATTGTACGAAGCTTCAGCTACATTTGCAACTCCACCTGAAATAAAACCTGGCAGCTTCGCTCAATTTGTGCATGATAATGCTGATTTCAATATCAATACTATGAAATGTGCCATGATCTTCACAAATCAGCAGAAGTATTCAAAAATGTCAACGAAGACTCGAATAATATATTTCACAAGCGGGTGTAACATGTATTTTGGGTTTATACGGAGCATCGGCAAAAATTAAAGATTTGAATACATTGAGATACAATTCTTTCATAAAAGCAATGGCAAAAAATGCAAGTGTTCTGTTATCATCGTTACCTCCTATAACTGATGCAGCATTTGAACATCTAAAAAGAGTGCACTTGCAAATCCAGATATGGCTAGGAAATGACGTAGATATTGATAATTGGGAATGGAAGCATTTCAATAACATGCTCATCCCAATAACAATGAATCAATTGCCAGCTCCGGATCATCTATTGCAAATATTATTTTGTAATTGCAACTGCTTGTGGTTGTCCAAAGAGGGGCTTATACTGTAGTGTAGCATGTCTACAATGCAGCGAAAATAGTTGTTCCAATACACCACCTATTATTCAAATAAATGAAGTCGAAGAAGATATGTTATATACGTATAAAGGTACATTGTTTAAACAAGCAAATATTTTATTAATAATTGTCTTTTTTATTCAATAACTATTTTATTGCTATTATAAAAAAAAATTCAAATTAAAAAAAAATAATAAGATCGCAATTTTTTAATAGGTGAACTTTTTTATATGTATCATTAGCTGAACATTCCATTTTGAATTTTTTAATTTCATTCACTGTAACAGAAATCCGTTGTTTTCATGTATTTAACGCCCCGGGCGCTGCACTAACTGAAAAAAGTTTGGGATGAACTAGCCTATCGACTTTATTTATGCCGTGTGACGAATGAGGCTCTCATTGAACATTTGTAAACTTGTAGGTAAAACTGTTTGAGTTACTCTTTCATTCAATGTATGAATTATACTTGTAACTTATATGTAATAAATACTATAACGCGTTAAAACTCCGATATATATATATTCCCTTAGAAACACCGGTACTTTACTTCTTTTTCCCCCTCTCGAAATGGCTACAATACTCAAAACTTTTACATATGTTGTTGCGCAATCTATGGTAAGAACGTTACTTGTTTTGTATAATTTTGCTTGAAGAGAGTGTCAATTCACTGGAGCTGTTATAAGCAAACCAAAAAGCGATGCAATCAGGGGATAATAGCCTTTGTTGCTCCATATCCCACAAAACCCATAACTATAACTGTAAGGGATGCGAAGATCCGAAAGAACTGAAAGAAAAGTTGTAAATCTGTTTTGTAGTAATCAGCTAAGTTACATACGTAAATAAACATCAGAAACTTTGGAAAAGAAACAAGCATGATACCTGTTGTCAATGAACCTCTTAACCTTGAACCATGATCAAGTGACAAGGACGATACCTAAGCTGGCACCCTCTCTCCTAACTTCCACATTACACCAACGGAAGGACATTCGAGGTTTGACAGATTTAACATGTAGTGGCCTCCTCTACACGTAGGTCTTCAGCGGCTCTAGGCTCGAGCTCATGACACACCAGCCACGTGTCCGTGACCTTGACCATTAGGCTACTGCGGCCTCTCATTGAATCAATAACCATCACGGCTCGAAGAAACCGACATACATATTTGCTGTGCATGGTTGACTTTCACATTTGTTACCATTCGCCAATATGCAAATAATCCGAATTTCAGCCTCTGAATCCCATTTAGAAAGACAGATTATCCAGTTTCCTCTTTAACACTTCGCTGAAGACATGCCAGTGATTCATTAAGAGAGCATATAAAATTTCGTATCTAATAATAAGTTTGCCCTAGTAAATTTGTAATATTATTCCTTTAAGATATTATTATTAAAAGGTTGTGAGACTGTTATTGAATGGAATTCCTTACTCAAAACTTCTTTAGATCGAACGTTTCATTCTATGAATTTTTTTTTTTTTTTAAATATCGTTATTTAAAAAAAACAATTTGATAAAAGGAAAAATAATCTATACGCGAATTTTTTATAACGGAAATCAAGATTTTACTTTTTGTACTCATGACATTTTAGATAAAGCATATATATTCCCCAACAGTTTAGGAAATGCAAGCGGAGATAAGAAAGGAACAAGATAGTAGATAAAAATCATTCTTTTACAGGTTTGTTATTGATGAATACTGGTAAACATGAGACACAGTGAAACAGTATATTTCTTTATATGATTTAATGTGTGAATTTAAATTTAATAATCAGCATATCGAAATCTATAAACATAAAATAAACAATGCGACTTATATCTCATTTTGTATGTATAAAAGAATACCAAATTCATATCTAGTGTTGACATTCCTTATACTAGCGATTCTCGACTTTTTTTTTTTTTTTTTTTTTTTTTTTTTTTTTTGTTGTTGCGGTACACTTTTTACATTTTCAAAATCTGGCGGCATACTAAGTATAAAATAGGTTTATAATAATTTTTTTACTTATTTATAATACAGTATGTAAAATAGTTTATGATAATAATTTTCAATGTTATGTACGACAAAAGATAATAAAATGTTTATTGAATAATTAATTATAAATTAATTATAAGGATACATTTAATGCAAAATTGGAGCTGGATGATTTTTGATGATTTCGTTTAGATTAGGTCGTAAAAATGTTAATGCCACCCTCATTTCATCATCTGCACTGAAAAGCATCGATCTTTTCTTATTTGTTTATTTATTTTTATATTTGTTAATACTGAGAATCCAAATTCATGGAAGCAAGATGTAGAAGATTATAAAGCTTTTTTGGCTATTATGAAGTAATCACCTCAATTTTTAATCCAACTGAATTAATTGACTCTTCCGAGTGTTTTAAAATTAAATCTCGATTATTACAGTCCGAAATTAATTTTCCCTCTTCATTCAAATTTAATTCACACACAGATATATTCGATCACAAATGGATTACGAACCCAATCAAAAAATTTTATATCCTATTATCTCCGAAAGGATAAGTTAAATGTACCCCACTAATAGCCTTAGTTTATTTCTATTAAAGAGTCGAATTAATCGGTTACGGATTTTACATTTCCCCCTCAGAGTATAGTTAATAATTGTAAAAATATTTGGCGGTACACAAAAGTACAGCGGCACGGTAGTTGCGAATCACTACCTTATAATTAAAGAGGTTTTTCAATTTCAAACCATCAATTTTGAATATGGATGTCTGAATGAAAAGTTATCTTCAAACTTAAAGGAAATAAACGATCTTAAAATTAAATTAATTCTCAGATTATTGCTGATAATTATTTTGCAATAATTTTGCTTATTCCTAACAGTCTTCTAAGAGAAAAAGAAAACGAAGATAAACCGCTGTCACACAGGTTTTGAAACTTTCTAACTGGTTGATTATGGGTCTCAGTTCCCCTTCAGACTTTTGATTTATGAGGTTGCCTTGTTTTAATAAACAGACGTATTTGGTGACCACATTCGGCTTCATTTTTGTAGTTTTTGTATCATTTTTTTTGGCTCTTTATTAAGCTTATACTTTAAAGTGAAGGTTAACAAAAATCCATTCTGATAATAAGTATACACGTAAATGTTCAATAAAATACATAGTCAAGCAAATTTCTCTCTTACGTTTTATGTGTAATCTTACTCCAGGTGTGACAGATAAATCACATTAAATAATCAGCAAATATCGTAAATTCTAGTCATATCAAAAAATTTCCAAAGCATGATTATGATTGTTCACCATTTAAGCTGTATCTAATCATCTGCACCCCACCAATATCTCCACAGTAAAATTTTATTTCCTTTTCGTTCTTGCTAAGACTGTATGTGGTGTCAGTAACATTTTTAAGTACTGCATAATACATTTAAAGGGATTGAACTGTGTAGCAAGACTCTGTGTTTTCAGTGGAATCAATACTATTCCCTTTTTCTCCCTTTCAAATAATACTAGAAAATTAGGAATGTAGTAAGGATTAACAAGTAAAATATATATTTAAAAAAGTAAGTCAATTCCTACTTAGGCCAACAAAGAAAAATTTTATTTTAGTTACTTTTATATAGTTTAATTTTTATTAAGTAATTATACACAGTTAGTATAAATATGTATATACATGTGACAGAATCCCAATATTAAGTGGCAAAACAGAAAGCGATTTCTCTTTTTATATATGGTATCGGACTATTATTTTGGCTTGTTACTATTTATTCATTCATAAACCACATTCTCAGAAATAAGGTCATCCCAGGTGGGATTCAAACCCATGACCTTTGGATTAGAAGTCCAACGCGCTATCCATTGCGCTACAGGGACACAAAGAGCGGTTTTCCTTTTTCATATAGAGTATTAGGCTATTATTTTTGTCACTATTCATTAATTAATATTTGAAAAAACTTAATTGCTTGAAAAAACTGAAGTGTCATCAACTACACGTTTAAAAAATGTATTTGAACTTGAGTGGATAAAAAAAAAAGTATTTTATTAACGATTGAAAATTTGAACAAGATATATATATATATAGAGAGAGAGAGAGAGAGAGAGGGGAGGGTGTGTGTGTGTGTGTGAACTAACATTAGGAATATTGAAAAAGAAATTTGATTTGATTTACGTCACACTTTGAAGGGTTACTGGTGACGGACTTCGTAATTTTGAGTTACGATCAAGTGATGAGGACAGCGCCTGAGTAGGCAACCCTTCTCCAAGCTTCATCACCACATCAAGAGATCAAGAGAAGGACTAAGAGCCTCGACAGATTTTCCGCGCATCATCCTCTCTACACGAAAGATCTTCAGCTGCACTAAGTTTTGAGCCCGAGACTCAACAACACCGACCATGTGTTCGTAGCCTTGACCACTCGCCTATCATGGCCATAAGGATTTATATGAAGGAAATGTAAGTAAAGTAAGTAAGAAGGAAGTAAGTATTGAAAAGTGTCAAGAAACATCTTAAACATGTTAATAATGGGACATTTGGTTCGACATTCAATTGTTCAGCAGTCTATCTTGAAGACTACTTTTAATTCCGCTGGCTGCACTGATGTGGTACAGCACATAATTTAATTTATGTTCTTATTCATCTAAAAAACCCACACTATTGGTAGTTAGGCTTTATAAAATTATCTCTCTTTAAAAGCTAACTTACTTATGACAATTAGTTTTTTATAGTTGTGTCATTTTCTGTTTAAAAAAAGTGGCCATTAAATATGAAAGATATTCCATGTCATTTTTGATTCTAAAGTTTTACGTGCAATTCATGTTTTAAAAGACAAAAATTACCGATAACTCCATTCAATATTTTTGGGTTGTTTGAAAAAATTGGGTGTATAGAAAAAAATGCATTGTATGAATCTTTCTTTTTATATTCAAAAAGTTTCTACTCACAAAATTTCAAGTATCAGCAAAATATGCAAATTGAATGGTATTGATATTGTTGTCAATAGTAAACTTCAAAGAAAAATACATATGCAATATTTAAATTTATGATACATTGTTCTGCATTTCAAAGAAAATTTATCTGCTCCTACGTTCAACAAATAATCATTTCTTTTTGTAGCAATATTTAACATAGGAATATCAACTTACAGAAAATATTTCCATACATTGCAAAAGTAAATATTGTCTTGTGTCTTCAAAATAAATTAAAGTTTTGTTAAAAGAAGGTACAAATGTAACTAGTTGACAAAACAGAGAGAGAGAAAAATTTAAAATAATCTAATTTATAATGTTGCCTTTTTTGAATCAAACTACTCGATAAAAAGAACACTTTAAAGATAATTGAAGCCTTCTGGATAAAATGTGTGCAAGACACAGGATAATACTAAAATGCCAGTAAATATATTAAAAGTACAAAATATATTAAAAGTAGCAATATATGTTCTAAATATCACACATGTACTACGGAACTTAAAATAAATAAGTGCTTACATGAAATTAAAAATCCAGTTATGAGAAATGCAACTCTTTAACCAGAGCAAACTGAGACAGAAAAAAAATTCGAAGCTTTTTTTTTTTTAATTTGTTATTGATGTTTGTCTCAAAAACTTCCAAGTTTTCGCAATTGCCGCACTCAATATCACTAATGAAGTCAGAGGATAAACATGAGTTGACATTGCTTGGTTATGCAATTCATGCGGCAGTTGCATTGAAGGGCGAAAATGTAATATGTATTAAACAATAAACTAAAAAAACGAATAGCGAAGGGAAAGTTTCGGAAAAACCTGTTGTCCAGCGTATATGACCTCCGGTGCGTTTTATGCTACAACAACCCTAGCTTTCTTTTACAGCGTTCGATTCTTAACTACGCACTACGAATTCTCGAGACAGTGCTGAAACGTAATCCTATTCACTCACTCTTTGAAATATTATGCCAAGCAAATTACTTTAGAAGTCTCTTTTATCAAAGGATAATGCAGGATCTTTATATTTCATTGCATCAGTGAAAAGATATTTTAGTAGGATCCTACATTTTCACTCATTGCAAAAGAATATATGCAAATTACCTAGTCTTTTAGCAAGATGTGTTTAATTTATGATCTCTTTGTGCTTAACTGATTTCTCAAGATTAAAGGAGTACTTAAGGTATCCGACTACTTGCGACAACTTTTTTTTGAAAAAAAAAAGGAGATATGGAGATCTTTTTGTGATTTTTATATTTATTTAGCATGTTTTAAGGAAAAAATCCTAGAATTGGTAAAAGAAAAAAAAATTATTATTAAAATGGGAAAAAACTAGTAAAAATGTTCGAAAAATTACATAAACGGGGCCCGCTCTGTACAAAGATTTTATGAACAAATTCTCAATTTTTCAATTTTGATGTGTTACTTTATTATTCCTGTTTGAAGCGACCTTCACGATAAGAGATATTTTAATTTTTACCAAAACTAGAGCACTTTATGTTAGTCATTATACGAAATTGCTTAAAAATACATTGACTATATTCACATAAAGAACTGCAAATTTTGAAATAAAACAGTTATTGATAAATCTGAAGATCAAAACACTTATACTGTTATGCAGAACATAAGCAAAAAATTTCAGCTAATTATTATCAAAACTTTTTGAGCAATCGCGGTCCCCGTTTGAGTTTTTCGAAAAAAACACATTTCGAGTAAAACGCATTTTAAAGTTTGACATCTTGTATAAAGTTATGGCATTTGCTTTTACTAAAACGCTTGTAGTTTTTGTTCTAGAGGAGGGAAAATAAAGTACTTGGTATTGTTATTAAGTTAATAAAATGGTCTATAAAATAAAATCATAAAAAAATTTGCCAATTTTTGAAAAAAATTATGGTTTTAGGGTAGTCTGATATCTTAAGGTACAAAATACATAAGGAATGATAGAGTAGTAAAAAATTGAATTAAAAAAAAGAAATTCCCTCTTATGATTTTAAAACAACACACTTCAAATAATGCTATTCCTAAATAATTGCTTCATCCGAATATTTAAGTAATATAGTAGAGTTCCGAGCACTCGGCCTTAATGTAGACCGAAGGGTAGCCGAATTCGTGAAAATGCCGGGTTATCGAGAATAGAATTATAAAAGAATAAGTACAATTGTGTGTGCGTTAGCTCAGAAAATATTGAGCTGCACTCATATGTATTGTTTGCTTGAGAATACATTAGAAATAAACTCCAAAATACCTTCAAACAAAGAAAAAGTACAGGCATGAAGGCATAGAGCATTTATTACGTGAAAATGAAAATTAATGAAAACATAGTATGAGTAATTTATTTACCTTATCATGCATAAGGAAAATTAAGTAGCGATTTTTTTGCAAAAAACTGGCTACTTTTTTTTTAAGATGTACGTAATGTTCTGTTGTCTTCCGCACTGCCTTGGGGCTGCGGTAGCCTAGTGGTAAAGGTATCGGATCATGGCAGGCATGTCATGAGCTCGAGCCCAGTACCTCCAAAGACCCGCCGTGAAGGGCAGCGATGCACGTTAAATCTGTCGAGAGAAGAAACATCCTCTCGTTGGGGTGGTGTGGTAGTTAGGAGGGGGCGTCAGCTTAGGTGTCGTCCACGTCACTTGACCATGGTTCAAAATTACGTGGCCCGTCGTCAAAAGCCCTCGTGTAGCTGAACAGTGTGACGTTAATATTCACTCACTCACTCCGCACTGCCTTCTACAGTTTCTGTTTTATCACGAAGACGGCGAATGAACAGTAAGTCCATTACTGACGCACCTTGTTCAAATACTGTAAAAAGGTTTGGACAGCCTCAACGCTAACGCCTTTATAATTTTCCGGTATTTATTCATTTACTGTGACAGCAGCAATAATTTCTGCATCGGAAACATTGTCTTGCTCGGTATCTCGTTGGCATTTTTTCGACCATCAAAGGTGTGTCAGAGTTATACGGACTGTCGGGTTATCGAGTGGCGAGTTTTCAAGACTCTACTGCAGGGGTGTGAAGCTCGCGGCCTACAATGAACATTTTTGTGGCCTGGCCAGTCTATTGGCACACAATAACATATAATAAAATATCAAAATTTCTCCCGAAATAGGAAAGATAGTAGCAAAGAAGATATGTCAGTGTAACAGGACGTAAACATTAAATTTTTCCTGATCTTTTATTTGTGTTTGTTATAATGTATTATTCGATATAAATTTACATTTCAAGAAATTTTTATTTTTTTACGGCCCACCTTGCATTAAGTCTTGTTTGTTTCGGCCAAGTTAGCCTTTAAGTTTGACACCTCTGCTCTACTTATTGGAAGATATTAATTAACAGCTTATTTTAAGCAATGTGACACTAGCAATTACAGTTTCCGAATATGAATATCTGTTGCTTTTATTGTTATTTTATATAATATTGGGACGTCGAATACATTAACTTTAGGTACTTAGTGTTGAGCCTGTTTCAGTGTATCTACTTTTAAAGTCTAATAATTTAAAATTTCATTTTTTCGTCAGAATTAAGAAGATAAAAAAATTATGAGCCTCAATTGCTTTATTCCAAAAATTTATTTAAATTACCTCTTGAATATTATTTAAAGAACAATTCTGAATAATGCAAATTTTTTTCATATTTTCTTTTATCTATTATTGTAAGAGTAAATGAAAATAAAATATAACTTTTACTCTTGATTATTGTTAAGTAACACAAATGAAACATAACACACTCATTAGTACTGTCAGAAATCGTGTAACTAAAACATAAAATATTTTTTTATTCAAATATAAGACCAACCCCGCTCTTTCAAAGTAAATGCCAATTCTAAAAATTGATCCTCATAAAATTCAATTGTTTCCAAGGTAATTATTGTGAATTAAGAAGCACTGCAAATTATGCTGTCTCGTGAAGTACTTTTAAGATTATGTACATTGTTTAAGAGCTCATTATATGAGCAAGGTTAAATGCAGATTAAGGTCATTTGCTGTTAAATGTTTGAAATTTAAAAACAGATCACATCATGTGTTTGTTAAATGAATTAGAAATGGCAAAATAGCATGATGTGGAATAATATATTGAAAAATGCTTAAATGTATTTAAGTGAGGAAAAAAATTATTAAAATACATGAAAAAGATTAAATATTTATCTAGAAAGTATTTTCCTGAATATATATATATATATATATATATATATATATATATATATATATATATATAAGGACTTTGCAACGAGTTTAAATGATTTTTTTAAAAAAGTTATTGTTATGTTAATTAACCTTTAATGTAGAAGTGAGAATAATAAGTGGTATACTAAGTATCACTATTTGGGAAATGGAAAAACATTCTGTGTGAAATGCAGTTTTTAAGATTATTTCTTGAATTAAAATACAGAAAAAGAAACACCACACACATACAATTTTTTCTTCATTCGCATGCCTCAAAATTGTTTATTGTTTTTGACGCTTGTAAATTTTTTTGCAATGTTTAAAAGTTATTATAACATTAATCTTACCAGAATTAGTAGCATTGGTACTGGAATGTTAATTCAGTGATTACTTATGCATTTATGAAGTAATATAAACTCAATTCCATATATATATACTGAATTTATGAAATAATATAAATTCTTCGTGCGCAAATCGAATCGCCAGCGAATAATTTGAACAGATGCTTAAATAATCCCATTGTAAAAAAGAATCAAGGACTTAAAATGGCCTTCAACTCTCCACCTTCGAAGCGCCACCTAGATTCTCAACATCCGCCTGCACAATGCGACGTTTTGCGAATCTATTGAGGGGGAAGAAAAAAAAACTTGTGTGAAGATTTTTTTTTTCTTTTTGTTCTAAAAAAGTATTTAATACCGATGTAAAATTGACTAATCTGAAATGAAAGGTGTTATTTACTTTCAAAGGTTCTGTTTATGAGTGAGACGCATCCAATGACAGTTTTCTATTCCCGGCTAGGCAAGGTCTACTCTGTCTTTCATCCCTACTGCAGTGGGTCGATAAATGAGTACCAAGCTTGCTTGGAGACTTAATCACTGGGGGTCTTGCTTCAGACTGACCACCTGATTGGGACATCTACTCATGCATCTCAGCGCCCAATGGTCACGTTTACTGGGATGGGCACAATAGGCCCTGGCCCTCATGGGTTGTTGCGTCCCCGAGTTTGAGTTTATTTATTTTCATCCTGATTTTAATAAAAGCATTTAATTAAAAGGTACCATTTCTAGTTAAATTCTGCTTGAAATACAGTAATTTGCATTTCTTATGATTTCTAAGAATTAAAGATATTTTGATTTAAAATTTCAATTCAGAGAGGACTAAAAATTCAAGTATGTAACTAAACGTAAAATATCTTTATATATTTTTCTACAATTATAAACTTCAAACATATAATACGAAACTGTATGTCAAATTGAATAAAACTATTAATGATTGTTTCTCAAGATGAATATTTTTCTACTTTGCTGGCTGGGTGGCGGGGTTGGTTTGTCGCTGGCCTTCTGCATCCAAGGTTGCGGTTCGACCTCGCCTCAAGTCGGTGGATTTTCATGATGCAGAAAATCGACAGCGGCCATGTCGTATGATTATATGGCATGTAAAAGATCCCTAGAGTGTTTGCTTGGCTTGGATGCTCTCGGCAAAATTAAATCCTGGTACAGATTGGCATCGTCAGAGCTCATGTGCCTCCCTCTAGGGAAGAACCTATAGGGCACCGCACTAAAAAGGGATACCAGCTTCCGGGAGATGTACTAGGTCTGCAATGGTTAATGACCAATTAGCAGCCCATTAGAAATAATATATATATACATATATATTTAACAAACGCTTAAAAATTTTTGCTTTCAGTGCACTGTAAATTATGAGTTTCAAACATATAGAAAATCATATTTCCCCCATAGTTAAATGAAATACTTGAGGTTCTTTATGCAACAAATAAAGAGGAAAAAAGAATGCAGCAATCAAAAGGTACAAAAAAAAACTTTTGGCAAGAAAATACTAAAACGGCAGAAAAATTAGGCATAATCATATGTATATATATTTACGAAAGAGGGGAGGAGGCAAGATTTTATGCTACGGATGGTTGGTTGTTTGGTTGGTTGGTTTTATTACCACAAAAGTCATGCATGGTCAAACCTTGCCAAACACTTATTAATTTACGAGAAGAAAATCTTGTATCCATATTTTGACAAAACTGATACGAAAAAAAGAGAAACTGAGTTCACAAAAAGGAGACGAAAATAGAGGAAAATTATAGAGGCATTCCGGGGACACGTCACTCGGGTTTACAAACCTCATAGGAGAAAAGAAGGATAACTTAGACATCTAGGGGGATTGGGTCATAAGTCTCGTACTTACTTTTAAAAAAGTAACTCCCATTCCCGCTTGGCTTGTTCTGCAAGACAAAATTTTAATTTTAGTTAACATCTTTGATTTCTTTTTAAAAGTTAAAATTTTAAAATGAATAAAAATCATTTAAATAAAATGATTCTGATAGAAAAACTATAATTTTTTTTTAAATATGCAGAAGTTTATTTCAATATTAAGGATAAGTTTGTATAATAAAAGTACGCAGTTGCTTAAACCAGGGGTGGTTCGCGAGATTTATTACAACTTTACAAATGTGAAAATTTTTTGTTTTTAGTGTAGTGTTTTGTAAGAAATAAATCCCACGACTTTGTTTCTTCTTTATAAAGTTGCTTCTGTCCATAAGGACTTAGAAGTGCGTTGAAGCGACTCCCTGCAGCATCACGCTTGATTCCTTTAAGTTTCCTGAAAAATTTTCCAACTTTAGAGATTTAGCACAAAAATTATGAACACTTTTGGAACAACTTACACCTGAGAATCGTCTTTTATTTCGAAAATAAAATTTTTTAAACATAAATCTCGCTCAATCTTAACGGATGAAAACCTGTAACATTAATTACGATGTGCAAATACACCCATTGAGACTGATTTTCAAAGAACAAGTGAAAGTGTTGAGAAACAAATATCTCACTAATTAAATAAATTAAACATAATTTGATCCTTGCATTATTATTATACTATTGATGTTTATACACAGGAAAAATAATGTAAACAATTATAATTAATTCTGTTTAAAATTTTCACTCCATTAAATGTTTGTAATGGGTCCAAAAGTAATATAAAGGTATATATTTTTATATGGGGTCCTCGGGATTATAATGTTTTTCCGAAGTGGCTCGCAAGGTCATTTGGGTTGGCCACCCCTGATTTAAACAGTGCTATATGCGTACATTAAAACTTTAAAAAAAGAAAAACGTTTAATGTATTAAGATCCTTAAAAAATACATTAAGACTACAAAAAACATGAAATGTATTAAAAGTGTGTTTAAACTAAAAGAAAGCGCTAAATGCATAAAGAAATTAAAAGGAAAAAAAACTAACAAAATGCACTAAATATGTAATAAACCAAATGCACAAGACTTAAAAAAAAACGAAAACAATTAAATAAATTTTTGATTATTTATTTGAGAGAAAGAAAAAAAAATGTGCGATGTATAGTATGTTGAAATAACAATATGTTTCATGTGTCACAATGTATGTTTTTGCAAATAAAGTCAAATAGCTAGGTCAGTATGAAGTGATGTACTCATTTAGTCATATTCTTTATTCAAAACATGCTTCTAAATGAATGAAAGAAAAATCGTTGAACAAACCTTTCCAGTTCTTGTTCGAATGTCCAAAAATTGTTGTTCTTATTATCAAGGTTAACTTAATGTGTTGATGCTGCGCACATACACACACAAACCACATATGAAATTATTAACATCTGCTTAAATAACGCTGTAGTACAGGGATGAGCATTAAGTCGATTGCAATCCACCGATGGACCGTCAAGACATTTGGGGGAGACCGTCTTTACTAAGACCTAAGATGCGCATACTAAAAGAAACATATTTATGAAACTCCAACGCCAGCTAAACTAGAGAATCGGCTTTTCACAACAATGCGATTGTGTTAATCGATTTATATAAATGATTCGATAAACGTATAGATGACAAATGTACTTTCAATGGAAACAAACGATGACGCTTAATAAGTTCAAAGCCTCTATATGAGAAAAAAATGATCACTGCGATGCCACCGTAGAAATAAATTTTCTCCCACACGGCAACTGAAAGGGGAGAATAAGTAATGATGATCAGCTCTTCTCGCGATAGCATGGGATTGGCTATGGAGACATCCCACACCCCGCCCTTCCAAGGGATTGGATTTTCGAGTTAATCGTTCGGTTGAGTTGATGTCTATCGATGGCGCGGGAATCGGTAGTGAACGAATGTAAGTACATACGTCGGTTTCAGATTCATCAGTTCACGTTTGTTCTCTGCTCGATGCATTGAATACATCCACGTGTTATGGTCACTCATAGTTGTTCTAGCATTACACTTGTCAATTTTGCATTATTTTTGTTTTTGTAGTACCTACGCCACTGGGTGAACCGCAACATCTTAAAAACATTAGAACCCTGGAAAAGTTCGCCCACTCCAGCTCTGGTGCGACTTTAATTGAACTAAAATCAATAGGAAAGACACAAATAAAATTCATAAAAGTCAGTAAGTTTTGTCTTAAGTAATATAAAATGTTATTCTACTCAATAGGATATATAATTTAGAATGATATCTGAAAAAAGATGAAAATATGGAGGAAAACGTAATTGTATGTACCATGGCCTAACTTTCATCGTAATGATATGTAAACAAAGACGTAGACGTAGTTGTAAATTCTCAAGGAAATCGGTAATATCGCATACATGTACTAAAAAATATGTAAATAACTAAGATAAATCTTAGAGATCCCAACTTAATGAATGGTTCAATTATAATCCTAGAAATTTTAACATCCGAAGGAAATATCATATTAACCAATTTTGAATAAATACACTTCATGCCTCCAGACTTTTTTTCTTTTAAGTATTTTAAAACTTTTTTATCAAATTTAAAATGTTATATCTTTCAAAAACCCTTCAAGATAATTACATAGGTATAACATATTTCTTGTATATATATTAAAAACATATGTGTGGGTCTAAAGTAATTTTTAAATTTTAAAATATATATTTTTTAATTAACAGATATACTAATACTCTGCGACAGATTTATTTTTAAAATTTTGTGAACTATTTTGAAAAAATTTGCTTCATTTTTCGACATAATCACACATAAATCAAAAATCCCTGCTTAATCATAATATAGAATCTTTCTGTTAAAAATTATTAAGAAATTGCTACTTCTCAAGAATTATTGATATTGTTATGTGTTTTTATTAAAAGTTGATACACCACTTTTTTAAAATATCTTTAAACTTTGAAAATTTTAGAGTAGTTTTTTTTTATACAGGGGGAAGTTTTCCTACATCTTGTTTATTAAACAATTAAAAAAAACTAAAAGGCTATATCTTTGCAATTTTTTAAAAAAATTAGTTAAAAGTAGAAGAGAAAAAAAAGAAAGAAAGAAAATAAAATCTAGTCTGCCGCTTACTGTTCATAGGAAAGTCAAATAAATTTAAAATCCGTAACAAGTAAGTCTTAAAAAAACTGAGACAGAGTGAAATAATAAAAACATATTTAAAAATTATTAGTTAGGAAACGGGAGGGAGAGCCATCACCTATAGATATAACACTCTCCCGTAATATTAAATCAAGGAAGGCAATTTTTAGCTTTACTTAATCATATACACTTATTAGGGAATGAAAAACGAAAAACTTTAAAGAAAAAACTAAGTTAAAATTATTCACACTATTATTAGAAATTACCTCTTATAAATGCATAATAAAGCAGCTGAAATTATTGATTAGCAATCGATCTAATAAGACGAGAAACGCCATTTTAAAGAAAAGCTTCTTTGTTTCAAAAAGTCTATTGGGGACTATTAGGGAACGCAGCAACAGAGGCGAAAATAAAGATTTCTTTAAGGAATTAATAATATAAATTTTCTGTGCGTTTTCTTAGAAAACCGTTACTATTTTTAGCTATCTGACTCAGTGATTCCTGTTTACTTAACAAAATACATGTCAATTTTGTAGATACTCGATTGTAAGTACTGATACTTGGTATAATCTAATGTTTTATGGGTTCACAGTGATTTTTTTTTTAAATTTGAATAAAAATATTAAATTCATTATTATATAGATCTCAGAAAGTGGTTAAATTGTTTTTTTTGTTGTTGTTGTCAATTTCATCCAAAAAATGTCATTTTTTTACTAATGTTATATTTAAATTTTGACTTCACACCCGCATAACATAGATTATAATTTCAGTTTCAATGTCTTATTTTAAACATTTAAAGCAAATTTTATGAGGAGATTTCTTAAAATTTTGCTGCTAAAAAATAAAATGTTTATAACTATATGGGACTATGTAAATAACAATAATAATCCTTATATATACGCGTACAATATACATATTTATAATAATTATTGATTACCTATGTATGTATATATATACATATGTTTCGGATATATATAGATGGCGCGAATTCAATGCAATTGTTATGCAATTAGTTGTGCAACTGTAACCCCAACTGAGGAGTGATGAGTTCAAAGGGAAGAGAGAAGCGATAAAGAGGAACTGAGAAGGAATTTGAGATTGTATGGGAGCTGAATAGTTTAATTTATTTAGTCGTAAGATAAAGTTGTTATATTTGTTAAGAAAATGTTTAAATTGTTTTAACGTAGGTAGCATTAAAAACAACAGTGTATGTGCGTGTGAACTAAGACAAATTAATATTGTATTTTTAATTTTTACAACAAAAAAAATTAGGCATCTTTCAGAAACTAAATTTTTACATATTTTTAATTTCTGAATTCCGTAAGTATCTAATTCAATTTCATACAGTAAATATATATAATTAGTGGTTTTCACGACTTACATTACAACTTATGGTAAATTATTACTGACCATTTTACAAAATACTATCAATAATCTTTTTGTTAAAGCTATAATTTAAAAGTAGTAAAAATCTGATTAAATCTTTAAAAAAAAAGATGTCTACTTTATATAAGTTAAGATTTTTAGGTTTTTTGTAACTCAATACACAAATTATTGATATTATTAAGAAACTCTTAAAAACTTACAATAATTATAATCAAAAAAATTTTATAAAATTTCACAACATTAAAGTTCTTAATACTTCTTAAATGAAATCATACTAATTTTAATGTTTTAACAAATCAAAAGCTTGCCATAAGGTAGACCTGTTAGCACTTGTTAAGCTAATTACATTTTTAAGAAAAAGATACACGATTAAAAATCATTTTTATTTGTATAGATATCTGGATGTTATAATAGTTTTTGGTAAAAATAATGAATATATCTCTAATATTGATTTTTATCCCAATTACTGAACTTAATTAAAAGTAACAATAAACCACTTACTACAAATCAACTTAGAGCATTAGAATAACCTATTAATTTTCAAAATGTATACAATCGTAATAAATTCAACGTTATTGGTTTGATGGTATATGTATATATTCTTTATTTTTTTAATTTACTTATTAATTAATTTATTTTTTGTTATATGCTTCTTTTCAATTCTACCTCCTTTTTTGATTTAGCTACTTTTATTTATATGGTACCATCACAGCCGGCTCTAGCAGTTTTTCCGCCGAGGACAAAAATGAAAAATGGCGCTCCTCTCCCCCTCTCTCTCTATATATATATAAGAAAACTTATAGTGTCATATTTTGTCGTGGCGAGTGACTGATGTTAATACGACCGAAAGGTAGGGTGGGTGGTGAGTGATTCCTGTATTACGTGGCGAGTGGACGATTACTGTAGTATAGAAGAGGCAGATTGGAAAGTTTATCCGTTTTATTCAACATTTAGGCATTTCTACATCACAAGAAGCAAACATAATGGCACAAACACAGAACAAAGAGCAACAAGCAAACACACAATGCACGACAGCCGGCGGTTGGCTACTGATGCGACGCTATTAAAACTTATTTAATTTCTAAAACTTTGAACCCAGTTTCCTAATTTCACATCGCATCATGATTATAGTTAAAATTAAACACTAATCTTCTATTGACAAATTAACTTTACACTAAATTAACAGTTCGATCGTATAGTGGTAAACAATTGTATTTATTAACAAACATACTGAAAACAAAGTTAAAAGTTACAAAGGCGGTACTTATCTGAGTGAAAGGGGAGTGGATGAGGGATTGACCCCGGGCAGGGAGTTCTCTCTCCAGACGGGTGGTACTTCTGCAAATATGAATTAAGGGGGAAAAGCCACGAGAAATGTCGTGTCCGTTCTTTTAAAGCGGACCGCACCACTTCGAAAAGAATACGCTACGGATTCATTACCGTCAATTCTACCACCCTGATTGGACTCAACAGTCCACGCAAGAACACAACCTTGCCGGCCGTAAAGTCCGTTGACCTGAGGCACACCCCAAGTTCCTTAAAGCCTGCTTCCTGTAAACAGGGCAAATATAAAAACTACAATTGTATCTCGGGGACCGGCGGCCTCACATCACTCCTCCCCTCTTTCAGATTAACAAAACTAGAAATAAAGAAACACAAAAAATTCATTGAAGAAAATGTAAATACAAAATGCAATAGCGTCAGCAGTTCCAACACAAGAAAAATTCATTGAGGAAAATGTCCATATCAAAAATGTAATAGCATCAGCAGTTCCAACACAAGAAAAATTCATCGAGGAAAATATCCATATCAAAAATGCAACAGCATCAGCTGTTCCAACACAAGAAAAATTCACTGAGGAAAATGTCCATATCAAAATGCAAAAAATATCAGCAGTTCCAACAGTTCCGTCGTCCTTTCAACAGGCACTCACGGACTCCTGGTCACGAACGGCTGTCCACGTCTCGAAGGGAGAAAAACAAGAAATACGATGTCCGGAGCGTTCTAATCTTGGTGAAACTTTAGCGTAACAGTTCCTCGGTCTTGTAGTAGTAACCCGGTGCTGTTTGAATCTTGTAGGGGTTCTTCTCGTGGTGCAAGGGGGTACATCCGAAGATCTGACTCGTCGGGGTTCATCTCGTGATGCAAACTAGACCCAACGCACCTGAAACAACCATGGCATGATGTTCTGAAAGAGAGAAAACACGAACACTCTCCTAGGAGAAATAGCATCAGTAGAGAATATAAAATAGGGAGAACAAATTTTCCCACTCTTCCACAGGGCTTTCAGATACCCGAGGTCCCCATTTCGTCCACCAATCACTCAAACGTAAAAAAAAATTCAAGAATTGTTAACTAAAAAAAATTATTAAACAAAAAATTTGCACACAAAAAAACAACAAGATAACTGCATGTTAATCCTAATTCCTTAAACGTTGCGAGAGGAGAGAGAGAAAAGAACAAAAATTCAACTATACTAACAACTACAATTAAATTCATGTCCCGAACAAATAATTATCGAATAAGATGAGACATGGGTCACCGAACAATTCACAAGGACTACATATATAAAATAACAAATAGAATAAATTGAATAATCCCAATTAATCATGTGACACTAAATGCAAAAATATCAAGTCAAGTAACGCATAGTAAATTCAAAACATACATATATCATAGCTTTGACACTAACACAATAATCACACATACAAACATAAAAAAAATTCTGATAAAGAAATAATTACAAGTGAAACAGACATAAACAATAAAAGAATGTGACAATTTTAGTTGAGACAAAAAAAATTTCCAAAAAGAAAAAGAAAAAAAACGGAACCATGATAGCACTAAGAAAACAAACAATATATAACCATATAACATTGAAATTATGACAAGGAATAATATGATGTGCATGTATTAGACAACAAAAAAATTCTTGTAACCTTTGACAATGCTCAATATCCTAAGAAATTGCAAAGAAAATTCACTAAAAGCATTGATTACAATTTAAAACAATTATTGCAAATTAAATTTAGAAATGAGGGGTTGACACCGGGCAGGGAGTTCTCTCTCCAGACGGATGGTACTTCTGGAAATATGAATTATGAGGAAAAAGCCACGAGAAATGTCGTGTCCGTTCTTTTAAAGCTGACCGCACCACTTCGAAAAGAATACGCTACGGATCCATTACGGTCAATTCTACCACCCTGATTGGACTCAACAGTCTGCGCAAGAACACAACCTTGCCGGCCGTAAAGTCCGTTGACCTGAGGCACACCCCAAATTCCTTAAAGCCTGCTTCCTGTAAACAGGGCAAATATAAAAACTACAATTGTATCTCGGGGACCGGTGGCCTCCCATCACAACATATTTACAGCGAAGAGCATAGAGAGAGAACTTTTCAGAGGCTTGCTATTTATATTCAGCGGGACATCACGGGACTTAGGAGGTGGATGGATGTAGTTTCAAAAGTCTCCGGAAGGCGGGTAACCAATTAAAATAATTACATGGTTGTCCTGAAAGACTAGACATTAAATAATTCAAGAGCTATTACAGATTAAATTATTGGAATTATTACACACACACACACACATATATATATACATATATATATGGCATGTTAGCCAGAATCAGTCTTAATTTTTAAAAAAGGATCTTTATTCGATGAAATCTGTACAAGTTCTGATGTTGAGAGGCTGAGAGAAAAAGAACGCCAAAGTGAAATCTAAGTGTTTTACCACTTAAGCCCAGATGTGAGAAGTACCTCTGATTTTATGAGTGTACTTGAAAGTTAATGATGACATATAGGGCTATTAAATATAATGATCTGGGATCAGAAATGTTTAGTGGTTAGGCCCTCTGTTTCTGAGAAATAATTAGTTGATTAATTTAATACTTTTAGATGTAATAGAAAATAAAAGTGCTATATAGGGAATCTAATTTTAATCTCATTTAATTATCCTTACACACACAAACGTATATATATATATATTATTTTAAGTCTTAAAAAATCAAAATAATTCGAAATTAAGGACTTAATTACTTTTTATTATTTCAAACGAGTGAAATGAAAGAGAAGAAATCGTTTATTTAAGCATGCCAATTTCTTCGAAAAATAGTCTACTAATGGTAGGGATCACAAGCGTTTGTTTAAACTTTTTTGTAACTACACTCAAGACTAAAATAAAACATCTCCTGTGGCTTTCTATCTACTAAAACCTTTTATTTCCCTTGTCCCCTTTTGGACAGCTGAAACTTGACATCGTAAGGTTGAAAGAAATGTCTGTTGTGACGTCACTTCGAGTTGGGGAGTAAGTTACTAATGAAAGATGTGTAAACATATTAAAGTTCTCATGCTTTAGCGTATACTTCCCGCCTCGAACCCGTTAAGTTTCAACAAAAAAGTAAGATACGTTAAATGAAATACCAAATTTTAACCCAATAATATTTCAGAAAATATATCAAATTTTTTGTAACAAAATAAAAATATTTTTCAAATTTGATCCAAATGCCGCCCCAGGCAGGGGTCCGGTTGTCCGGCCTAGAGCCGCCCCTGGTACCATCGGTTATCTTGTTCGGTAATTTTTAAAATTAGTAAGTGTATTATTTTTCAATTTTACTCTTCCTGTCTTTTTAAAGTTTTGTATGGTTTTCATGTATCCTAAGTAAAATTTCAAACTGGGAATTTCAAAGCAGTTTCTTGTGTGCTTTTTTGAGGCCATCATTATTGGTGGGCCCTTGCTCATGGGTCCGTTTTTACTTTTACTGTACTAGGTTTTTAACTTATGTATTTTCGATTTAACTTTGACGTTTTTGGTTATGTTACTTATTTTTGGGTGTATTATAGATTTGTATTTTACTATAGCACTTTCTCTTAGGTTTTACATTTTTAGAAATTATTTTTAGCTTTACAATAGAACAAAAAAAAGTTGTCTGGATCCTAGTTGTGTCACCTGATTCGGTGACAAAAAAAGATCGCAAAATCTTGACAAAATTTTCTTGTCAAGTTTGTAACCTTGTCAACCTAAAGGAAAAAGTAATACAACCCGGACTGGTTTTTAATCGTTTCTCGGACAACGGTCAGTTATTTTTTCTCTCAACGCTCATTTTGAAAGTTTGGTTTCAAGCAGCCCCGGTTATTCTTGAATGAGTAAAAGTAAAGCTACGACTGAAATTTTTTTTTAAAAAAAGAAAAAAAAAACTTTCGAATGAAAGAGGTAAAAGTGAAGTGATAAATTGCTGTATAGACGAAGCACTGATAGTATCTAGGTATGAATGTTTGAAATGTGGCGCAAATATGCGTTTATTTGAGAGATAGAGAATGATTGATGGTTACGAATGGCACTGTCGTAGCCAAGAAAAAAAAGATAAGCCCGACGATGAGTACAGGAGTGCAAGGAAGGGCACGGTGTTCAGTGTTAGCCACTTGAACATGTGTAATATCTTGCATCGCGCTGGATATTGGAAGAAATGTGCGGTCAATGATTTTAAAATTAACAAAAACATCCTGATGGATTGGTATGTTTCGCCGTAAGGTTTGCGAGACTGCTTCAGAGAATGAAAGTTTTATCGAGTCAAAATACGGTCAGTGATTTTCAAAACTGTTTAAATATTCATAATATTAGCATTGTCAATTAAATCTACCTATATAATGCATGCATATTTCCATCCTTTTTTTCTATTACCATTAAGAAATTGTGTGTATTTTTTCGTTTTCCACGACTTTAAAAGCACGTGATTTCTTTTGGCGAAGTTGACAAAATCTTTTGGGGCCAAAAAATAAAAGTCAGAACTAAGATTGTGACAAATCTATACGGAACTTTATCACTAACCTTCTGAGTCGTCTTTTTTAGGGAAATTTAATTCCCTACCTATTTCCAATCAGCTCCAAAAAAAGAGGACAGGATTCCTTGTTATGCAGATTAGATAAAGTATTTAAGTCAAACAGAATAGTAAAGTTATAGCAGTAGGAGAGAGAGATTGAAGTAAGAGTTATAATAGTGAATTTAGAAATACATTATTGGAGATTTCTAGGAGGATAAAATCTCAGAAAAAGCTGAGCTGAACTGCAGTGTGGTAAATATTGACTAAAGTCTCATTAAAGCTTTATATTAGGAGTGAGATTAAAGTTAAATGTTCAATAGGAACATTATTGAATATAAATCTGGGATCTCTTATCATGGTAATCTCTGCGTGATCTATATTCTAATTGTTAATTAATTGGATCATTAAATATTTAAATTTATTTAAAGGAAAGTCCCTTTTAAACCTCATAAAACTATTTAGATATATTTGTTAATAAGTCTTTGATTCTATTTGGAAAAGATAACCAAATAAAGAAAGTTATTTATAAAAATGGCTACTGGCTCTTATATGGCTCCAACTTATTCTCGTTCTCAAAGTGAGGTGAAGGTCCCCACCTTCACCTCACTTTGAGGGGACCTTCACAAGATTTTACCAAAAACAAAATTTCCTTTACTATTTTCTTTTCTTTTTCAGCCCAGTGATATAAGCAAATATAGGGTAAGATTGGCGCCTTCAGAAAATGATTAAACCTACAATTTAATCGTAAGTCTAAGAATGGGCCAGTGTATGGCCATTTCATTATGACTTCTACTGTGTGTGTGTCTTGTTATATTTTTATATATTACTTAGCTCTATGTTACATTTATAGTTTACAATCCCGTCACCCAAGAGGAAATTAGAAACCCTATCCAAACAGGCGTTTTCTACTCTTTTTCGAACAGCGGTCAGTTTTAGCCCAACGATCGACTTGGAAGTTTTGTTTGAAAATGGCGCCGATTTTTTTAGAATGGTTAGGAAAAAAATGGATAAAAGGTAAGTGACGAGTGGAGTTTTCCTATTTTTAAATTAAAGGTAAGAAAGAAGTTATTTATTGGTGTATAAAAGATAGATCAATTACATCACGGAATAAATGCTCTGAATATGAGAAGGATATGCGTTTGTTCGAGAGAAAGGGAGATTCACGTTGCTTAAATCAACCATTCTCAATCTTCCTGTGTTCTTCCCACTACGCATTTTAGAAACTCCGTTTTTTTTCTACAATTTTAATAAAGGGGCTATTTTGAAAACGATGTTTTTCTCAGAAGCCTTTACAAAAACTATTTTCTTTGACGAATTTTTTTTTGGTGTAAAAAAAGTCAGGAGGTTTAACGAAGACTCTACAAATTAACAATTATATGCGTATGCGCTTATTAGATATGTGACGGATCCATCTGCGTCTTTTTCTTAATATAATCTTCTTGGGAATCTATCAATTCGAGTTTATTCTCAACCAACCCTCTGAAGAAGAAACCTTGATTTTGTAAATTAGGTCGGCTATATATAGTCTAGATTTTTAAGCTAGAAAGAGAGAAAGTGAGGAGCTAGAGAGGAGATGATAGATTGCTACTGATCAGGTATTATTCAGTTTTATATTTCAGATAGTGGATAAGTGAAAGAATTAAAGCGATGATTGGTCACTACAGTGTAATTAGGGATGGGATAAATTGCAAAGTAGATTCGATCTAGAATTAAGTAGGTCGATATTTAAAGTCTTCTCATTTCTTGCGTATCTCGCTATTAATCCACATATTGCTTAGTTGGAGAACATCTCTCCTCTTTGAAATTACTTGAATTGTTGCTAATGGTGTGATCAATGTATAGATTGTTTTTAGATATGGCTAGTCTTTCTTTCCTTCCTCCCACATCTCTAGGTGAGAACGAGAGAATATCTCGTTCTTCACAGATAGATACAAGTTAAGTTAAAAAGAAAAAAATATAATTTGAAACTTACCATTTTCTTCTCACAGTTGCAGGAATCACTTCTAAAATATTACCTTTCAGTGAAATGAAGTGGTTTTAGAAGAAATCCAGGGTGCCCTTTTTTATGTCTGCAGAGAAACATACCGTTCTATCTGCTGATCTACAGTCTACAATGAAACAGAATTTCCCAAGACCACATTTTGTTTACCTGCAAATTTATTATTTTGTTATTTATCCAAAGATTAATTTCATGAGGGAAATACCAAGTAATGTTATAGCTTCTTTATAATTTATAAAAATTAGTACAGCATGAAATTTCATTCCCAAAAAAATTACCTCATACTTTTAAGTTTCCGAAAAATTCTATATATTCCGCGGGAAAATACCTTAGGGTACTAGAATAATGATGATGCTTCGGTGGGTTGTTTTTGCCATCTCTTTACAAAATTATGAATTCACAAGAAACAAAAAAGGGGGCAAAACATAAATTGAGCGCCCGTACGCTGTACACGTAAAAATCAGTTCAGACCCGAAGTGTGCGCTTACAGTTCACGGGAAAATCAGTTAAGTTGTTAAAGAATTTAAGAGTTGGAAAAATATGTTGAGACTGTGTGGGGAGTTTGAAAAACTATAAATCATTCTTGTTCATTTTAGAAAAGAGGAATATATATCAGCACACTTTTTATATATGTCTCTAATTAAATTATTTCAGCATAAAAAAAAAGATTAAGAAAAGTTTGAAGTTTAAGAAAAAAAAATTATTTTAATTTTTCCTGAAAGTAGAAATTTTTTTAAATATTTTACAACTTTAAAATAAAGATAAGATATCTTTCTTCAATTAAATTAACATACACTTTTTTTTTCTTCTGCATGAGCATTACTGGAATTTCAAAATATACATAATATCTTTAGTACAATTATCTCAATTTTTGAAGCATGGTAATAAAAAGAGGTTATAAAACTTTCTTCGAAATAACTGAATAGATAGTAAAGCCGCAGACTTTTTCAATAAAAAAAAATGTTTCGATTTGGTCTCTTCGAAAAAGTAAAACTGGTACTAAAGAAAAAGAGAAAAAAAAAGAGAGAGAAAATCGTCATTTTCTACCCGAGGGTAGATACGACATAAATTTAATAAAATTCGAACCAAAAAATTTTCCTTCGACGAATGGAAGTCTTCACCGATAGGAGAGATATACGAAATGGAAAGAAAAAATCTTACTATATAAAACTACGCGCGTACGATATAACTGAGGAATCATTTTGAAAGGTCCCTTGAAAGAGTAGTTGCTTTTTCAAAAAACATCTTACGAATTTTCATTTCGCTCTACATTTGCATCTCTTAATTTTAAAAGTAAATGCATTTTATGCATGAAATATTAATTTTTGTATCTTTTTGCTCCTTTTTTTTCTTTTTTTTAAATCTCTAACCATTGCTGCTATGGATAATCCCCCTAAAATGTAAATAAGACCCGACTCAAAGACATATGTATTTTCTGGTTTCAATTAAAATCTTCTTTTAACTTTTTCTGAAATTTGTGAGTTCCCACAGTTTTTTTTCTGAAATAAATTCAAATGTGTAAGTTGAGGATTTTTGAAAATGTACTAATTGAATTTAAGAGCTATTTATGGAAATACTTTAAATATGTTTATGTATACTTGTATCAATGCGTACAAAAAATATATGACACGTTCTTATGGTCTTATAGAAGCTAAAATTTATATTTCATTTTTAATTATAGAGCAAATAAATGTTGAACCTGTGTTAACATTTGATTATTAAATATTTATAATTCGTGTAAAATAATAATAAATAGAACAAAATAGTGAAAGAGTTGTTTTGAAACAAAAGGCTGAAGAATTAATGAACCTCTTGTAGATGCTTCGAATCTGATTTGTTAATATTAAATTATTTCCTGTCATTATTCAAAAAAGATTCTTATTTTTGCATTACTTTTTTTCTTTATCTAATGGGCTTCACTTTGACAACCAAGCCTTTGCAGATACGACAAGTTCCCAGGTGTCACAGGCATTTCATGCATGGCACCATCTAGTGGTGTGTGTGGCTCCCGCTTCCAAATTTTTGACGCTTGAATATATTAAAACTCTCACCGGATGCTAAATATTATGATTTTCCCGAGAGTATCAGAGTCAAATAGACTCCGAATGGTCTTTTACATGCCATATAATCGTACGATTTTCTCATCCAGAAAATCTATTCGCTTCAGCCGGGATAGAACCCGTAACCTTTGGGTTACGAGGCGGACACGCTACCTCTAAGCCCCCGAAATAACACATTTTTCGATTAAACATTCTTTAATTAAAATATTAGACCACGCGAGCATAGCTTTAATGTTGACCCAGAGATAACAGTGTATGTTAATATATATCACTTAATACAACTGAAATTCTAATCGGCATAACTACATAATTTGAGATATGCATATGAATTTTATTCGCTTAATAGGTTTCGATCAATCTTATATTACATTATGGGCGAGATCAAGCTGTGTACTAATTAGAATTCATTTTCATTGGGGCAAAATGTTAAACAGGTTGTCAAATCAATCTAGTCAAGTCAACTCAGGCTTATAAAGAACAGAAAAGAGATAATCGAAAGTGGATATCAAGTTATTAATTTGTCCAATGGAATATAAAACAAAATTCCTATTGTCAGAGAGCTGCAGACGTTCAGTGTGGATCTTGCAACTATTTCACTGTACATACATTTGCTTTATTTTGATTTGTATAACTTGTGACGGGCTCATCGTGTTTTCTGCTAAAAACTCCTCTTTGGGGCCGAAAAAATGCAAATTCTTTCCAACCAAATCCAGAAGCGAAGCGTGAATATGCAAATTAGAAACCTTTTAAATAGCAGAAGTTTAACGTAAGCGTATGACATATTGGGAAGTGATTAGGCTTGTCTGAGTTTAAGCGCGTGAACTGAAGGAAGAGAAGAAAGCCGTCATAGAGTGTGAAGCTATCCGTGATAGAGCGATCAAGCCAAGGTGGATGCTATTCCACGCGAGATAAACAAAAGATATTTAGGATCCGAGAGGATTGCGGTTAAATAAGAGATTAAGGTAGAATAGTTCTGTTATCTATTAGGACTGTGTATAAGTTAAGATTAGTAATAGGCAAGAAGAAAGTGATTAAAGTCGCGCTTATTTGGTAATACGTATTGTGTGTTTTCTCACCTCAGATCCGCTAAGTTATAATATAAATATTATCATTATTAGTGTTTAAGTTAAGACCTTAATAAAGACATTTTAAGATCATGGCAACGCCTGGTTCTTCATTCACTCTCACCAGTAGCGCACACATGAATTATTCAAGGGGGTGTCCGGGGGTGAAAGTCCACCATTCTTGTATCATGCTCCTTTTGATTTTGTCGATTTTGGGGAACAAAACGCAGTAAAAAAATAATTATTGAATAAATAATTAGCATTAATTAATAAAATTAATCATTAATAACAAATACTTAATTAAATTTTACGTACTATATACTTAGAATTATAATCAATCGGAAAAAGATCAAGGGCTTTGGGGGGGTCCGGACCCCCAGGACCCCCCCTCCTTGTGTGCGCCACTGATTCTCACACCTCTAGGTCACGAAGATAATTTAGGAGTAAGGTATCACCCACTGGCTAATACCTCACAAACTCAGAACGATGTATTAAAAACTGTAGCGATTGCTGTACTTCTCACATTGCTTTACTCACTGACAAAGCAATAGAGATAAACGTTAAATATTGTTTTATGATTTGAAAATTTTGATTTTTATTTTAAACTTTGTATTTTTGGCCGGCAGAAAAAAAAATGTCAGCAATTTAAATTGTTCTATAGAAAAAGTTCCTTGTTTCTTGAAAGGATTTATTGCAACTGAGACAGTACGTCTTGGAAGAAGTGAGCCTCAGTAGGACCTAAAACATAATTGAAAAAAGCCAGCTTTAATATAATAAAACAATAAATAACTTGCAAATTTACATTTCTTAATCTTTCAATGAAATCTTACCATACGTATTTAAACGACTTGTTAAGGAGTAGTGCAGGGGTAGGCAAATACCGGCTCACAAAGAGTATGTCTGCTGCCCATCACGGCAGTCAGGAAACCAAATAGACAGAAAATGCTATCATACCTGGGTCAACATATATTTGTAAGCAAAGTTATTTTTTGCATGAAGAACACTAAGAGTAATTAAAAATACGTTAGCTGACATTAACTTGCAAGCTGTGTTGAGAATTTCAACAAGCAATCACTCGTGATTTCAAAAAGAAATTGCAGAAAAGTGTGATGGGGCACATTTGTCTCATTAAGGTATCCGACTACGTTCGGAACCGTGATTTTGCAAAGCGCATAAATGGATAATTTTCATGATATTTAGTGTCACTTAGATTAGAATATATGCATAAAATTGTTTTAAGGACATTTTGACAAAAAAAATTATTTAAATACAATATTTTGGTAAAAAATTAAATTAGAATAATCTTTTTTTCCAAATGTTCTCCTTTTGTGAAAAGTGCTTCTATTATAATAATATTTTGCCTGTATATAGATTAGACCTCTCTACAGAGGCTTAACTAGAATTTTTGAAATATATAACTTAGAAGTGGGTTTATACTCTTATTTTACGACAACAGAGGGGAGCAATTTTAAGAAAAAAAACGCCAATAATTATTTTAATTGGTGGTAACTCTGAAAATAATGTGAATTTTTCAAAAATTCTAGTTGAGTCTCTGTAGAGAGGTCTGAGTTATATACTGGCAAAATATTATTATAATAGAACCATTTTTCACAAAAGAAGAACATTTGGAGAAAAAAATTATTCTAAGTTAATTTTTTGCCAAAATATTATATTTAAATAAATTTTTTTTTGTCAAAATCTCCTTAAAACAATTTTACGCATCTATTCTAATCTGAGTGACACTAAACATCATGAAAATTATCCATTTATGCGCTTTTTTAAAATCACAGTTCCGAACGTAGTCGGATACCTTCAACTGATTCTAAATTTAAATGGTCTTCGAAGCCTTCTTATATCCTTCCCTTTCACATTGTGACCTCCCAGTCAAAACAATTCCACGTCCCAGCACTAGTGCATACAAATGAGTCGATCTTGACAAGACGTTGTTTTAATCACTGGAATTGTAGATGTACCATAAATCCAATTCTTTTTGAATATATGCAATTATCTCAATTTTTGTTATTTACTCAAATATGTCAGTGAAAAAAATCGATCAGGTGTTTAACGAAGAATAAATACTAATTATGAAAATTACTCACTACAAACAGCTCGGACACATTTACAAAAGCATTCATGCATGCAGAATTCTCAAATAAAACACACAAGTAATATAAAAAAAATTAAGCCAATTCCTACTTAGATGAACAAAGAAAATTTTATTTTTGCTACTTTTTATTAAATAGTTACAATTAATATAAATATTATATACATTTGGCAGAAACATAACATTAAGTGGTAATGAATTTTTATTAATTATCCTTAAAGTATTGTATTGTCATCCAAAACAATCGTGTATATCGTAAAAACGTGAGATAAAAAACCTTTTCAAGTTTTGACACAAGTCGTCAAAATTGTCGCTAAGTCGCCAACATATCTGTATTTGTAATTCTTTAAATAATTAGTTTTAATCAATAAATTTTTATTAATTATAATTAAATTATTGTATTGTCATCTAAAATAATCATGTATATAAAATTTCAGCTCAATTGAGCGTTTTAAAATATATTTTATTAACGATTGAAAATTCCACCAAGATAAATAAGTAAATAGAGAATGCGAGCTAATAGTACGAATTGAAAAATGAAATTGAAGTGTTTTAAGTGTACAATAAACTTTCAAATTCGTAAAAATTGATGAAATTTTCGATTTTTCCCTTTTAGCTAATTCGTAGTGCTTTCAACCACTGCTACTGAATGCAAAAATAATTTTTCAATTCCAACAATTTTTATGGAATTTATGCTCTTTTCAATTAGAGCACCTGTTTGACCACGCCTTTTTGTTTACATCCTGTCAATATTATAAAAAAGAAGAAATATTCATAAATATTAAAAATTAACGATAAATATAAGTGAAAAAATGACCTCAGTTATGGGCAGGAAAATTTTAGAATTACCTGTTTTCTTATAAGGATATATATAGTTCGAAATCACAGTACACTTTTTGTGATAGGTTATTCTTAGTAATTATAGTGTGATTAAAGAGACATATTTTATTCTTTATATAATTTTGAATTTAAATTTGTTGTATTTAAAGTTATTGAGTTTGAATGATTTTAAATTGCATTTTGTCATATTTTTCAGATGATTGCATCAAAATATTAATCATTCTTTTCCTACTAAAATTTTATTTATTACTGAAGATTAGGTATGTTTGCTATAACAACACAAAGGGAATCAGTCAATAACTTGTAAATAATATGGTATCCATTAATTATAGTAATAATTTCTTTTATCAAATGTGGTTGAAGAGTTATAATCATTATGCAGATAAAAACCTCTCTTCGTACAAGCGAAATTTTGATTTTTGTCGCTTCAATAACTTTAAAATGTTCCCTGCGAAATTAGTTTTTCCCACTGCAGTGAAAATTTGCACAAATATTCTTCATCGATGTAGAACAAATGTTATTGAATGTTTTTTTTTATTTAAGGGTAGGGAAAATAGTAAAAATAATAAAATATAAAAATTTTAGTTATTTTTTATGAAAAAATTTAAGATTCCAACACACACACACACACACACACATATATATATATATATATATATATAAATAAATAATTTTTAAATTTTTTTAAGAATGAAATATGAAATAAACATCACTAAGTTTTATTTTTATGTATAAAATGAACGCAATGAGAGAATATTGACAGTGTAAACTGAATATGGTTTCACATGGAGCATTATGAAATGTATTAATTATTAGGTACAATTAAAATTAAAAATTTAAAAATCTCAGAAATCGTTCAAGATAACTTCACTAAATTTCGTACATTGAAATTTGTAAACACAATACGCATTTCCTGCAAATTAAAAAAGAATTCATTGGTAAATAAAAAAAAAATGATTTTGAAAGTCTACACTTAAAAATACGACCAAATTTTTTTTAAAAAAATCAGCTAAGAAAATCAAAGGGAACAAAAGCAAAGTCAATTTTTAGTCAGGAAAATGATTTTGAAAGTCTACTGTGCACTTAAAAATACGACCAAATTTAAAAAAAAAAATCGACTAAGAAAATCAAAGGGAACAAAAGCAAAGTAAATTTTTAGTCAGGAAAATGATTTTGAAAGTCTACTGTGCACTTAAAAATACGACCAAATTTTTAAAAAAAAATTGGCTAAGAAAATCAAAGGGAACAAAAGCAAAGTCAATTTTTAGTCAGGAAGGGCAATTTGAGGAAATCTGGGGTTCAAGGTTGGGCGTTAGGGGAGAGCTTTTGTGTGTTAATCTCCCTCTTGGGAAGAAAACAGCGGTTAAGAGTCACAACTTTTTTTTTAATCCAGCCTTTCAAAAATTCTGCGAAAGACCTAGTAGGGTTACCAGCTAAAAATTTCTTGCTACATAAAGAGGAAAAGTTCAGCCAATTTAAAGTTACAGTGAAAAGAACTGCTCATAAAGCAGCTCTTTTGGACAAGGTTCATATTATAAACATTCATTCCTTAACTCACCAAAGACATAATGAAACAACCATAGATGTAAAAAAAATGATGCTGTTATAAAAAGTTATATATATGTCTCGATGAGCTTAAAATCTAAGAAATTCAAAATACCATTTTGAAAAGAAGAAAAATTTAAGATATGGGTTCTCATAAAGACAAAGTTAAAATAAAACAAAAAAATGAAATGTTCACGAAAAAATTTAGAAGCACCTATTCCTCAAATAAATTCGAAGAGAACTATTATAAGAAAATACTGAATATAATACTTTAAAAATAATCCTAACAATACACAATTAATATTTGTGACAAGGTTTGAATGACATTCTTGTACAAAAAAATTGTGAAATTATTAATGCTGAACAAAGTTTCTTGAAATAAAGTACATTTTCTTAAAGGAAAAAATTAATCAATGTATGCTTATTTGCAAAACTAATACTATGGCATTACTTTAACGTTTTTTATTTGCTTAGTTAAGCTACCATTACTCTTTATTATGTCAAAATAACCAGTGTCTTGATTTTAAAAAAAAAGAGTTGTAATAATATTGCTGTATTAATCAAAATTCAAATAAATTTCGATATTTTTGACAATACTTAAATTCTTCCTGATCATGCAGAGTGTCCGAAAAATGCGTATCTTTATATTTTAAAAAAAATAAGTAAACATAAAAGCAAACTCTCATTTGAGCACAACCGGTTATTTTATGTAACATTAAAAAAAAAATGTATGAAGTGTTAATTACATGGCTCTACGTCAACGTTTTGATACATTCTCGTTTCAGAAGCGGGAGATTTAACAAGGTTTTTGAATTTATATCTGGGACGCAGGTGTAGTGTATATTTCGAACTACAGTAAGACCCCGCTTAACGCTGTTTCGGTTTAACGCTTTTTTTTTTAATTGTGGGATTCCCCGAAATTGCACGCAGTGTTAGGCTTCCCGATATCCGAAGCAGTTTATCTGTGTTTCATCTTTCCTGTAGTGTTATACAAACGTACTTTTATCATTTCAAACATTTATCGACGTTATTGTAAGTATAAATTTAGATAATACAACGATTTCTATTGTGACAAATATTAGTATTTTTAGTTTTTACCATGGGTGATAATAAAAACCACGAAAATAAAGCTACAAGAAAAAGCATTTCACTAGAAACTAAAATGCAGGTGATTAGAAGATTAAATTCTGGTGAGCGTCAATCTCACATTGGTGCTGCATTGAATTTGGCAAATTCAACACAATAAGGACCATTCTTAAGAATAAAGAAAAAATACTGCTATCGGCAAATGTTCCTACGACAAGCTCTGCAACTAGAATTACCCGTTCTAGAAATATTACAATATATGAAATGGATAATAGACTTTCTATATGGATTGACAACGAAATTAAACGCAATCTGCCTTTAAGTCAAACTACCTTCTTGATAAAAAGACAGAAAATTGGAAATACAGAACAGACTGAATGATCTGAAATGTAAACATACTGACATAGAATTTTATTTACTTTTATATGTATATTCGTTTATTATGTTTCTATATTTCTAAGAAATACATTTTCGTTTTATTGTTATAAAAAACATACTTAATAAATTTAATGGTAAATAACTGACCAATTTTCCACCCATCTTTCCCTAACCCCATTTTTTACATGATGAGATAAACTCGTTTAAAGCTGTTTCATATTATGCGCTCTACTTTGATGGAACGTATACCCCACGCAAAGCAGGGTCTTACTGTACCTGCAATCACAGTCTACCTTCAAGACTCTCAATTAATGAATGGCACAAAATATTTAAGACGATACGTAGCGTAGGGTCAAAACCAAAATCTGACCAAAAATCTCCAGAAATAACACTTTAGAATTTCTTTTTATGGAGATACGTGAAAAACATTGCTTACCAATATCCAATTCGTGACACTGATGAACTAAAAAGTCGGATTATAGTTGTCATTCGTAAGCCCAGTGGCTGAGTGGTTAGTACATCACGCTTCGACACCACAGGTTCGAGGTCATAATTAACTCAGTCTTTGATCCCTTCAATGGGTCGATAAAATGAGTACCAAGCTTGCTTGGGAACTTAAGACTGGGAGTTCGCGTCAGACTGACCACCTGACCGGAACATCTGCGCATGCACCTCAGGGCCCATGGTCGCGTATACTGAGTTGGGAACAGTAGGCCTTGGCCATCATGAGCTGTCGCTCCACTGAGTTAAGTTATAGTAGTCATTCAGACTGTCAAGTCTGCATTGCCTCATAGACTCTGTGGTTAGAAATCTCGTACAGACTCAATGCGTTGCGCTGATGGTGTACACATTGAAATCGAACTGTAAAACATTGTAAAAAAACTTTGATGTTTTCTTTGCGAAACATAATATGTGTTGCGATTGCTTTTAGATATTTTTTTCAGTGTAAAGATACGTTTCAGACTTCCTATATATAAGGACGAAATTTTTCTATCGTAAAGTCAGTGGCGTACAGAAAACCGAAACATTTTCAATTTTTAGCATAACGCGATTAAGCCTCTTTCATCTACGTTTTTTTTATGTAAGCCCCACCCATAAAAGTCATATGCGTACAGTTGCTGTCTTGCAATAAGAGAGACTGATAAAAAATGTTTAACAAGAAACACTGTGTATGTGAAGAAAAAGTCAACTGGACAAAAAAAAAAAGAAGACTGGCTGTTTCTTAGTAATCTTAAATTCCCTCATAAAAGTGATACGCGAAGAATCCACCTACCTTTCGAATAATTAAATGCGATGAAACAGAGGATGTGTGTCGCAATCCATCGAGACAGGATATACCGACCTCCATTTGACGCCCTTCGCAATGCATTGGCGTATCACCCAAAAGCGTTGGGTAACACTCACAGCTATTTCAATAAATAGGATTCGATTTTTTAGCACTTGACTAGACTTCCTCCACAAGTTTCTCTGAGGTTCAACAATTTTATACTAAACTGACAAATTCTCACCCTTACTTTATGGAAAACAGTCTGGCCTCTATTTAACTAAGTCGCTAAATCCAGAAAAAAAATCATTATATGGAAAATTCATTAAATACAGATTCATCTTTTAATATACTTTAAAAACCGCATAAAACAAATATTTTTAATCCATATAAACACTATATATTATTTAAAAAAAGTAAATTAGTCACAATTTTTTGAAAATTAATATCTATTTATTCTATATGTCTTAACCATCAAAAAAAGAAATCTGCATGGAAAACAAGAAAAAAGAATAAAAGACATTGTCCAGGAATACACTGTATATTCAACTATAAAAAAAAAATTTACATTAAAACTAATGATTTGTTAACAAAATATTCTAATTTTAAGCCTACGAGTAACTTTAAACGCACGTCATTTTGTAACCAGTAATTTTAAACATTTGCGTCCTTAAATTTAATTACTGATAAAAATCTGTTTTATTTGAGTTTTTGCTAGAAAAATAATGGCCATTTCATTGCTCGATGTAGGTTAGGCACCTGGTAAAACTAGTTCAAGGTCATTGATCCCCCTAAATTTGGCTAAAAGAGAGTTATTTGAAAAATGTCCTGAAATACTTTAAAATTAGGGAGAACAAGAATCGAATTACAAAAGAAAAAGTTCATTATAGAGAAAATGCACTTTGGTATTTGGAGGTTATTTTACAAAAAAAATAGTAAAATGTTCTTGGTTCCAGGAAAAAGTTCGCAACATAAATTTGTAAAATAGAGGTTCGTTATGGAGGTTCAACTGTAATTATATTAAATTATAAAACAACTATATTCTTTCATCGAACGTTAAAAGACGATACTAGATTGTATTTGTACCATAATTTTGAAAAAAAAAATACATCACATTAATCGTATTTTGATTATCTTTCTGAATATATTCCACTTTCAAAGAAAACAACTTTTTACACATTTATTTATTTTCTACCATCATTTAGCTTTATAAATAACCTATGTAAATAATTATATGTATCTTAGATGAGACGGAGAAAAACACCAATGAACACGGGATAGATATTGTTCGTATATCAGCCAAAGATAAAACCACAGATAAATATTTTATTTCTTACAAAATGTTTTATATTTCCGAATAAAATTGTTACTTGATAAGTCTAACACAAAAGTTCTTAACCAAGATACCGAGGAAAGTTTTCAGAAACTTCTTGGGCAAGGATATATATATATTTTTTTTTTTGAAAATAAATTCGCTAAATGTTTCTGATATTCCGATTCAGATAAACAACAATGGTTTTTTAAACGATATATTCAAAAAAATAAAAAAGTTTTTTTAAATATCCTATATATTAAATGTATTTATGTTGCATTACTATTCGTACACTATCTGTTACTTAATGTTCTAAAAAATAAACACAGACGTGTTAATTAATAAATCGTATTTTTCAACATAATTAACCGTCTAATATACATTACATACATTTATAGAAATCCATGAAAAGGCAGAAGTTTTCCTGTGAAAGTGTCCGTGACATTTATTTTCGATGCAAAGGGTTCCGTAGGTGGAAAAGTTGATATGAGTGAAGAAATCATGGTAGTCTATATTTTTTTAGCCCGGTGAAGAAATTTTAAAAAAAGGATCTTATTCCATTCATTTATGTTGCCTTGAATAAAGAAGAAAATTCTATTTGTATCGAAACTAAAACTTACCTTTTATAAAAAAAAACAATGGTTACTTAAAAGTTTATATGTTGTTTTAAGAATATTGTAAAGAGTGTTTTTTTTTCCAGGTATAGAAGCTTAAGTTGGCATTACTTTCCAAGATGGCGACCGATTTAACAGCTGTCAAGTGATTTATTTTCAGTTTGGTTTGGTAATTCATCAAAACGATCATCAAGCAAGGCGTAGATTCGTCGAATGGGCCCAAAACGAGATTGCCATTGTTCCCTATTTTCATAAGCGAATTTTGTTTAGCGATGAAGCACACTTCTGGTTCAATTGCTACGTCAACAAACAAAACTGCCGCATTTGGAGTGAAGCTAATCCACAAGTGTATGTCGAAACACCGTTACATCCAGAAAAACTGACTGTTTGGTGCGCTTCATGGGCTGGTGGAATCCTTCTTCAAAAACAATGAATGCCACAACGTTACAGTCAATGGTGATCGGTATAGAGCCATGATTACTAACTTTTTCATTCCTGAATTGAACAATCATGATGTCCAGGAGCTGTGGTTTCAACAAGACGGCGCAACATGTCACACAGCTCGTGCCACAATCGATTTATTGAAAGACACGTTTGGTGACCGCCTAATTTCACGTTTTGGACCTGTGAATTGGCCTCCAAGATCTTAGTGATTTAACACTGCTAGACTATTTTCTGTGGGGCTATGTAAAGTCATTGGTCTATGCGGATAAGCCACAAACGCTTGACCATTTGGAAGACAACATTCGCCGTGTTATTGCCGATATACGGCCACAAATGTTGCAAAAAGTCATCGAAAATTGGACGTCCAGATTGGACTACATCCGAGCCAGCCATGGCAGTCCTATGCCAGAAATCATATTTAAAATGTAATGCCACAAGATTATCTTTCGAATAAAAAAAATTCATGTCAATCGAATAATACATCGTTGTTTTATTGCAATTTAAAGTTCTATATCTCTCAAAAAAACATCCTTTATATATTCAGCATATTACATAAAGTCTTAGATAATATTAAGTTTCATATAAATTTTACATATATTCGCTCCTTGCGCATTATAGAATTAGTATAGTTAAAAGAGTAACTGACAAATGCTTCGATTGTAAACTGTTTCCTTACTATCTGAGTTTAATTTTGATTCTACATCAGGCATACCAAACTCGAACAATATCATGGGTCACAAGTTCTATTTTATATTAAAATGGGGGGCTATATGTTTTTAATGTTAAAAAAATCAATAAATATATATTCGAAGTCAATGCATTTGTTTTGTTTAATAATAACAAAAAAGTAGTATAATAAAATAAACGTTTAGCGAATTCTACCTATCTTATTTTTATTCGGCGTCAGTTCGTTATTTTATTATATTTTATTGTGTACCAATATATTGACCGGGCTGCAAAAATGTTCGTTGCGGGTCGCATGCGACCCGCGAGTTTGACACCCTTGTTCTACATTTTTAAAAAGAAAGTTTTTAGATATGTATTTTATTAAAATTATTTCGCTTTTTTAAAAGGGATAAAATCATCGAAATTAAGGTAAAGGAAAGGAAAAAAAGGCGCTTTTATGAATTCAATTAAATAAAAAATTTCTTTTGGTTAAAGCATGAATTCCTTCACATTAATTTACATGTATAACCTTTATAAAAACTTTGTATATTCACAAATAGTTTTTCATATTTACGATACTTTTTATTTTAACCAAAAGAAATTTAGACTCCCGCATTTCCAAGTTGTTTGGATCTATAAATGTATCTCTTGAACGGTATTGACATATTTTTATGCATACCCGTGGCGTTCACAGATCTCCCTTAAGGGGGGGGGGGATTTACATGCCAAAAAATACGTAGACGTAAGAACTAAGAAGTAATCTCTATGGTGAAAATCAAAAATCTGTTGGTTTGTAGGGGGGTGAAATCCCAAACTCTCGCTTTGTATACGTCACTGTTATATACAATTGGAAATAGGAGTTCATTTCGAAATCTGAACTCAGCCGCACGAATAGGGAAAAACAGTAAATGACTTCAAACCGGTTTTGGAGGCATAATAAGATATGTACTTTCACCTTATAATAGAAGATGCGGAAATCTCACTCAGAGAAAGAAAAATAGCCTTTTCCCCTCCTGACATTTTTTTCTTCTTTAACTGTTCTATAAACTAAAGGACATCTTGGAAAAAAAATTATGAACATTAACATTATCAAACTTGTTAAAAAGAGGGCATATCGCGTCATAAATACTTCACTATGATAAATGCAGCTTTGATCTGAACAACTACTCGTGAATTCAATTAAAAAGTTGGTCCGTGTTCTGGTAGCTTAATTTTCTGAAACTCACAGTGAAAGAGAGATAAAACAATTCCGAATGCTGTATCGGAAAAGAAGGAAGGAAAGAAGGAAAAAAACCGAGAAAGAGAGAAAACAGAAAGAGAGAGAGAGAGAACAGCATTCAGATAACCTTATCAGTCTATGTACTTAGGTTGAAAACATTCGGATTACATTAGAATTGTATTTTAAAAAAGAAATTCGATTCACAACTAACCCAGAATTGTAAAATCCAATCGAAATGCATTTGTCTTGTAATGAATTGCAGTTCATGGAAATAAGGAATGGATGAGGAAAAATAAAATCGAATATTACACTCAAAGACTACGCTTGCAATTTTAGAAGCATTAGAAAAGAAAAAGTACTATTTGTGACTCGCGGAAACAAAGTGGTTGCAATTCCAATGCCAACATTTCGATGATGTAGGCTTCAAAAATCAATAACTTGAGTAGAATCTTTATTTTGTTTTCGACTAAATTTGTAGCAGCATTTTCGGTTGATTTTGGAGCATTTGCTGTAGAATCTGCCATTCACATTAAATGAAAATCTAAGCAATAAAAATATGCTAAGTTTTGATTTATTTTTATACATATGATATGTAGGTTTAAATCTATGTGATTTCTTATGAATGATATTTAATTCATCTATAAGTAGTGTGTTTTGATATATGTTTCTTTACATAATTCAATTCTCAATTTTCTACGAAGTACTCATCACTACGAAGTACTTTTGTCAAAATAAATAAAAACTACCCCTCCTAAAAACAATATTATTAGACAAAAAAAAATAATAATAATAAACATGTAAAAATATCTATACGAAAACACTTCAGTGTAAACTAATAGCTACTTAAGAACAAAGCTGGAATAATTTGACTAATTTATCAAATTATGATGTATGCAATGAGTTTTGTAGAATAAGTAAAGTGTAAAATATAAAGAAGTCTGTTGCACTAATAATCGGCTCAAACGACCAAGTGTTGCGTGAGTGAGTTAGAGTATGTTAACGTCACGCTCTAAAGAGACTAAGTGTTGCAGAATAAAAGTTAATTACAAAAAGGACGAAGAGCTGAATAATACTAAGACTTTAAGAATTAATGTTATTACATGTTGCGTCTCTTACAATTTAATATGCTAACCTAAAACAGATGCTTGAAATTCAGCATTAATATTAACTCTTCAGTGCTTGGGATGCCCAAAATATTTTTTAAAGCTTTTTATATATCTTCCCAGAAATATTTAAATTAATTGTAAAATTTTACAAAATAATCAGTAAGAAGAGCGATTGCGGAGTGCGTGTTACTCGAGTGCAAAAATGGCAGAATTAAAATTACATATTAATCAGCGTAAAAAAACACTTAAAATTAAAAATAATTATTTTAGAACCATGTCAATAGGTAGTGAAAGCAGTGGCATGACGTACACCCCTGCAACCCCCACATTGCGAGGGGCCCGGTGTTTCAGGGGGCACAACGCCTGACTGACATCAAGTACGCACTCCTTTGTAAGATCCAACTTGGGGCAACAAAATTGACTTTGCAGGGGGCCTTAATACTCTCCGTTACGCCACTGAGTGAAAGGCATTATTAATACTTTGTTATCACTGGCGTAACTAGCCCTGAGTGGGCCCTGTGTCAAAGTTCTTTAGGGGCCGTTAACATTTTGCGATTTTTTTGCTTGCAAAATCTGTTGGGGCTCAGAGGTTTAGATTATTTTCTTATTCATTTGTAGCATTTCTTGGGTGCAATCATTACATTTATTCATTATTGTGCCTGAGGTACATCAATCAAAATACTCCATTACTGTTCTCGTTACACGAGGTATATCCGTTGGCATTCACAGACCTCTCTTATGGGGGATACATTCTAAAAACGCGAAAGCACCGAGGTGTATTATTTGAGGTAAAAATTAATATTCTGTTGGTTTATGGGGGATTAACCCCCTCCCCTCTTTGTGTACACCACTTGGTATATCCATTTCCTAATTTGTTTATAACCTAAGCGTTTGAAGGAATATAAACTTTTACTAAAAACTATTCATAGATTTCCTAATCTAGCTAGCAATAATGGTTAAAAAATAAAAGTTATAATTATATATACTTTATAACTTGTTGGTTGCAAAAAGTAATTTTTGCAATAATTTTATTTAGCATAAAAAATAAACACTGCACAATATATTAAATTACAATACCAATATGCAATTATAGAAATACTGTTAATCATTTTGATAAAGAGCGGTACTGAGTTTTTTTCATTAAAAAAAGGTGTTTATAAATTACAGGATTCTTACACAATTATTAATACTTCATAAATTTTAGTCAATTGATAATTATTACTTCATAAATTTTAGTCAATTAATAATTATTGATACTTCATAAATTTTAGTCAATTAATAATTATTAATACTTCATAAATTTTAGTCAACTAACAATTATTAATACTTCATAAATTTTAGTTAATTACGTTCTGATAGTGATGCAGGGGTCTATGCATAATCATACCAATATAACCACAGATATATTACAATTTATTAGTTAAATAGCAGCGTAATTCATTCTAATAAGGTATTAACATCATAGACGTTAAATAGTTAATTATAGTATGTTATCAGATTGTGTGACATTTGTTACAATAATACTTTTTCAAATTACGTGTATAAAAATAAGTGTCTGGATACGCCCCTGACTTGTTTCAATTGTATCGAGGAGGCCCTAGATTTTATGGCAAATGTGGCAAAGCTGTTACAAAAAACTTTTTTTTACAATCCTGCTTCTCCGCAGCCGAATCATCTATTTCCTTTGTAGCGCTCGGGTGGATGGGAGGAAAAGTGACCTTGGGAAAAAGCGCACGTGGAACTCCTGTTACACGCTCATCCAACTAATGAAAGCGGTAGCTGAAACTTGGAAGCCAATTCAGACCCACACTTGTGTAGTAGGCGACAATTTTTTATCTCTTCTAATGCGTTTTGGAATTTAGAGATAATTCGAACTTTTCACTCGGACTTGGTGTAATACATAGACCATTATCTTTAAGTTCCAGTTTGTTATGATTAGATGTTTATTTTAGGTAGAAAAAAAGATGAACTTAATATTAATTATTCATCTATGGTTATAATTAACACGCATGTGTTTCTTTATCAAAGAATTTAAATGAAAGGGGATTTATATATATATATATATATATATATATATATATATATATATATATATATATATATATATATATATATATATATATATATATGTATATATATATATATATATATATATATATATATATATATATATATATATATATATATATACAGATTTTGGCGATTGTGAGTGATAAGACTTTCTTTAACGAAATTCAGGGACGTCTTAAGGCACGGACCCTGGGCCTGGGCCAAAACCAGAGCCTCGCCTCGTTCTCAAAAACTGGGACTTTTGGACGATAAGTCAATTGGCTACATGTGATGACTGTCGACCACGCACAGGCGTAGACGTACCACCAACGCCATCATTACTCATTCAGTCAAAAGATGGTAGTCGGTATATGCGATTGTAAGTCATGCACACTTATTTGTTTCAGGTCATTGTTTGTACGAGTATTAGACAACATAAGCTATGTATTGTCTACTTTTAAGGATCATACGTGGGGCCTAGATTTGTATAGGGATCCAGGACCTACTTTTGAGCTGGAGCCTAGGGCCTCGAGAATTCTTAAGACGTTCCTGTTTATATTATTGATGCTGTTATAGTTTCTTTGATGAGGAGTCTTTTGTTAATCCAGTTTATTGTCTATTTAAACACAAAATAGGTATGAATGACACTTAACACAGAAAAACCACAACACAAAATGCACACGCGCGTACTACATTACGATGACAAGAAATGGGCGGGATGTTATCTCAATAATTAGTTTTTTACTGTTTTTTGTTTCCGAAAATCGACAAAATCAAAAGGAGCATGATACAAGAATGGTGGACCCCCTCTTGAAAAATTCCTGTGTGCGCTACTGGTTAGGACCAATACAAATTAAAAGTGGCGTAAGAAGATATGTATACATATAATCAATAATAAAAATACACATACTAAATAGCTATAATTCTTGTAACGTTTGAAAGAATAACTGTAGCGTATTCTTGGTTAGTTTAAATATGGAATTTATTTACGTCACAACTATTGAATATTATTTACAAAATGATACCTTAAAGTTATTAAAATTAATTAGATTGTTAGAGTCCACTATTTTGTGAGAGGAGGATTCGTTGGTTACCGCTCCCGTGCAAGTTCAAAGCATCTCTCCCCTCATCTTCCGGTCGGGTCGCTAGATTCCTCGGGGGGGTCAAACAGGGGTTGCGCTGCATCGGAAGCTGCACGTGTGGGCGTCGAATCTACAAAGAAACCGACACCAGATGTTGTTGTTGTTTTCGAGACGTGACGTTACAGCTCTCGCCCTCTCTTATGGAACTTTTCCGTTGAGAAAAGTTTAATGGGATGACGATGAGCCAACTGACAGATTACCAACACATCCCTTCATCGAGCACCACTATATTTCCGAGCTGCAATTTTAATTACTAAAGAAAACGCTGAACTAAATTTGGAATTACTTATTTCTAGTGAGTGAGTGTTCTTGCTAGGGAACTTACACAAATCTATATCACGAAATAGCAATGTAATCAATGTAAGAAAACATACAATACATTAAATAAAAATACAAACACTCCTATCACAATTAATCAATTATACTAACATGTTATATCAAATGCTAGTGTAAGACCTTGCACATAAAATATTCTTCGCCACAATACTTAAATAAAATTATACTAACGACATGGGTTGATATGATATGCGAAGTGTACAACCTTACACACAAAATATTTTTCACAATATGCCTCTTGCGTAAACTAAATACTCATGTATATTTTAAAACCCTATACACAAAATTAAGCATATTAATACATTTGCTTTTCATGGCTTTATCTTTTGAAACGCATCTCCATTCGATATGATATACAGTACTAGTAAATAAATAAAATTTAATACAATTATTAACCTTTAACTAAAAACATAAGCAACAATTATTATTCATGAGCAAGAGAACATTGTTAACAATCCCTAATTATCTATCACCGATCTGCTGAGACTATCTGCATTTTTGTGACTTTTACCCGACCGATGTACAATTCTAAAATTATATGGTTGCAAAGCCAAAGCCCATCGCATCAATCTAGGGTTAGAACTAACATTTCTATTCAACCACACCAACGGGTTGTGATCGGTCATAACTAAAAATGAATTTCCATCTAAGTAATAATGTAACCTTTTAATTGCGAAAACAATACTAGCACATTCCTTCTCCGTCGTACAATAACGCTTCTCTACCTCTGAAAATTTCTTACTCAGGTAAAGGATTGGATGCTCCTCACCTTGTTCAGTTAATTGGGTTAAAACTGCTCCCATACCTGCGTTCGAAGCGTCCGTTTGAACAATGAATTCTCGTTCAAAATTTGGCGCGTACAAGACGGGCTTTTCAATTAGTTTCCTTTTTAGTTCTCGAAATGCGTTTTCACACTCGGTCGTCCACTTAATTTCTCCCTTCTTTGCTCTTCCCTTCAACGCATCCGTCAACGGAGCAGCAATTACCGAGAACAGATTTATATATTTTTGGTAATAACCCGCTATACCTAAGAAAGCACGTATTTGGGTTTTCGTGCGAGGGGTAGGGAACTCTAGAACAGCCTGAACTTTGATCTCGGAAGGAGTGCGAAAACCCTGACCCACAATGTGACCCAAAAATTTGACATTTTGTTGCGCAAACTTACACTTTGAAGGTTTTATCGTTAACTTAGCTCTCTTTATTCTCTGCAGAACCGTTTCCATATGTTTAATATGCGACTCCCAAGTATCTGAGAAAATTGCGATATCGTCTAGATACGGGACAACGAAATCCTCGAGTCCGTTAAGTAATTCAGCCATGAGTTTACTAAAGAAATATGGAGCATTCTTTAATCCGAAACTCATCCTTAGGGGTCGGTATGTACCAAAGCTAGTACAGAAGGCTGCGTATCGCTGTGCTGTTTTACTCAAAGGTATTTGCCAATATCCCTTAGATAAGTCAAAGACGGTAATAAATTTAGCCGCCGATACTTTTTCTACGCGTTCTTCGATATTCGGAAGAGGAAAATATTCCGTTCTAATGATCCCGTTTAATTTCCTGTAATCTATACATGGACGAGGTTCTTTCCCAGCTACCTCAACTAAAATCATAGGGGACATGTAATCCGATTCTCCTACCTCAATGATTCCTAATTTTAACATTCGGTTAATTTCGTTTTTAAGATTTCATTTTGTCGGTGCGACATTCGATAGGGCTTCGTCCTAACTGGTTGATCGCTAACTAACTGGATTTCGTGTTCAACCAGATTAGTTAAACCGGGATTGTTTGAAAAACATTTAGAGTATTTATTTAATAATTCGCGCAGTCGATCCATTTGTTTGTCGTGAAGGTGTTTGTTCAACTCGCTAGCCTGGATTACGTCCTCGAAATCATAAATGAGAGAATTGTTTTCTAAGTATGGGATTTCTAACTCCTGGTCTGCGAGAGAGTTTTTTGTTTCATCATTAATAATTACGTTAACGTGTTCTGGCCTTTTGTAATATGGTTTTAGCATATTTATCTGATAGATTTGAGATGTTTCGCGTCTGCCGGGGATTTCGACTAAATAGTTCGTTTCCGAAATTTTATTTAAAATTGTCCCAGGACCTATCCACTGCACTGCTAATTTATTCGCTCTGGATGTAGCTAACACTAGGACTAAATCTCCATCCTTAAATTCACGTTTTACTGCGTTTTTGTCATACCAAGTTTTCCGCTTAACTTGCATTTCCTCCATTTTATTTATAGCTACTTCTTGACATCTTTTTAATCTATTTATTAACTTAAACATATATTCAGTGACGAGATCACCCTCTTCTTCCGGTTCCATCCAATGTTCCATTACTAACGTCTCTGGGGTTCGCAAATTTTTCCCATACACCAACTCTGACAGTGTATACCCTGTACTTTCGTGCGATACAGTTCGTAACGCTAAAAGAATTGACGGAAGATGTTTGTCCCATTCGGAGCCTGCATCTAAACATAAGACTCGTAAGAGTCGTTTCAACGTTCGATGAAATCGCTCAACAGGGTTACTCTGTGGATGATACACAGAACTATGCCTGACAAGTATTCCGAATCTTTCAAAAACTCGGTAGTCAGAGCACTAGTAAAAGAAGTACCCTGGTCACATTGTATTTCACGGGGAAACCCCATCCGACTGAAGATGTTTAACAGCGCATCTGTGACACTAACGGAACTAATATCAGACACCGGAATAGCTTCAGGGAATTTTGATGACATGCAAATGGCCGTGATAAGATATCGATTCCCTTTAGATGTGATCGGGAGAGGCCCACATGCATCAATATTTAGCTTAGTAAAAACCTCCTGAATAACAGGGACCAATTTTAGTGGAGCTTTCTTTTTATCATTGGGCTTCCCAGCCCTCTGACACTGATCGCAAGTTTTTACAAACTGTTCCATATCTCTATAGCAATTCGGCCAGTAAAAATATCGGTTTAATTTGTCTTTGGATTTCGTAATTCCCAGGTGTGCAGATGTTCCCTCATGACACAAAGATTTAATAGGGTCGCGCAACCCTTCCGGCACTACTATTAACTTCACCACGTTACCTAACTTATCTTCACGATTTTTGACCAATAATTCCTTCTCTAGCGAATAAACCTGATTGGTAACCTGCACTTGACTGGCTGCCTGTTCGTATAAGGGTTTAATCTCCTCGCTATTTTTTTTGAGCATTGATTAAATTTTCTCGCGTAACCCTTAGCAGCGCTAATTCCGGAACATATTCCTGGAGTGCAGGTATTAAAATTTCGTCCTCTGCATCCGAAGAAACAATTATAACCTCATCTTCCCTTTTTTAGCATCACCACTATCTATTCCCCTTTCTTCTCTAGTCGCTTTGACTTGAGACCTTGTTTGGACAGCATTCAATATTTCGACTGGCAGGAAATTATAGCCTAAATTTCCTTTTATTAGCTCGGCCGTTTTATTTCCAAGCAAATATCGACCGTGTTGATGTAAGTGATTTCCACAAACCGCTGCCTTAGTCTGCACCGTTCCAAAATTTCCGGAAATTTCCACGACCGCCAAAGGTAAACAAACTAATTCTGGGCTTAACGGTTGTTTTACCCAAACATTTTCACCAGAGAAAGAAGAAGGATTTATGTATTTTGCACATACTAAATCTATTGTCGCTCCCGTATCTCTAAGAATGTCTATCTCGTGACCATTCACAGAGCCCTTTGTTGTATATGAATTAAGAAAATCCGGGTTTTCATTTCCTTCAATATTATTGAGAGTTTCCGTCGTTTTGTTTTTTATTAATTTAGGGCAACCGGCTTTTATATGTCCAGGCATATTGCAATGATAACATCTTTTTGTATCACGCGTTTTTCAAAAGTTCTCTCTCTAGTACTCTCCGGAACAGAAGCTCCTAATCTGGGGGAAGTTTTCCCAAATCTATTTTCTTTTTTCCTTGATCCCTGAGTATGTCAAAATTTTATCATTTCTGCCCCACCTATCCATGGGTTTCGAATTTACCTTTCGGACGTCCTCATAATTATCAAAGAGTTCTGCTATTTGAGTAGCTGATTTAAGGTTTGCCCAATTATCTAAAAAAATGATCTTTCATACTAGCATTGGCGCGTTTTTAATTGATCTACCACCATTAGATCTTTAAGGTATTTATTTCTAAGCCAATCAGCCACTCATCTAGATAATTCGTAATTTCAAAAGTGAAATCCTTCCAGGTGCTATCGGATTTTTCTGGTGTTGGACAAATTTTTGCCGAAAGACCTCCGGACTTAACTTGAATCTTTTAAGTAATAATTTCTTTACATAATCGTAATTTTCGGCTTGTTCCTCCGGTTCGCGAGCAATAAATTGCACGATTTCTAGGGGTAACAAACCCAATAATTGCCCCACCCACTCTTTCTTTTCTATTGACGCCCTTTTAGCCTGGCGTTCAAAGATCACTAGATATAAACTAATATCTGACTGCTTAGGATCGAAATCTGGGATCAATTTTTTTTTAAGTTTAATTTAGAGGTTACAGAATATGCATTTGTAGAATCGTTTGATTCATCGTTTACCCTAAATCCGGATTCTATTTTAAACCTTTCTAAATCAAATTTCAGCTGTAATTCTTTCTCTTTTAATGCCTGCTCCTTTACTAACTCCTCCAATCTCATTTTTTTCAGCCCTTTCTAACTCTTCCAATCACATTTTTCAGCCCTTTCTAACTCTTCCAATCTTTTTCCGTTTGCAATGATAGTCTCATACAGATTTTTAACAAATTCCTCTTCATAACCTTCACTGTTAGTGATTGCAATTTTTATGCTAGGGACAGTCATATTTAAAGTGGCATTTATTCCTAATTCCTCAGCAAGTTGCAACATGTCTTGCTTTTTCCCTTTACCAAGGAAAGCCATTTTTTAAACAATATCAAATAAATGTCACGCTAAATTTTTGCACTATTGTTACTATTCTCTATTAATACAATAACACTGGTCCCATGCATACACAGAAATACACAAAGAAAAACTTAACACTAAAAATAATCAAAATCATTCAAGAGACTTAAAACACAATAAATCTTAAGCTAACATTGCACACAATGCTTGAAATACAATTACAGTTCTCTAGAAACAAAATAACACTGTTCCCATGCAAGAAAAAACACTAAGTATTTCAAAATTTCTAAAGAACACTTTAACCAAAATTCCTAATACAATATGCAGTTTGCAACTCAAAAATATAACAGTACTCACCCATTTGAAGTACTCAGCTTGCTGTCAGAAGCAAATTATGTGCACTAGTGGTACGGCTTCCGAAAATCGCTTTTCCTTCGGACACTCTCGCCGTTAACACTGTAGATCAGTTTGATCTTCTATGAGCAGGACGCTCTCTTTCTCCGAAGCTGAATTTAATTGCAGCACGGCTTCCGAAAATCGCTTTCCTTCGGACACTCTCGCCGTTAACACTGTAGATCAGTTTGATCTTTGAGCAGGACGCTCTTTTTCTCCGAAGCTGAATTGAATCGCAGCACGGCTCTTCCGAAGATCTCTTTTTCTCCCTGCGTTGCGGTCCGTCCGTAAAAATCCAAAATTTTCCTCCTCTCACGGGTCCTGAATGCTAACTTTTTATCCCAAAGCGCTGCCACCAAAACTCTAAGCTGTAACGTTTGAAAGAATAACTGTAGCGTATTCTTGGTTAGTTTAAATATGGAATTTATTTACGTCACAACTATTGAATATTATTTACAAAATGATACCTTAAAGTTATTAAAATTAATTAGATTGTTAGAGTCCACTATTTTGTGAGAGGAGGATTCGTTGGTTACCGCTCCCGTGCAAGTTCAAAGCATCTCTCCCCTCATCTTCCGGTCGGGTCGCTAGATTCCTCGGGGGTCAAACAGGGTTGCGCTGCATCGGAAGCTGCACGTGTGGGCGTCGAATCTACAAAGAAACCGACACCAGATGTTGTTGTTGTTTTCGAGACGTGACGTTACATTCTAAATAAGCAAAGCAAAAATAGAAGCACAACCAGACAGTATAGGTCAGAAATAAGTTAGCCCCAGTAATAAAAAAGAAAACTGTTAGCCTTAGGAACTAAGACTGCTGGTTTAAACATTGTTTTATTGCAAATTTAAAAAGAGCCTCAAACATTACAGGCATTCGTGTATTATCTTTTATTTATGGCAAAAATCTTATATGCTCCCGGGACTTTTTCTTACAAAGAATATAGAGTTCTAACTAGCTTTCTTTATACGAAGATAACTATGGTATATCTCTTTCCATATTTGTACTGTCTCGTATTTTATATTTGACATCTTATTATTGGGAAACATGTCTAGAGCGAAAGTATTTCGCAAACAATAAGTACAAATACAAGTAATATTTTTTACAATAAATATCTGAAAGGAAGCAATAACTTCTTAGTGAAATGAGCCGTTAAAGTAATAAGTTACAAACAACCAACAATAACTTTTTTAGATTAAATTTTTAACAATAGCTTTTACTGAGTGTTTTCTTTTAATAACTAGAACTTGTCTGTATTTAATGATCGTTAAAAATAATTATCGCGGGAAATGTACTCGCTGAAGAATAAGTATTTAACAATAAACTAGATAGCTAGTCCAATCCAACTATTAACTAGAATACATGAGATCATTACAGTTACATACAGGTAAATTTTAGATTTCAGTGTTGAGATACTTTATTTTAGATGAAAATGAAAAAAGTATTAAAAAAAGCGTACTAAATGTTCTTGAAGATGTTATATAAATATATTTTAAATTTTACTCAATTTTTATGTGTTACCTCATTTTTTTGGTTTTAGGGATTTTATTTTTCTCGATCGTTATAATAAACCGAGGCTGTTATTTAAGTAAAGACAGAAATTGAAGCAATTTTAATTCCGTTTATGAATCTATTGTGTAAGTATAAGATATATGAATAATTATAAAAGCATTTAGCTTTTTATTTCATTCATTTTAAATAAAAAAATCTATATTTTAAATAAAAACATCTACATTTTAAATAAAGCCATCTACATTTTAAGGTACATATAATGCGAGGTATCTTTTTTTTCAAATCAGTAGCGTTATTTTTACTTTGAGCACGTAATAAATTCAAAATATCAACTATTTTAGTTGTCACTACAAAGTTGTTTCGGATTTCCTGCACTGTTAAATAAAGTTTAGTTTTATGCCTACACACTGCCTAATTAATAATTCAATGGTACTATTATGAATTATTGTTTAATGTTAAAGAGTAATTGTAATCTCACACACAATTTAAGACAATTGATACATTCATTTCAAAAGTCTTGAAAAACTTGTATATAGATTAAAACTAATTAATCTTTAGGAATCCCTTGAAATTAATTATTTGAGCAAAAATAATTACATAAAAAACTTCTCGAAATAATAGAGTACAAAGAAATTGTATATTTCAACTCAATCGACCAATAATTGAATTTTTGTCTTTCTATTCCTTAATCTTCTTATTTTGTTGTTTATTCAATAACCGTCGTCACTTATTTCGTGCTTTAAAATCATTTTATGAGGCTTGAACAAAGATGTTCTCACATCTGTAAAAAATATCAAGAAATGTCCAGAATATACTTCTCATTCGCTTGAGCTTTCCATTTTTTTTATTTTTTACATTACAAATTTGAATTCAATCTCTATAACCCAATTTGTTACATTTTAGACGTAAGCTTTCTAAATGAAATTTGATAAAAGCTCTCAAAAAATGCTTCCCCAATTCATCTAACGAACCTTTTTCTTTGTATCAAATATTTTTGAGTGAGAAAAGTTATTAACAGTGGTTATACATAATCACGGAAGCGTGAGATGACACACCGTTAACATAAACTTGTGAAAAAAAATTAAATATCTGTCATAATCCTCAAACATTACTCAGTATCTTCAATCAAATCCAACTCAATCAACAACTCCATCAATTCCTCAAACTCAGTATTTCTCGTAGAATGCTTTCCTAATTGGTGTTGATAAAATGTTATTCTCCATTTAACAGAAGTCCAACGAATTTCGCCTTTGTTACTTAAATAAGAAATATCCCTTATAGTTTCCTTTTGTGATCAAAACAGTCATTACGATCTACGCTTCAACCCCCTCGCTAAGTCCATTGAACCTTGGTGCTTATGAAAACAGAACGCTTCGCCGCGTAGTCCTTCCCCCTTTTTCCCGTAACACAAAACATAGCATCGTTTCCTAAGAAGATTAATAAAAAAGAAAACAGTGGTATTGCAGCATGTTGTTTTAAACTTCAGAAGATTTTACTACTTTTAATTAAAATGCGTTCTTTCCTGTATTTTTAAAAGCAAAATAGTGAGGAATCCTTATTTAATCATAAGAAGAAGAAAAAAAGAAATATATTAAGCATTATATAATTGATTTGTGGGTTGATACAGCTCACACAGGGGTCGGCAACCTATGGCAAGCGTGTAAAATAGTGTGGAATCCTTATTTAATCATACAAAAAGAAATATATTAAGAATTATATAATTAATTTGTGGGCTGATACCAGCTCACAGGGGGTCGGCAAACTATGGCACACGTGCCACATGTGGCACACGATACAATTCTCAGTGGCACTCAGCACTACTCTACAAATTTGTCAAATTTTGAGAAGATAGAAGTTGATAAATTTGTAATAGACCTTATTTGACAAACATCTTCAGAATTGCTGGTTAGATTTAATTGTTTGAAGACAGAAAATGGTATGTACTCTCTGCTTTCCGCTTTGGGTTCTACAAATCAAAGTAAAAAAAATTTTCGTCATTTGAAAAATATTTCGAGCCTGCAAAGAAATTGTTTAACAAGTGAATGTTCAGAATCGTGTCAAATTGAAAGTCATACATTGTACCCCTGATTTTGCGGTATTAAAGTAGAGCAGTGCAAGCACTATGTTCGCAATAAAATTTTTACTTGACTACAGTAAAGGTAAATACTTCTTTTTTACGTTGTCTATTTCTTATTTTAATAAATATGTTTAAAAATGCATTATATATGTACAATCTTTTTTGTTGTTGAAGAAATAGTTATATTTTGTGCTGTTTATTTTTATATTAAGAAATATCCTTAAATGATGCAAAGTTAATATATAATAAAGTTGTAAATATCTGAATTATTGACCACTATTCTCTAATTCTGCATGCATTATCACGGGAATCGAATTGTATCCAAAATGTCCTAATGAGCGTCGCGTTGAAACCCAAGGCCGGATCTACGTATGGGCTAAATGGGCTGCAGCCCAGGGCCCCCGTTCCCCGTCGAAAATAATAAACAGAAAAAGATGCTTACATTCAAAATAGTAATAAAATAACAAACCAGTATAAAATACAAATTAAAAATAACTATATGAAAGTTATTTTTATTTTCGATTGCAAGATCAATTTACTTTTGTCCTTCCGCTCTACCACCGAATACGCGGGAATTAATAAATAATACACATAGGCTCTATCACAGAGAGGTGCCGACGAACATCGAGCATTCATAAAAACATAGTGACACTATTTCTGCAGACAATTATTTTTGTATGTTGATTTATTGCTGTGACCTCTACATAATACCTGAAATTAAAAGGTACCTGTTTATTCAAGTAAAAATTAAGTACCAATACACATTTCTAAATTATTTAAGTAGAAATATATTGAAGTTATGATTAAGTATTTTCTGTATTTTCAATTTTTCAAAGATTGGAACTATCAGGATTTCCCATAAATATGTATTTTATCTTAAAATTTTGGGTGAGTAACTTAATTACTTCTATAGCATGGAAAAAATAACAATTATTTTATATGAATTATAGATATTTTCCGAGAATATTATGGATAAAAGTAAAGTGGTCTTGATTTTCGCAATAAATTGGGTTTTTTAAGTATAAGTATCAACAGCAAATAATGGATGACAACGGAAAAACAATATTTATTTAAAGTGGGACACATAATTCTTCAGTTTATTTTTATAAAGGCCCCTTTAAATAGATGGACCAATAAATAATAATAATTAGCGTTTTAGGTTTTAGCGAGTATAGACAGAGATTTTTTTTTTATTTTTTAAAATGAACTAGGTACTTTTTTTTAATTATCTCAGAAATATACTATATTGTTTTGTAAAAATTTATTAGAATATTGTTAGTTTATTAAGAACAGTCGGTTGTGTTATCATAAATTTATGACCTAAACTTTTAAATTTATTTTCAAAAAAATCAAGTTCTTAGTTTACAATATAAATATGTCTGATAAAAAAAAATGTAAAAGTGGAACGGAGAAACGAAAACAATTGTTAAATCGAGAAAAAGAAAAAATTAAATGTGTCAAAATTTTGACTTTTTTTTTTTTTTACAATGGAACAAAGTAACAAGAATATAACAAATGCCGATGCATTAGCAAGTGTAAGGGAAAGGAACTTAGCCAAAGAAACCTGAGAAACACAAGCAAATATTAATAATGAAAATATGCAAGATCAAGATGACCAGTAGCCTTCCGAAAAAAATATTGTTCAACCAGAAGACATCAGTAATGCCCCGATTTAAAAGTGTAAAAAAAATTTGGGTTTGAGTTTGAGAAATACGTTGACGTGGGTTTGGGGCCAAAATCGATAAGTAATAATTTTATTGATTATATCCTTTCACATAAAATGAGTTATTTTAAAAATAAAGATCCAAACAATATATATTCTATTTCGGTAAGAGAATACAAAGAACCAAAGAGATCATTTTCGAATAATCACTTCATTAAAAAAATGAAAAATGACCAAGTGCTGGAAAGATCTTAGTTATGTTATTCAATTAGTATTGGTAGTGTTTTTTGTTTAACGTGCAAAATTTTTTCTATAACAAATTTCTCAATACACAACCGGCTTATCTGATTGGAAACAAGTAACAAGTTGCTTAAAAAATCATTAAAATTCTATTGCGCATAAAAATTTAATGTTAGTTTGGTTGACACTAAAAGAAAATCTGGTTGGTGTAGAATCAGTTAAGGTTGCAACTGAAATCTTGAACTTCTTTGGTTTAGTTCAGTGATTCCCAAAGTAGTCTGTATCGACCCCCAGGGGTCTATGACGATATACAAAGGGTCCACGTCAGCGAAAAAATAATTTGGGGGTCCATGAGATGTAAATGAGTGTCTACTATAGTTGCTCTCATTAAACCAGATCGGGACTTATAAACATCAAAAGAAAATTTAATCAAATAGAAACCAGAATTTACATATTAAACAGATTTATTTACAAGATTTAATGAGGTTAATGTACAGCTACAAGGTGACAGTATAAATTTTATTAAAACAAAGACCATCATTTCAACGTTTCATGTGCCAGAGCTAAGCCTAAAGAGTATAATATTTTACTTCCTAAGTTTTCTCAGTTTCTCAATTGGCCACGGATAATCTGCCAGGAAAATGGCGTTTAAATTTACGTTCAACATTTAAACGCCCTTTATTCAGATTCTGAAACTAGGTTTGAGAATACTTTGACTATGATAACTACCAAAGTAGGCAATAAACACATAGGGTCCTATTGATAAAAAAAAAAGTCACATTACAAGAGGAACTGATCGAAATGTGCAGTAATTGAGATCTTAAAGTAAAGTTTAAAAACGGATGTCAGCAATTTTGGCTTTAAAAAGACATGCCTGCTATTTATTCCGAATTATGCAGTATTTAATTGCTTTTCCTAGTGAAAAGGAGTTTTAGTGCGGCTGCTAAGCTCTAAAATAAAAGAAAGAAAAGACTATACTAACCGAGGAGATTTCGGTCTATACCTGACGAGATGGATGCCAAATGTTGAAAATTAGCTTATTAAAGAACCAGGTTCATCCTCCCCTTAATAAAAAGTTGCTCAATTTGTATCAATTAAATTTTAATTTAATTATCATGCGTTTTAAACACTACACTTCTCTACAGTTAGACATTTAAATCTTTTAATTAAGTATCTTAAAAAGAAAGTAGTTCTATAACAGCAGTCAAAAAGACATTTAAAGTGATAATTTCGGACTCCAGACCGGAAGGCCTGGGTTCGATGCTCGATGCCACCAAATACCCTCCAAATACACACGGAGTACGTGCTCGTTAAATCAGTGGGTCTGAACGTCTTGTGGGCGGTCGCAACTGAAACCACGAGTGCAGAGGGTTGGAGAATATTTCTCTCCCCTCCAGTTCCATGCCTAAATTGTGGTGGTGGAGATCGGTGGTGTAGCCATCTATCGTAAAGAAGTCGAACCTGTCTCACAGGCTCTGTGGCAACATTAATTCCTTCCCTTCGGGAATTTCTCCGAGCTTAATCGTACTGTCACCTGTATGATGCTCAAGGCTAAGACCAACGACAGGCGTACATCTAGCCACTTGCCACGATGCATTTCGTTGGCCTCGATCTGACTACATCAGACAGGTGGCATTAGAAACAACAATAATTTATAAAAGTTCTATCTTAGGTAAGCAAGGGTGACCCCCAAACCGAAAAAAACTTGGCAAGGAGATGATGAAACGTTTGAGAACATCTGATTTATTGCAACAAATATATGTTTTCTTCTCTGCTTCGACCCATAGGTGGGAACTTCTAAATCGTGAAATTAAACTGAAATTTACCTTAAAATGTTTAAGTCAGACCAAATGGTCTTGTCTTTACGACGCTGTTGAAGCCTTAAAAGATAATTATGGTAATATCATGAATATTCTTAAGAAATTTAGTAACAATGAAATGAAAAGATTGATTTTTAAAAAAAGGCAGTGAATTTATTCATAAATTAACAGAACTTGAAACTGCCATTTTAATTATATTTTGGTAAGAAATTTTACAAAGATTTAATTCAGTTAACAAAAAATTACAGGCTCCTGGTTTGGACATCTGTGAAGGGAACAAGCTAATTATGTCATTTAAAACGTTTATAAGCAATGTACGATATGAATCGTATCAAAAACTGAAGGAGTATCAAGACACAGACAAAACATTAAGTCTAAGTACAGAAACAGAACATAGCGCTGTGAACAAGGCACGGGGTATTTCAAAAGGTGCAGATAAATCCACAGAAAAAGCTGTGTATGGGACAGAAAAATTTAAGAGACACGCTTATTGTGTGTGTGTTGCGTTAGGCAAGCTAATCCTTGATTTAAATAAAGGGTGTTTTCTTAGAGGTATAGAAGTTTAAATTGCAATAAAACAACGATGTATTATTCGATTGACATGAATTTCTTTTATTGGAAAGATAATCTTGTGGCATTACATTTTAAATATGATTTCTGGCATAGGACTGCCACGGCTGGCTCGGATGTAGTCCAATCTGGACGTCCAATTTTCGATGACTTTTTCCAACATTTGTGGTCGTATATCGGCAATAACACGGCGAATGTTATCTTCCAAATGGTCAAGCGTTTGTGGCTTATCCGTATAGACCAATGACTTTACATAGCCCCACAGAAAATAGTCTAGCGGTGTTAAATCACTAGATCTTGGAGGCCAATTCACAGGTCCAAAACGTGAAATTAGGCGGTCACCAAAGTGTCTTTCAATAAATCGATTGTGGCACGAGCTGTGTGACATGTTGCGCCGTCTTGTTGGAACCACAGCTCCTGGATATCATGATTGTTCAATTCAGGAATGAAAAAGTTAGTAATCATGGCTCTATACCGATCACCATTGACTGTAACGTTGTGGCTTTCATCGTTTTTGAAGAAGTACGGACCAATGATTCCACCAGCCCATAAAGCGCACCAAACAGTCAGTTTTTCTGGATGTAACGGAGTTTCGACATACACTTGTGGATTCGCTTCACTCCAAATGCGGCAGTTTTGTTTGTTGACGTAGCCATTCAACCAGAAGAGCGCTTCATCGCTAAACAAAATTCGCTTATGAAAATCGGGAACAACGGCAATCTCGTTTTGGGCCCATTCGACGAATCTGCGCCTTGCTTGATCATATTTAAAATGTAATGCCACAAGATTATCTTTCGAACAAAAAAAAATTCATGTCAATCGAATAATACATCGTTGTTTTATTGCAATTTAAAGTTCTATACCTCTAAAAAAAACACCCTTTAGAAGGATATAGTAAGAAATAAAAATTTTTGATGGATTTGCAAGATCAAAGTAAGAAGAACGTCGACCTGGAGAATGCACGCACTATTATTGTTTACTAATCAGATGACTTAGGCCAACATTTAGTAAATGAAGATGTGAGCTAGAGTCCTATATTTGTACTGATAGTTTCAATGTAATTTTTTAAAAGAAACTTGTTGAAGTTTTTCCAAATTTGTATACCGTTTTAAAGATTTTTCCAGCGCTCCCTATTATTAGTTGTGAAGCGGAGCGTGCGTTCTCTAAAATGTCCTATATAGAAAACAAGTATATAGAACAATGACAAACACTAGGCTTAATTATTTATTACTTCTTTGTATTAATACTGATCTCACCAAAGATGAATGTGATTGGCAAATAAAAGAAATTGCAACACAAAAGAGTAAAAAAGGGTTTTTTTGTAAATTATGTTATTATTTATAACGTATTTAAATTGTTTGAAATAAAAAGAAAACCTTAAATTTCGTATATTTTAAATTTTTCCACACAAAACGTTTTTTTTTTTTTAGGAAAATGGCAAAAACTTTAATTATTTAGGGGGTCCCTCAGATATTGTTAGCCCAGGGCCCCCAAATGGTCACGGTCCGGCCCTGTTGAAACCTATTGGTAGATTGGTTTGACACGCCACAGCTAAAATGTTGCAGACCCGTGATATAACTTATCGGTTTTAAAATATAAATAATTGTATCCCACTATAACACAAATGCTTGGCTGTCAGTTGTTTTGGGTCGAGGGCTATGTTGTAGAAACGGAGGACCACATCCTTTTTGCATTCATTTATTAACTTTGCATTTCAGAAAAGGAAAAAATTATAACACACGCACAGATGTCAATAAATTTAAATTAAATAAAATAGTGACAGTTTTATTCGATTTATTTTTACCGTGCTAATTTCTTACCATCTATAACTGCAAGCGCATTTAATTTTAGAATTAGTTGAATGAGACAAATGTATCCTATCAAATTTTTCTACAATTTTTTTTTTAAATAAGGAGAGAGATTACTTTTTAAAATTCTTTTTTCACAGTATGTAAATTATTGCGGTTAATCTCGATTCCATGCGGATTTTCTATAGTCTTGGAGGGCCGCATGTAGTACGCAGGCCACACGTACGATTTACTAAGGTGACCAGCTGTCCTCCTTTAGGGAGGACAGTCCTCCTTTTATAGGTTATGTCCTTCCTAATAAAATGTCTTCCTTTTTGTCTTCCTTTTCAATATTTTAAAACTTATCTGTTAATATCTACATTTAGAGAGGAATCAAACATGTTTCCAAACATGTCGAAGAATGGTCTGAAACAAATATCACAGGAAATAACAGTTTTCAATCGTATTTTTTGACTTGGTCTCAAGCAAAGTGGGCAAGACATAAAAAATTACGTTGTTTTTATCGAAAGAAATGTCTGATATTAAAATCGATGACAATTGTCTGTTTGAAGTAGAAAGAAGACTGTGAATGTGTATATTTAAATTGTAATAAATTAGAACAATTGGAAAATCAACATGCTGAGAAATTAATAAAATACGGGTGAAATTACTTAAACCAATTCAAAAATGAACACATTCCACATGAAAATGTAATTATTCCTGTTCAATTTACCTTGTGCTTCTCTGGAACTAATGTAGCAGTTGAAAGAGTTTTTTTCAGTTGGTAATGATTTTTGTGAAGCTACTAGTAAGAAATCAAAATTGAATGTGCTAATATTTTAGCTACAGTACTTACAGTAAAATTCAGTATGAAGGATATGTTGACAAAAAAAATCATTCAATGGAAAAATACTCTTTTAAAATAATTAAAAAGAACGTAAGCACATATAGTTAGCGTATTTTTGTTTGAATTAATAAAACGTTTCATATATTTAAGTTGTAATTTTTTCTTAAATTTTTCGTCCTCCTTTTCATTGTAAAAAAAATGGTCACCTTACTATTCAAAAACCCCTGGCTTAGAGGAATATTTTTTACGTGTGAGATTTCCCACAGTGTAAATTAAGATTGAAACCGTTAGTGATACTAGCTGGGGAAAGAAACAACTGATCATACGACAGCAATTAGCCATTTATTCTATTAAATGCTGCCTTCTGAATCAGTTCTAACAAATTAGTCCTTGAATCTTTAGCAATTATTGTAGCTCTTATTATGTAGCTCAATATCTCAATGATTGTAGCTCTTATTATGTAGCTCAATTTCTCAATGATTGTAGCTCTTATTATGTAGCTCAATCTCTCAATGATTGTAGCTCTTATTATGTAGCTCAATCTCTCAATGATTGTAACTCTTATTATGTAGCTCAATCTGTCAATGATTGTAGCTCTCTTTTGCAGCAGTACAATCACTTCAATAAGGCATAAATGTTCTTTTTGAATGGTGCCTTTTTTTTCTTAGGTCTATACTTTTTTCGATAGGTTTCTAGGTTCATGATTTCATTCTGAGATATCTAGAGTGCGCATTAATTTTCTGTTTTTTCTGGCACGTTGCCATTCAAAAGGAAACGAAAGCTGAGGAGTATATTTCGTTTTCTGAGAGCCTCATATATATTTAGTAGTTATTGTTTTAAAAAACATTTTATATCTTGGAAGTTAATTTTTTTAAAATATTGGATAGTTAATGAGTTCCTGTGCTAGACTTCAGAAAAAGCTTTCGTCTATTACCCAGCTTAATCTTAATTAATAATAATAATCTTATTAAAAAAGCTTATATATATATATATATATATATATATATGTGTGTGTGTGTGTATGTGGGAGACAACAAGGGGTCCAAGACGTTTGTCTTACTTCACATTTATTTTAAAACTTAAACAAAAATTAATTAAAAAAGGTAGCTATTTTAACAGATAAGTTTGACGATGATATGCAGAAGGTAACGCCTGCTCGCGCACCTCTCGCGTTCTCCTTTCTCGCTTTTCTCTCTCTTAAAAGTTCCATAGTTTCAGTTCGTGTTTTAGTTAGCTGCGCCTGCGCGCGAAGACTGCTTGGCTTTTGGCTGCATGCCACAACGGCCAGCCTGACTGTACGCTGTCCGCAGCGGTACGTCTTCCTTTTTTCCTTTTTCATCGAGACCAGAGGAGAATCTGAAACATACAAAAAGACGGAACAGACAAGGACTATACGACAAATACATAGAGATTTAACATATCATAATTTTTCTGAACTAGACAGTTTCTCCATCATGTGAAGGCACCTCTTCGACATCCGGAAGGTTCCACAGGAAAACATTGTGTTTCACAGGCATAAGAACGTCTTTTTTATTAAGTTGATCTTTGGTTGAACGCATCGATATTTTCCTCTGTAGAGTTCTGGACGTCTGTTCAAAACGATTTCTCTTTTTTCCTCCGTTTCCACTGCCAGGGCTGGAAGATTTTTCGGAGCAACACAAACCGTCGATATTTACTATTCATAGGTGAAGGGGTAGGAGATCGGGAGATAAATTCCACGGAACTCGTTTTCAAGGCACCATTTACATTCTTACACAATACTATATCAGAACATTTTTCTCTTATAATACTCAATTTTAACTTAGTACTCTTAATTTTATTACACTTATAATCCTTAATTAGAGAACTCGAATCATTTCTAGTATTAAAGTTTTTAACATGTGGCAAATCATAACTAGAGTTTTCTATCACATTTGAAACAGAAACATTTGGAAAAGAAACACCAGAATCTGCACTCAAAGAGGATCCACTTTCACTCAATAAAACATCGCTCTTTGCGTGGTCTAGTTTCTTTACTTCAGCATATACACTGGGATGTATAATAAATTCTTCGGTCAAGGTCGGTGATATTGCCGTTCGAACACTTAGACCGGGAGAGTGTTGATTAAGAGAAAGATTTATCGGTTTAACTTCTACCATACGCTGTTCGCCAAAACATGAGCTTAATGTTATTATTTCTTCGGAAGGTGTTTGCACTCTAATTAGTGAGGAATTTAAAACTGGGATCTGGCAACCTGAATCGATCAAGGCTGTTACGGGCTGATTTTCCACAAAAATGTTTACATATTGAAGATTTTCGAATTCATCGCTATTTTGTTTTTCGCTCTCGATTTTCAAAATATTTATGTTTATTCTATTATGGATGTGGCTGTTAGATTCTTTAGGTTTAAAACGCTTCTCACAGTCTCTTGCGCAATGAGATGAATCACTGCATATAAAGCAATTTTTATTTTCTCTTTCAAGATATTGGGGATAGTTCTCTTTAATCTTTGGTTTAAAGTTTTGTGATCTATTTTTAAAGGGGTCTTGGGTATATCCATAAGTAATAGGAATTTCTTTATGTGATCCGCTTCTAGATGAAATATAAATATCGCACTCTTTAGCTAAATCAATAGGCCTGAACCAATCTTCTGCTTCTCGAATGCCAATATGAGTTGCAGTTTCCTTATTTAAAGTTTCAAATAATTTATCAGAAATTATAAGATCACATAGAGATTCAAAGGAATTAGCTTTTCTTAACGAACAATAATATTGGAAGTTTGCCGTCAATCTTGCAGCAAATTGGATGTATGTCTCGCCTGATGATTTTGCAGCATTTTTAAATGAGTTTAAACACTCGCGAAGGGTTAATTGGAATTCTCTGAGTACTATAGATTTTAGTTTTTCATAGTCCTTTAATTCCTCTTCTTTAATATACAATAAGATATTATGAGCTCTTTCGCCCAGAAGATTTATTAAAATTTAATATTTATATTCGTCATTTATTTTCTTGGTTAAAAATGCGCGTTCTAATGATTGGAAGAACAGATTAAAATTTTCAGATCTGGTGGGAACAGGAAGAGATAAAGTTCTAATACTGTTTATCATATTTTCTATGTTAGTTTCGAACTGTTTATCTTCGACTTTAGCTGCAGGATTTAAACTTAATGCTTTATTTTTAGCCCTTTGAAGTTCGATTTCTTTTTCTAATTTTGCAAACTGAAGTTTCGCGAGCTCAATTTTCTGTTTTTCTAAAGTTACCTCTCTTTCGTTTCGCGATACCCTCTCATCTATACAGTTTTGAATTAAAGTTTTAACGAAATCTGGATCACTTTCAAATGTACTACTGTTCTCAATTTTAGTCTTTAGTTTAGCTATGGTGTCCGTACTCTCCACAGTACCGTCTAGATCCTCAACAACTCTTACGAGATCCTCTTTAAGAGCGTTTTTATACATTTTAGAAAAATATGGAAAGATCCTACCTTTTTTTTCTAGCTCCCTTGTTGCTCGCACGTACGATGTATCCAATAATTGAAGAAAAATTTCGATTCCACTGTGTGTGATTTCACCTCTTCGCAGGTAATATAGTTGAAATTGTTCGAATTGACACCTCTTCGCAGGTGTTTGTGTGAGTGGTTCCAACCTCTACGCAGGCGGAATTTTCGTCGATGGGTTCCAACCTCTACACAGGCGGAACGAAGTTTTCGAAAAATGGCGGCGCGTCTCCTCCACGGACGGCTTTTGTTCACGTTCCAAACTTTGATCAAAATCGAAATTTTTTTCAATCCCGGCCTCTACACAGGCGGAGTATTCATGCTGAGTTCAAACCTCTACACAGGTTGAACGAAGTTTCCAAAAAATGGCGGAGCGTCTCCTTCACGGACGCTTTTGTTCATTGTCCAGACTTTGGTTCAAAATTGAAATTTTATCGATCCCGGCCGAGACCCCATAATTTGTGGGAGACAACAAGGGGTCCAAGACGTTTGTCTTACTTCACATTTATTTTAAAACTTAAACAAAAATTAATTAAAAAAGGTAGCTATTTTAACAGATAAGTTTGACGATGATATGCAGAATGTAAAGCCTGCTCGCGCACCTCTCGTGTTTTCCTTTCTCGCTTTTCTCTCTCTTAAAAGTTCCATAGTTTCAGTTCGTGTTTTAGTTAGCTGCACCTGCGCGCGAAGACTGCTTGGCTTTTGGCTGGATGGCACATATATATATATATATATATATATATATATATATATATATATACACACAGATAAATATTTTGTAAAAGTTTTGAAATTGCTGAGAATGTGGATATTACTTATCAACATTTCAGGAGTATTACAATAGCTCTTCAATTGTCAGGACACTAAGGTTGGAAAAAGGAGGCAATTATTTAGAACTAGCTGGTATACCCGTTCTTCACACTGGTGAACTGAAAAATTAAACACCACAGATTGAAGGATAAAGAAGTTTTTAATGAGCTAATTTTACGTGAATTGCAAATTAAACAAAAAAAAAAAAGCTTTTTGCATACCTCAGCTGAACAACAAAAAGAAAGAAAAAAACACCTTTGTTAAATTTTAAGTCTGTAGATCTAACAGCTGATAAAAAGGATTTTTTTTTTATTTATAATACCCCGTAACACTCTTGAGGATCGATTTTTGAAAATACCTCGCTAAGCCAGTGCTTCTCAAACTTTTAACATTTGCGACCCAATATGCAATCATAATTTTTATCGTGCCCCCTCAATACAATAACAATGTACTGATTCAGAAATACTATACACTGGTGTGCAAAAATTAAGAACGAGACGGTTTTTTCAATATAACTTTGTACAAAAGCCTTCCAAATCAACACATTTAATACCGTAAGATCCCCAATACGTAAGGACATGTGTAATGTAAGCAACACTTACTAAAAGAGAAATCAGAGGGATAAAAAGAAGCTTGATTGAAAAAGTAGCAATGAGCGCAATGCGACTGAAGGCCGAAACATCCCTGTGATGGGTGTCCAGCAAGAAACATCCGGTCTTTAGTAGGGGATATGATCTCCCCTGACTGCTAGGTAGGTTTCACAGCGTCTGCCCATGCTGAGAATGAGGGTGTCAATGAGTTGTTGAGGCATTGCTGCCCATTCGTCTTGCAGCGCCAATCGAAACTCCCGAATCGTTACTGGTGGTAAGTTACGAGCTGCCAAGCGACTGCCTAGAAAATCGCATACATGCTCGATGGGATTGAGATCCGGAGATCGTGCCGGCTAATCCATACGTTCAATATCCTCACACTCTAAGAGCTGTTCGGCAGCTACTGTGCGATGACATGGTGCATTGTCGTCCATGAAAAGGAACTGCAGACCCATAGCGCCTCTAAAAAGACGCACATATGGAAGAAGAATCTCGTTACAATAACGGGTCCCGTTGACTGAACCTGCGTCGAAGATGTGAAGGTCTGTACGACTACCAAGCATGATGCCTCCCCATCGAGAACACCGCGACCTCCATACCTGTCCCTTTCAATGATGTTCGAGGGATGATTGCGGCTTCCCCGCTCTCTCCAGATGAGTATGCGATGAGAATCGCTACTCAAACTGAATCTGCTATCATCTGTCAAGAGTACTCGTCCCCATTCATTGTCTCTCCAATTCCGGTGTTCCCGGCACCGCAGAGAACGCCTTCTCCGATGGGCAGGCGTTAAAGGTACACACCGTACAGGAGTCGTGCAAACAGACCACCACCGTGCAGTCTTCTGGCTACGGTAAAACGCGATATCGGTCGTCCAGTCGCCTGTGTCGTGTGTCTAGCGATTTCTCCCGCTGTCTGCCGCCTGTTTCTTCTGGCCTGTAAGACAATGTACCGGTCATCTGCGGGTGTGGTTCCTCGTGGACGGCCACTACTGAACCCCCGGATAGCTGTTCCTGTAGTTTGAAATTGTCTCCAAAGTCGTGAAACGATGCTGTGAGCAATTCCGAACTCTGCAGCCACACTTGTCACACTGCGGCCTTCCTCCAACTTCCCAATGATTCGACCTCGGGTAAAAGCATCCAGATGTCGTCTAACAGATTGATTATTCGCCATTTCTCGCTGAGGCAGCAACTCGGTGTGATTTTAACTGCTATACGGCGTGCAATCTCTTTGCCAGAAATACTGATCTTACACCGACAACATGCTTTATACTACTCAGACACTCCCCCATTACGTCTACCTGCATATCTGCGCATGTGCTACCGTACATCACCTTACTTAATCTCCTGATTGGTCTTTCTGTCCGCTCTGCCTCTTCGTTCAGCTGATATGCTAATTTTTCGACTTCGTCCTTAATTTTTGCACACCAGTGTACATGGACGCTAAAGCTAAAATGCGACTTTAACCTCTTAAGTTCCACCGGCGTATATAAACGTCTTGTTCTTAATCATCCAAAGCTTTAATTGTCCCAGACGTGTATATACGTCTTTCTGAGAAGTACGATCTTTCCATGCACTATTATCCGTAAAATTATTCCGAAGGACTTGGAATGTAATAAAAAGACATTGACAGTGTTTGCAAAGGATTTACTTATTTCAAATAATTTGATTATTTATTTCCCCCGCCCTCGCTCTATGCATCACATACGCGCGCATATGTGGAAAATGATGGCATTAGGAAGAGAATCGCTTATTTTTTAATCGGCAGAGTTTAGGGATCGATTATATAAACCGCTTACAAATGATCAGGATAAGTGTTGATTTTTGTATATAATTTTATATATGACAAGCCTAATGGGTCCCATGGGGTTACCTTGTTCTTAACATACTATTGTTAATTTAATTATGAAATGCATTGTGCAGTGCATTTATAAGTGTATTATATAAGCGTAAATGGGCATTTCATTTTTTATTATGTCGAAATATATATTACTTGTTTACTCTCAGTAAATTAATAATTTTGTTAAAAAATCTTCTGTTTTCGACTTTTCAATATATGCTCCCTCCCCCTTTGTAGAGTTATCCCGGCCCCCTAGGGAGGTGCGCACCACAGTTTGAGAAACGCTGCCCTAAGATGATCTCTGATCAGCAAAAGTATCCTATTGTTTAAAGCTTTGAACTGAATTTTGCAGTATTTAATGGCCTATTTTTTAAAAAATAGTTTCAATAACACCAGCAAAAAAATCTTAGAAAGTATACCTTTGTAGCCTTCAAACATACTTCACTAAAAGTAAAAGAAAATGAAGAAAATGAAAGAAAGATGATTTTAAATTATTAAAAACCGTAGAATAAAAAGGTTGAAATATTTTTATAGCGTTCACTTTTTTCTCGTTTTTATCGCGTTTTTTTTTTCATAATTTATATTAGTATAAAAATCAAAGCAAAATTCGTTTCATAATCTCTCAAATAGCTTGCCAATTTTTTTTTAAATATACGTATTTCTCTAACATATTAAAGTTTCACAGCATTGGAAAATTCTTAGCATTAACAATGCGACACGAAAAAGGAATAGTCGGAAAGGGAAGAAACTCGGCAAACTGAGCAAAAGTAACAAACGATAAGTATGTTTATTTTGAAAGGATGCTTGAATGTTGAAAAAATTATCAGCTCAGTATGTTGTACAGTCAATGAGGACGGTTATACACAAGGAAATACGTATAAGCTCAGGGACAACGAGAGTACTGATGGCTTCCTCAGGGATGTCTATCCATTCCCTGTGTGTGTTAACTATTCTTCACAATTCTTCTTCTCAACTCGACAGCAGCAGGGCATGTAAGGCACATCGAATCATGTATGAGAGATGTTCGACTGGCCAGTGCCTATTTCAGCTCATTGCGGGCCCTAGGCGCAGAAGATCTACAGTACCTCTTGGCACTGAAAGATCAAAATTTATAACCAGAAAATCTGGTTAAGTTCAGCTTATCCGGGCTACTGGGCGCCCGCCCCAAGCGTCCAATGGATAAACCGGCACTGCGACTGGCGAAAGATTAGAGAAGAACGATGTTCAGAGAAGCAACTACACATCTTGAGAAGTTCGGTTATTGATGTGTGCAGAGTTTGGCCAGTCCTTATCCTGCTGATAAAGGGTAATGGGCAACTCCCAAAGGGAGGGCAGTGACACCGGCTGCAGCATATCATCAATGCATCGTTTGGTCATCATGGAGCCTTGAACATGAACCAGAGGGGACCTGTTATTGTACACAATGGCGTCTCAAGCCATGATGCTACACTGCCGTACTGTAAGAAGTTCCATAGATGTGACCGAATCTGACTTGTCACGACGACGGCACTCCATTCTACATAAAAACTAACATCGGATAAACAGAAGCGTATCTCGCGTCTTAAAACACGATTCTGTGCATCATTGTAAACGGAATTCCTGCATTGTCAGATTAATTAAAGTCTTGTGGACGTCACGAGTGTAGATTACTAGCAATCAATCATTGGATAATGGTTCTGGTCGATATGAGAACATCAAGGGTATTCAGTATATCCTGCAAAATGGCAGCAGAAGAAGCTTAAGGGGCCGCTACAGCTTGTCGGTGGAGGTGTCGATTCACGTGTACTGACGTCGCTTCTGCATTCCTCAAACTTATCCCATTTCCTCTTTCAAACCATTTTTGTCACAACCAGTGCACTGTAGAATAAAAACGGTCGGTGTGTCAGCTGAAAAATTTGATGCATCGATCAACCAGTTCTTCTCAATCCATTCACCAAGTCCATCTTAAAACAGTATGTCTGTCGAAACTGCTTCCGCTGGTGGAGGTCTGGCATTTTCTTCTGTTACAAGTGTCTTCTTAAACAAGAAAAATATTACAACGTTGGTTTTCCTAGGCATAAACAATGGATTTGATACTGCACATTTTGCAAGTTTTCCCTTCCTTTATATTCTATTCAACCTGTGCCAGGGAGCTTTGTGTTTCTCATCAATTTCATTACTTGATGAAGTGGTCCTAACCTGAAATTTGCATAATTTTCTGGCAACTTCTTTTTGATGTTGCACTTTCGATATCATGTGTGCTTTATTATTTGAAGTTTGCGTTTTCTCCTGTTCTTGATCTATCCATCTGTAAATTAAGTATAAAAGAATTCACGATCCAAAGTACTCTAATATATATATATATATATATATATATATATATATATATATATATATATATATATATATATATACACTTATGTGTAATAATTCCCATTAATTTAATCCTTAATAACTTTTTAATTATTGATAGTCCATTCCTTAGGACCCACGTTTAAATAATAACTAGCTACCCACCCAACAGGAATCTTTTGAACTACGTCTATCCATCCACGCAGATCATGTGATTTGAACTTTCATTTCCCGCTTGGTATAAATACCGAGATTTCTGGAAAATCCGCCCTCTTGTTCTTTGTCCTTCGTAATGTAAACGGCTGCAGCTGGCCTGTGTATATTTAAGTGTTGTGTGTTTTCTGTGTTGTGATGTCCATAAATGTTTATGTGTCTCTGCACGTAATAAACAGGATTAACAATGAACACTGGACTGCCTAGTCATTGCAGCATCAACCATGATAAGTAATGTCTTAATTAAGAAATAGTTACCGCTCGCCCTCATGTTTACACCACTCTCCAGGATTACGACATATATATATACTCGAGAAACAAATTTTACACCTGATTGTATCTCTATAATCTACAACAAATATTATCTCAAAACATTTTTCCTGGATGAAAGCAAATGTTAAAAAATTAAATAAATAAAAACCTTCGCAATTTCTGCCAGTAGAAATGAACTTCAGACATCTATTCAAAGAATTACGATGGCTAACCATTGGAAGAATACAAGTGGACCAGATTCAATCTTTTGCAGTAGGATGATTGAATGTGAGCTCTTCTGTAACGCATTAACTGCGAACGACATTTCCAAGGAAAAAAGTAGCTTCTCGAAGGTACACACGAGGAAGATTTGGAGCTGTAATTACCACAAAAGACGATTACTTGAAGCAAACTGCAAAGCAGCACATAACTGTAGCATCAATCTATCTCAAATCTTCTTTTGTAGCCACCACTGGAAGATTTGTATCCATATCAAATGATCACAAAAGGTTTCACGAATGAGTGTTGTATACAAGACATTCTACATAGCTTGAACCCTTAACATAGTGAAAATTTTGAACTGTATGCATGTCAACAGGAATACGAGTTATTAAAATAGTACTATGCGGTTGGTGGGCAGATGTCTCTTCGACTAATTGTTCTTCCTGACATAGGTGCAGTAGAGGATTCCTTCATCCTGAATGATGATAATACTAGGTAACATATAATTCTGTTGAATCACCTTACCAAAGAGATTCATTTGTATATGGATCTAAATTCCTTTGAACATGCTGGGAGGCTTAAGGAAGACGTACTGCACTTAATCTGCCCCCTTGAAAATCTTCTGGGTCTACAAATTTCTTGGACAAAGCAATAAGTTAGTTGTTAGTTTGAAATACCATTACAAGTATAGAACGCCGTTGATGTACTAAAATAGCTCTTAGAAGTAATCACAATCCATGTTAATGCCAATTGCATATTAAATACAGATACAATGTTTTTGGGTAAGTTTTCCTTTTGAATTATTTCAAAGCAGAAAATAATTCTATTGTTGTTCTTTCGTACCTAATTTGTGAAGTACTGTTTGATTAATGATTTAGATGAATTTCATAACATATATTCCTACAAAATAAAATAAAAAAAGTTCAAAATGGCAATTTTTCTGATTTTTCTTTTTTTTTTAAAAAAAAAAGTTTTTCATGAAAGAATTAAACTTAGGAAAGATTCCCATCCGATTTGTAAAGATGAAAACAGCTGCCAAAAAGTCAAAAAAATAATAGACTAATTTGTATTTAAAAAAAGGAAAGAATTTCTCAAAAAGTTAGAATGTAAAGCCTGTTCTGCTCAGAAGGATCAACTTTACATACCATTCTCACACATAAATAATGAATCCACTTCTACCGACTACCGGAACTTCGTCTGAATCGGCAAGCACAATTTCTTATTTGCTAATTGAAAAAGAAAATTTCTTAGAATTCGTGCTCCAAATCAATGGTAGATTTTTTTAAAAAACAGAATTGTTAACATTAGATACGTATCGCACGAAATGTATGCAGAAAATCAGGTTTTGATGGTTGTGTATTACACGAGAGCTATTCGCAATTAATCTTACTGTAAAGAAAAAAATCAACTAAAATATAAATGAAATAAAATCACAAATTATAGACTATCTGGGTTCTGTATAAGAATTGTGTGTTTTTCAATCAGAAAGAATCCTGAATGAAAGATCTTGGAAGTTGACAAAAAAATTCAAAAATTCGATAATTGCTGAAAGTTCCGGGAATATTTGAAGTTGCCTGAATTATATTACAGTCAGGAACCTAATTTAAATTGCATTAATTTTGTCTGTATAGACATTAAAAGCTACAACTAGTTTAATAAAAGTACTCCTTTGAATGATTAGTTTTTCTATGCTCTAATGATTCCAAATAAGCAATATTATAAATGAAGTTTAGGAAAAATAAAGAAACATTTGAGACAATGAATTTAATTCTCTATGGACTAAACCTTTCTTTGCCCATCAATAGTTAGACATAGGGTTTGCAATCCCGGGATTAGGATTGGACTATTAAAAATTACTTACACATTAGCATAGTTAAAATTGCCTAATAAAACTGAAAACATAGTTAAAAAATTGGTTTAATATTATTATTTATTGAATTAAACCGAAACAAAACTGAATTCAGCATTAAAAAAATAGTGCATAATGAAATTAAAAAAAAAACATTTCTTCATTTCTTGTAATTCTGTAAATAAGCTTTTAAATAATACAGCTCGTAGAGCATTTCATCGTTCCAACAGCTTCTTATTTTTTGTTACACAAATTGTCCTGCCGAAGAAAATACTTGCTCAGACTCTACGCTAGTAGGCTTTATTGTCATTAAATAAGAGTAGGTTCTTTCAACGTCTCCTTCGATTTAAAAATAAAGAAACATTTCTTTTTGAATTTTTGATGACAGTGTCAATTCTAATAGATCGCAATGGTGTCTGTGTGCACACATATCTCCCCTTCAGGCAAAAATTAAATCCAGGGATTAGCTATTTTAATCCCGGGATTTCGGAATTTTAAGAAACACCCGGGGATCCTGCGGCTGTATACCCTAGTTAGAGAGACCTTTTAACAGAAATGAATCATTATTTTTTATTCGAGACAATCACAGAAAAATATTCTCAATTTATGATATACTATTTTGCTAAGAGATTAAAAAAAAAAGGCCAGTGTGTGTGATAGGTGTGCGTAAAAATTTCCAATTCCACCACTTCAGAAAAAAATAAAGAATATTGATCGAAAAATAATCTTTTGGAACATTAGTTGCAATACATATAGATGTGTATGAGACAATTAGATAGATTTTTTTTAAGATTGATAAAAATATGTATCGTATTTTTTACAGCCAAAGGTATTTTTTTTTTATATTTTATTATTGGGAAAAAAAGCTGAAAAACTGTTTCGTAAGGTAAAAAAAAAATCTGTGTGAATTTCAGCTACCGTAAAATCTGGTGTATAACGCGCACTTTTAGCACAAAAATTAGATCGAAATTTACGGGTGCGTGTTATATGCCGGGTATAAAAAGAATAGCTTTAAAAATAATAATAAAAAAAAAGATAAGCATAAAAAAATTAGGCTTCTACACAAATTGAAATATTGTTTATTTAAAAGAAATGACATATCATATGAACTTAAAAGTAGTAACTCTAGAAGTATACTGTTTTTTTTTCAAAAGCAGCCTGGGATGATACCTCGAATAACTGACTTCAAAACATAAAGTATTACATACGTTCACTTTAGGTTAAGCTTGACTTATTGAGAATTTAAACAATTTTACCATAATGATGCAAACATTTTGTGGTCACGGACTCGTGACCGGACTGACACGGGTTCGAGTCCCGGTGCCACTGAAGACCCTCCATGTAGAGGGCCCCGGTTGGTGTATCAAGATAGTTAGGAGAGGAGGATGCCGGCTCAGGTGTCCTCGTCACTTGACCGAGGCTCACAATTAGGAGGTTCGTCAACCTCGTGTTGCTGCTTTATAGTACAATGTTAATCTAACACCCACTCTCTCTTACTCACAAACATTTTGTTCCAATTTTCCCCAAAAATTTGATCATTTGTCTTTCCTGTCATTCATTCTTGGACCTTAGCTGAACATTCGAGGAATAACTTTGGTTCAAAAATTTTGAATAGTTTTGCTAATGTTTCTGAATCTTTGTTGCAAACAGAAGCGAGAAACAAAATACAGTCGGACCTCTATATAACGATGTCGCTAAATGCCGTAAAAAGTTCTTTATATGGAAAATTCGTTATATAGAGGTACATCTTTTAATATATACTTTATAAACCCCATAAAACAAATTTTAAAATCATGAACACTATATATTAAAAAGAAGTAATTATTCACACTATTTTTGAATTAATATATGTTTATTTTATAAATCTTACCCATCAAAAAAGAAAGAAAGAAAAACTGCAAGGAAAACAAGGGGGGGGGAAGGGATGCCGAAGAATTCACTATATTTTCAATACTAAGAAAATAATTTTAAACTAAAACTAATGAATTTGAAGGACATTTTATAATTTAAAGCAGCAAGTAATATTAAACATACATTATTTTATAATTAGAACATGGGGGCAACTCCACTGAGGGTGAAAGAGGATATCGAGGATGTTTCTAGTGAACTGGGCAATGGGGATTAAAGGTTGCACTTCTTGGATGAAACGTCCAGCACTCTATTGCTTTCGGCGAGTTACGATCCAATAAAACCAGATCAATATTTATGACCACCATATAATGTGTTAAAGAGAGAATAACTTGAATTTTTTTTTCAGAAATACTTTAAAAAAAGGGTGAACAAAAATTGTATCACAAAAGAAAAAGTTCGTTACATAGAAAATGCACTTCGCTATATAGAGGTTATTTTACGAAGAAAATCGTGAAATGTTCCAGAAAAAAATTCGTTATATAGAAAAATTCGGAATATGTCCTCTTTGCAGTTGTTATATTCTGAATTATGAGTTGAACTACTTAGTAGATTTTGTCAATGGAAATTGAATTACGATAAGACATGTAAAATATATAATTATCACCCCCACTTAAAATTGGCTTTTTAAATGAATCACTTTAGTTTACTTTGGGTCTGGGACATAGCCAAAATGTTCTTTTAAAGATTGTCAAGTGTTGTTCTAAAATTGCATCATTGCATTGTTTCCTAATATAAATTTGTTGCAGTTTTATTACAAAGTTATAATAGTATAATTCTCATGTAATTAAAATATTTGATTTAAATTGCAAAATGCTTCTGCAAATAACTTTTCTAGCTGTGAAAAAAATTTCTATAAAAAATTAAAGCATGAATAATTATTAAAGATTTTAATTCGGTTTCTTCGGAAAAACCTACACGTACAAATTACAACATAGCCCTGTTCATTTATTCATTCTGATATGCTATGATTATTTTAGAAATATTTTCTTTTTTTCACACATTCACACAAATAATTTCATAAGAGATATATATAGGCGTGGACACACCTTCTTTAAGCGTGTGGCTATTCATGCCTCTAAATAACTTCGCATGGTGAAAAATAAAGTTAAGAAGTGCCAGATGTAACTACACCAGATTGAAACTCACTAACTACAAAAATCTGTAATATTTCATACATTAACCGTTGAAGCAATCAACCATGAATAGATATTTTTGCTTCTAAGGGGCGTGAACCGTTGCTGCAGAACATCATTGTACATTTTTGCTTATTCAGCCTTTTGCTTAAGATAGGCATCAATCACGGATCTCTTAGTTCAAACTGCGTTCCTACTCTCACAAGGCCAGAAATGTCGATCGATGTGAGGAGTTATTTTCGCGTTCCTCAGAAAGTGGCTTTAACTTACTACTGGTGGTAAAACTATTTTCCAAAATGTCGAAAAAATTTCTCTCTTTTTTTTTGTTTCTTTGCCTCTGAGAGAAACTCGTCTACTTTCGGGTCCGTATGCTATAGTTTTTATTTACTAGTTGGAGTTACAAACTAATGCTTTTTTAATTGCAATCAAGCAAAATCACACAATAACTCACACAAGAAGGGGAGGGGGCATCCAAGGAGTCCACCCCTTATCCCCCTTGATTTTTTCCCGATTGATTAGAATACTATGTATATTGCGTAAAATAATTCCAAACCAACAGTAAGAATAATTTAAATTCTAATAAATGAAACAATAAAATTTCTTTTTTTTTCTCCTTTCCTTCCTCTTCTAAACCGAAATGCATGTGAACATAAAACACCCTCTTATTCTCAGAACTGAACTATTAATTTGCTTTCTATTGTACTCTCTCGCAAAAATATCCAAGAAAACTAGATTTTATTCTGTGACTGTAAGCCTTTAAAAGCAGACTGGAGACTGTAAATGGAAATACTGTAATCATCATGTTTTTTTATTTTTGTAATTACGGGTTAAAGTGAGATTTTTTTCTTATTCTATGACTAGGCGCTTCTTAGTGGCGTAACGTATTACCCCGCGTCACTGGGGGGGCAGGATCCTACGGACCCCAAAGCCTAACTGACGCCAAGTTCGTATTTAAGCAATTGAGGCCCAATACCTGTCTTTGCAGGAGGGATCTAATATTCTCTTCGTTACGCCATTGGTGCCTCTATAATGATATTTATATCTGTTTTTATTTTTGAATTATGAGAATATATATATATATATATATATATATATAAGTCCGTACTGTACTTTCTCGCAGTTTAATTAAATATTTGTTATTAATAATTCATTTCATTAATTAATGCAAATTATTTATTCAATATTTTTTTTTTTACTCTTTTTTATTCCCGATAATCGATAAAATCAAAAGAATATGTTTTGCGGCGTATTGGGGTATGATACGAGAATGGTGGACTTTCGACCCTCGCCACCCCCTCCCTGAAAAATTCCTGCGTGCGCAACTGAGTGAAATATAGTAAAAATCGCTACACAATGAGCAATCATAGAAAAATTTTAAAGTTTTATTGAAAAATACGTCAGAGTTGAATAAATTCCGAATAAAAAAAAAGATTTATATTTAAAAAAAAAGTGTTGAAAAAATTGTAAATTTGAAATAGAAAATTAAAAAAAATATCAAGTTTAGACGAAAAGGATTTTTTAATAGTGTCTATGCAATACGTATTATAATGACGATACTAATAAGGATTTAGAACTAAAAAAGTTCTTTGTTGTTGTTTTTTTCAAAAATGAACTTGAATAGCGAAAAGAATCTAATGGGTCATTGTTCAGTGTTTTATCAAGTTCTTGATTGCTCTGTTGAACATAAATAACAAATTCGTTGAATCGAATGATCATTTCTTCGATCGTGCTCGAGTTAACAATAAATTAATTAAAATTGTTAAAACCATCCTATTTTTCTTAAAACTTAGAAACAATTCCTATCTTCTACTTGCGAATTTCAAAGGATTTAACTTTCTTTTTAGTTTTCTAAAATAAACATATCATATTCTCTTGTTTCATTTTAAGTTTTCAAAAGATGAAAAAGCTGAATATTCTTATAAATAAACGACGAACTGAAACAGCTGAATTAAAAAAGAAAGATAGCTTGCATTAAAGGTTTTCAAACTTTTTTCTTCTCACACCTCTGGCATGAAAAGTTATGATTCGACCTTCCTGGAAATTAGAATTTATCATTAATTTTATACGTAGGTTTAACTTTGTGAGTAATACTGTTTTTTTTCTTTCTTTTTCTTTTATCTGCTCATGGTCCTTTCAGAGGTATGTACCACCAGCAATACGTACCCCAGTATCTATTTACTATGCCTTTTGCACATGGGCATAGAAAGTCCTGATCACCTATATCAAAATTCTTTGGGGGCCCTTTCTTGGAAAAATAATAAAACTTATTTGATAAATAAAAAATTATATTTAACTCAATAAATAAAAATTATAAAATTTATTTGAAAGTATCTAAGTGTTATAGTGTAGTAGCTAAGTGTGTATTTATTTGAAAGTATCTAAGAGGGGTCCCCAGTACTACTGATACGGGGCCCTACATATCCCGTATACAACGGTATTACTGATGATACAACGGTAACTTCGCCCCTGGTTTTGAACTAGCTTATATTAGACTTCAGATAAAACAACTTAATGTTCTATATCGGTGAGAGCAATTCATAGATTTACATATGCTTTACGATTTCAGTTACTTATTTAAAACTTTTTGTATGTGCATCACACAAACACACAACATATACTTGGGCAGAATAATTTGCCAGTATGTGGGGGGAACCAATTCATTTTCAAAGCTTATGATTCTGATTAAAAATCTCAGCCCAATTATAAGATTCAGTGATTCTTAACAACTAATAGGCTTTTAATTCACAGACAAAACGCTTCTAGTCGAAATCACGTGATGAGATTATAAACTAAGACACGCGCGTCATGTTCTATGGTGTATAAAATTCCTATACTTACGTTGCACTGACATCTGTGTTTTAACTATATCTTTATATATATATATATTGCAATATTTTAATATATCTATTACGTAGGAAAAAATCTTGTTATTTTTTAAGGTATAAAGTTTGTGTTTAGTTCTAGTTTGTTTGGGGTAAGTTTTAGAATGCTAAAAGCCTCTTTTAGCTACATATTAGTATATATTCTTATAACTCTGAGTCATTTTTAATGTGCTTATACATAACTATAAGTTATTTTTTAGTAATTTATTATAAATATTTGGACTAGGATGGCCCACAGTGTAAAATTAAAACCACTGATTTTAAAAACTTCTCACTGAATGATATCCTCTAGTAAAACATTTGATTGCAAGTTGTAGAAGGAATAATTTCAAAATATTAAGAAAATTTTCCTCTTTGATTTTTACTTTAAGGAAATTGTTTTAAAAAATTAATAAAAATATCGTTTGAAAAGACAATGAATGCATTTCTTAAATTTCCCTCTTTTTTACTCAATGAAATGAATCACATATAAATTGTGTGAACAATACTTTAATATAATAGTACGATTTGTCAATCGTATGAACCTTTGTTTTCTGAAATACACGTTAAAAATTTGCAGAAATTTTTTTAAGAGGTTTATTTCTTAGGGCGAGTATATATATAGAATTGAAGATCTAGTTAACATGATAGTTTTTGATTAATATTGAGAATTACGGTTTAGTAAAAATGTTTTTTAACAACTGAATGAATTGTACATGTGTTGGCAAATATTACAGTAAGATTTATAAATGCTTTGTAAAACATTTTAAGATTGTAAGAGGGACCGCGGTAGCCTAGCGGTCAAGTTATCGGATCGTGGCTGGCTTGTCACGAGTTCGAGCCCAATACCACTAAAGACCCGCCTTGATAGGGTGCGAATCACGTTAAATCTGTCGAAAGCTCAAACGTCCTGCCTTTAATGTGGTGTAGTAGTTAGGAGAGGGGTGTTAGCTCAGGTGTCGTCCTCGTCACTTGACTATGTTTCAAAATTACGAGGTCCGTCACCAACAGCCCTCGTGTAGCTGAACAGTGCGACGTTAATATTTACTCACCCTTAAGAGAGTAAGTACTTGAGATTACTTTGTGTTTGTCCTCTTATAAAAATCAATACATTCTGTCTCCCAGCTTCTTTAATCTTTATCACAATAGATATTTGAAAGAAAGAAAAAAAATTAGAATTACAGGTATTTCAACCTCATAAAAATGAATACCTTTCTATTATCACAAGAACAAAATTAACCCATTAAAAATGGGTTCTGTTAACTTTTTTTAGATATTTTTTTAATGAGCAATATAAGGAATAAATACTGTCTAAATTTTGGGACATCATAAATTATTGTTTTTAAAGCATGTTAAAATTGAAAAATAATTTTTACAAAGGAATTCTATTTTGGGACATCTTATTCTTGCTTTTTAATTATATTTTAAATAAGTAAATAATAATTTCGAAAACTTTTCTTTGATAACTATTTTTTTATTCCATTTAAATAATATGTTTTTAAGGGAAAAAATTAATATACATATATAATTACATATTTATTTTAAAAAAACATTTTAAAATGGTGTTTAATAATTGTACAATTCCTTAAACATAACAATTTAACAAAAAAGTAGAATTTTAATGTCTTAGAAGTAGTTTTATTGATTTCTTTAATGTAAACAATATTTATAAATGTATTTTATTTAGAATAGCATTACATTAACTAATGAAATAAATTAATCTCAAGCACTGTAATAGTATTCAAACTTTCAGAGAAGGAAAAAATTATATATATGATTAAAATAAAAATATTAAAAAATAATAGGAAATTTTTTAGAAAATATGATTACAATAAAATAATTTTTCTTAAGATATTGTTGCATCAAATATATATTTATTTTCAAAATTGAAAATTCATAACATGCAAACCTAACACAATATATTATTACTATACAATTTAAGCAAACTTCTAAAAAAATTACTAGCATATATTAAAAACAGATATTCCTTCAGCAATCATACTGAAATGGATTTTAATGAACAATATGGAAGAAGTTTATAAATATTAAAAAATCCTGGTAAAACACAGAACTACAAAGAAAATTATCAAACCTTTCTATGTAAATAAAATTAGTTTAAATCTATAAACTTTATTAGCAGGTTAAAGAATGCCTGAATAAACTAAGCCCTAACATTCCTTAATTAGCATTTAAGTAAAAAAGAAAAAAAATTAGCATGTAATTGGTCAGTTAACCAGCAAAAAATACTTGACATTGTTAAAAAACGTTTTTGTATTAAAGCACCAAAGACAATGACATACATACAGAAAATACACAATACACACATATATATATATACAATTTTAAAAATGCACAGACGTTTCATTACAATATGAATTTTGAAATTAGCAAATTTATTTATACTTTATCAATATATGCTTAATTTGATTTGAATTAAGAATTTTTAAAATTGCATAACGTGTATGCTATGAAAAGCACATAATTTACATTAGAAGGCTTCTGTATAGTATAATTTCAAAAAAAAAAAAAATGACAGTGGCTATATATACTTGACATAGCCCTACACAGAATTAAAATTTCACACACACTCAGATTCTATTTTTAAAAAACAAAAAAATCTTTTTTTAGGACTGCTCAGAGCTATAATTTTAATCATAGCTTGGAGCAACAAAAAAAATAATAATAAATAAATAAATAAATATATGAAATAAAAAAATATTTGTGTTTAGTTCAATATAACTATTTAAACACACACAAAATAAAGAAAATAAAAATTTTAAAATATACTTATATTCCTGTCTGGATGTTTTCAATTTCCATTTCTACATTTTTACTTCTACTGAAGTTAATGTGGTTCATATTTATATAAACATATTTTTTTCCAATAAAATAGTTACATTTATATAGTAATTTTTATATTTATTTGTAAATCTAGTATATTTGTTTCAATGTAAACAATTACTTTAAATTAAATTTCTGTTCCACTTTGAAAATTAAATACAGACTTAATTCTGTTAGTCACCTATCGTATATACTAGATGTAAACAAAGACAAAAATCCAGTACAACCAACATATTTTACTATTTTAGATGTTTCACATCTACTTTTTTCCAGAAAAAAAGTTAAATAGTTACTTAAATATAATGATTCTTATTTTCATTAGTAAGCTTCGAATATATATGCTAGTTAATATATATATATATATATATACATGAATGTATTATTGCTTTTAATCAGATTCTTACACTAATTTGATATATTTTTATACAGAAAAAAAGATATATAGAAAAATAAAACTTAAGTTGAACTAAATATATTATTTATTGATATCAAATTAGGTCCATATGTTATCATTATATGTATGCACTGTATGTTTTTTTTTTACTTAAAAATTTAAAACAGATGAACAAAACTTTTCTTCGCAGGAATTTGATTTCTGTAGAATGGAAAACGTGGTTTCACTTGTCGAGGATGTGTAAACGGTTAGAATTCAAAATATTTTTCTTTGAAGTGTTAAGAAAATAATAAAGAGGAATCATAAAAAGCATAACCGTTAACATTTTGTAAATGCATTGTTTTTAGAAGCAAAAATAAAAATTTGTTATCTGCGATTCTTTTGAAAATTTTATGAGCTTAAATTTCTATCACAATGTAAAGCTTATTTGCTTAGAACTACCATTTTTGAACGAGTCCTCGGTAGTATAGTGGTCAGTATCCCCGCCTGTCACGCGGGAGACCGGGGTTCGATTCCCCGCCGGGGAGGAATATTTTTTATTTTTCGAAAGAGTGAAAAATATCATTATAATTTGAAGAATTTGCCAGAAGAAGTTTTTTTATGTACGATATGCTTTTGTTTTCCGAGCTTGAGAAATCACAAAGATATATATATATATTTCTTGTTCTTTTTAATATAAAGTCACCGATAATGTGATTGACTACGTTGATGTTTCAAGCAGTACTCATCTTGTTCGATCAGTGAGATAATTTAAGAAACAATTGCTTATTTGAGAACTAATTTATCAGATGAAAGTATTTAAATAATTTCTCACACTATATAAGGTTTTTAAAAATTTTAACAACTTTTCTAAGTGTTTAATATTTTCAGTATGTCTCTTAATGTTTTAAAATAGAAATACTATCGTCTCTTTTTTAAGCTCTTAATATATATATTTATTACTTTTTTATTTTCAAAAATTCTTTTTTCCCCTAATTCTCACAACTTCTTTTTTTATTGCTTATAGCTATCCAATTGTGGAATTGTGTTAAGTAATATTTTTATAGTTCATGCTTTTTGTTTTCCATCACGCACTTTGTAACTCGAGTTTTCCCCCCTCTAGCGTGTATTTTCTTTATATAAATAAAAAAAATTCAAGAAAATTTTTTAAAAAATCAAAGTTATATTAAAAAATAATTGAGAAAAGTTTTCCTCAGCCAAAAAAAAAGGAAAATAAGCATTTGAAAGGAATGACACAATATTTCTCAAATTGAACTTACCACATGATCATTTCAATGACAATGGTAAAATTAGAGGACAAATATAAAATTAATTTTTATGTTTTTTTTTTTTTTGCGTGTGTGTGTTAAAAAAAAGACAAGTGCTCTTTATAGTTTGTCAACACTTTATTTTTTCATTTATTTCTAATATTTTTGTTAATTTAGCCATTTATTGCATTATTTGAAGTTATAGAGCCTAATTATATAATAAATATGTTCTGATATCATATTTAATATGTTTAAGCTATAAAGAAAATATTTATTTCATAATTTCCAAAATTAAAGTGGTTTTATTAACGAATTGCATTAAATATATTATTGTATTATTTTCATTTAGGACATTAACTAATGTTTATTATTATTTAACGAACTATTAGATAAGCTGATATGTTATTTCATAGATAGAGAGTGGTTCTCAAACTGTTTCCTCAATGTAGTTCTTTATGATAACCTTTTTCTTGATGTACTTCCTGGAAATGATTCGTCACTTCACCATGGTTCAAAATTACGTGGTCCGTCGCCAAAAGCCCTCGTGTAGCTGAACAGTGCGACGTTAATATTAAATCAAATCAAATCAAATCCTGGAAATTATTACAGGCTCTAGAGTACCATAAGCACACAGTGCTACATTTTTTTCCGTACTAAAAGGTTACTGTGTTGAAATGGAAGTATTTTCAATTAGGCGAATATTATTGATTGATGAGAATTGTTTTCGATGGACATGTCTCAGAATTGCAGGGATCTGTAAATTAAATCCTGGTTAAATTAATGTTAGAAAACATTCGTATAAGAAAAAAATAAATGCAATAAAAAAAATGTTAAACCACTTTAATTACAAATATTGCGCTATTCGACTGTAAATCTCATTCTAGTATATTACTTGCTGTAATATTTATAAAGTAACTATTTTCGCACAAACAATTTTTGGTATTGTTTTACATCAACTCAAATCGTTACCATATAAATGAATAGCAGGATTACATAGCTACTCTAAATATTTTCCAAAAAGTTTTCTTTTTTAAGAATAATTTTATAGTAAAGAAACATTTTTTCGAACGTATTCGTCAAAATTCAGAACTCGTCAATATTGCAGGCGTATCCTTATCAACCTTTTGCGCGCTAGATGTACGCATACTGCTGTTCGGAAAGTATCACCATAATATATATATATTATTTTGTTAATTATTTTTTCTTTTAAAACTACTTTCGTATAAAAATACATTCTTCCTAATACTATTTTGTGAATATGCATGTCCTGTGTATACATAATGAAAGGAATCCAATTGAAAAAGGCTCTTGGGAAGTAAAGTCTTATTGAAGTTTTGACTTATTGTCAAAAGATACTTGAAACAAAAAGGTTAAAAATTTAAATTTTCATTGTAGTCTATTATTTTGATTTATTTGTCGCTAGATTTATTTTGCTGTTAGAAAAAAATTAATTTAAAAAAAAGTTATAAATGGAGGGTATTAATGAAATAGTCGAGTAAAATGGAATAGGTGAGGACCACAAAAATATCGACTACAGTATTACACACAAATTACAATCCTTTTAGTATACGTTATACTTAACTAATATTCAAGTCACATATGTACTAGTCGGTTAAAATGTTTGAAAATTTACAGGCAAGAACTTTTGAAAATCGCAAAATATACTTTGTTCTGTAGGCAAAACAACAAGTGATCAACTCTCACTACAATGCATCACATGTGTTTTTCTTTAGTAGTTAAAAGTTTTCTTCCGCATTAACCAACAGCTCGGTATATTCCATAATATACCCAACTCTCATTTAATTATGGCTCATACGAAAAGAAAAGGTATTTGAGATACGTAAAAAAAAGAAAGAAAATCTGTTAAGTTTCCGAATCCAAAGCATAAGCGATTTATTCGGAACAATGCACATTTTTAATAATATGGATAAACAAGATTATTTTAAGGGATTAGAGTTGCTTTTTTAATGTAAATGCTATAATGGCAAAAAATTGAAGAGATATTAATTGGTACAAGGAAATTTCTAGCAACTTCCTTATTTTAAAGAGAATTATGCATGTATAATTTAAATAATAACAGTTGTAGCTATAAAATATCAAGGAAAAGGTACAAATAAAAGACTTTTGAAAAATAATTAAAAGTCAAACAATGGTCTCTTTGCGACAAATCTAATATCTATATTATTGACCATAAAAAATGTGACAAACGAGTAATCCGGAAGAAAATACGTTTGTTATCCCAACTATTCATTTTTCTGTTGACTATTCTCAGTAATATTTTTAATATTGACATTATTCAAATTTAATTTTTAAAAGGCTTTTTGATTTTAATAAGTTTTATAACGCACAAAAGCGAGAATTTGGGACTGGGTAAGTTTTTATCAACGTCGCAACAAGAAGGCTACTGGCGACGGTCCTCATCATTTTGAGCCTCGGTCAAGCGACGAGGACGACACCTGAGCTTGCCAACTCTCTCTAAGCTACAACACCATGCCAATGGGAGGACTTTGAACTTTGACAGACTTAACATCCATCAGCCCTTTGTACAAGGAGAGACTTCAGTTGAGCTCAGTACACCCTTGAGTAAGATACTGCGTGATAAACATTTAATGTTAGTTGATTGATTGGTTTTATTGGGAAAAAGTACAATTTTCGACAAAGCTGCAATTGATACTCAGGAATTTACAAAAAACTATATATCAGTAATTTAAGCACTCAATCAAAATACACGAAAAGGTGAAACGAAGAAAAATTTGACGACAAGAAGGGTCAAAAATACAGAGATCGCTGGGGTAAACTATGCAAAAATAGCTAATCCCTTGGGAGAAAAAGAAAGATCACTCGGGCATCTCGGTGTCGCGGTGATCCAAAGAAAGTAAGCCTCAACCTGCGGCCCACCGAGCCTTTTTAAGTGACCCGGTCATGACCCATTGCTCTGAGAAATTCTTTTATTTAAGACAATGTATTAAAAATTTGGGGGAGTCCTTTGACACAAGAAATCAAATTTGCTTTTTTGCTGTCGATATCTCGTACGGCTGCGAATTGATATAATTTTTCTATTTGTAATAGTTACGGTTAGTGATAACAGACAGCGTGACAATTTCATGGTTGGAACTAATTTTGTGAACAATCTTTCATACCTTGCAAGCGAAAAATATTTGAATGATTTGGAGGTTGACTGTTTTGCGGGGAAAAACAAAGGATCATTACTTGTTTGATTTGTCACGAAAATGCTGTATTTAAAAAAATACCAATAAACAGGAATTATTTAAGGACATTTTTCCTCTTTCAAGAGATGATACATAGGTTCTATTGAATATTTGTTGTAACAGCAACAAAGTATTTCGTCAGTGGTCATCTCACAGTAGTAACAAAGACATCCTAAGAAGTTTGTTACATTATTGGTTATCATATGAAACCATTTACTGATGCAAAAATTGAGAAGGAGTGCTTCTTAAATAATTTTAATTTAGTGTTAGTGTGACACAAAAATAATAAAAATTTAAAAAAAGCAAGACACATAAGTTATATAATATTTTGATCAATTTTCCATGTTTTAAATTTCCAATGTCATCTTGGTCTTAAGCATTTCTACCCCCGTTTAATCTCATGTTGTGGCCCGCGTGAAATGGCTGACATATGTATGCGGCCCAACAGAAAAAAAGGTTGAGTACCCCTGCTCTAAAACATTGATTCCCAAAGTGATCTACATTAACCTGTATGGGTCTATGATAGGGATGGTGAACCTTTTTGAGGCGTGGGTCAAATTGTGTTCATATTTTTTTTAGTACCTCGTGGGTTAGTAATGCCAATTTGCACCAAAGAAGCCTAAAAATTTTTAACTGAGTATTTTTAAAACTAAACATCTTTAAAATTAAATTGACTTAATGGGTAAAAATGGGCGTAGTTTGATGATTTAAAAACTTTTTAGTGGAGTTAAAAATTCTTAAATGTTTGTTACAAATAGCAATAAGTGTTTGAAGGAACACGGCGTAACAAAAATTACATACAATTTATATTATGAAATATTATTTATTAGTATATATATACATATATATACGTATAACAAAATTGATTAAAAAGTATTTACTAAGAAAAATGTTGCTGCTTATTTTTAGATGATATTTTAATATTAGGCTCCTAAATTATTTCCTTTTGATTAGTTTAGCACAATTCCTTGTCAAGTCTATTTTTGTTAGAAGATTTTACAAAATTCATTGAAGAATCACACAAATATGTGGACCTAAACATCGTTAAAAGAGCATTAACTAGTTTTTTCATTGATGTTAAATTATTTGGTATAAACTTCCCCATATGTTTAATATATTATTTTAAATTTTTACTGTGTGATCAATATTATCTGCACTACTTTAACACAGTTTTCCTTCTACTTCAGAAATCAAGGCTTCAAGTTTTGTTTTCCACACTATGCTGCTTAAACTAATTCCATTTCTAAATTATCGATACCTAGCCACAAAAATTCGATTAACACCATTGTCTCGAATTCTGTTTTGTATGGATATAAAATAAAGAAAAGTGTATTTTCCAAACTTTTAAAATGAGTTAATCTATCTTCAAGAGCTTGTTTTATTTTCTGCAAAATAATTAAATGTTTTAAATTGCATTTTCTTGAATGTCAATGGAAGTTTCAAAAAATTTTGTGTTTTGAAAATGTTTTTGTGGTTGAGGAAAATACTTCATGATTTTCATTTCCAAATCCTTAGTAAAGAAGTCAAGTTTCGTCATAAATATTTTAATATTTTTAAACATCATTAAAACAATTAGTCCATGCCCTTGAAGCTTTTTATTCAGTTCATTAAAATGCTGATTGATGTCGCATAAAAACATTAAATCATTTACACAGTGTACATTGGATAATTCATCGAAACTATTGTCTTTTTCAATTAAAAAGAGCATGATTTCTTCTAATAACGTTACAAAGCATCGCACGGTGTTTTAAGTCAAAATCTTTGAATATTTGCATTCAATTTCTTTTAAGAACTGTGCATATTGTCGTTTATAAAGAGCCCTTGCGTTTATAAAGTTGATTATTTTTATTACACTGGAAAATGTTTTAAAACTATGTTTCGCATATAAAACTTGCTGGGGTATTATACAATGAAATTCAATCAGAGAATGTGATATATTTTGCTTAAGATACTGAATAAATTCAATGTTTTTTCCCTATCATACTAGGTACATCATCTGTTGTTACAGAAACTATTTTCTGAAGGTCAATATCCATTTCTTTAAATGTAATATCAAATTCTTTGAAAATATCAAGACCGGTACACCTCCCTTTCCACGTTATTAGTTTTATTAACTCTTCTTTCGTTATATTGCCATACTTATACCGAGCAAAAAGTGCTAATTTTTCATAACCGTTTACATTATTACTCTCACCTAAAGCAATTGAATACATTTCTGTATAATTTTAATTCGTTATGTACTTGCGAAAAAAATTTTTTTTTTCTAATTCTATTACTTGAACTTTAATTATATCGCGACTTAGATAACTCATTTAAATGCTTTATAATCAAGTATTTTTCTTTAAAATCAGTAAGCAATGTAGAAAAATAATAATGTAATGTTATTTTTTGGAACCAAAAAACTTTTTTAAACACTGCTTTGAGAAAAATTCTCTTTTTTCTTTTGTAAAAAATACGGATTTCATTCTTTATCTGTTGACATACCGAGATTAGAATGCAACGTTTCAAAATGTCTTTTTACATTATATGTACGTGAAGTCAGTTTTTAGTTTACAAATTACACATATAAACATTTTATTACTTTCAACTACACCATATTTATCAATCTATTCAGCTTGATTTGGCATGGGGCTTGTACGACTTTTAATTTTTTAACCGCCGACATAGGACAGGGATACAATTAAAAATATTTATGTTTAGAATGCCATAATTTGAGAAGAAATTTTGTATTAACATACCTAATATACCTACACATCAATATACATTACTTTTAAATGCGTTCGAAATGGATGCCACTTAGTTCAACACTGGGACTGACTGGTACAGGCACGCCTTAAATTGCGAGTCACAAATTGCTAGTATCGACAATAACAGACATGCGCATGGGGCCTCACAAAGGGAAACAGAGAGGGGACGAAACAAGTGCTTTGGAAGTCTTACTCTACAAACATAACTGAACATAATCTTACCCGAAGAAAGTGCTTTAAATATAGTTATTTGCTCTGGTTTGTCGATTTTTGAAGTGATAACTTCTATTGGCGTGATTTGCCGGAGAGTGAACTTCAATGAACGTCACGCTCGGAAATGTAAAGCTGATTCGGCATTTTTCGTATTCGTTCGGACATACACACCCCTAAAAAGAAAAGAAGGGACGTTTCCCCCGCCACTCTGAAACCGGTAGTTTGTCCCCCCATCAGTAAAAGTAAAAGTTAAATTCCTAGCTTCGATCTATGGGACCCCCACTTCTAGACCAGGGGTGGCCAACCCAAATGACCTCGCGGGCCACATCGAAAAAACTTTACAATCCAGCGGACCGCATATAAAAATATATATCTGTACATTAGATTTGGATCCATTGCAAACATTTGTTGGAGTGAAAACTTGAAACAGACTGATATGTTATTGTTTTTATTGTTTATCATGTATACAAACATAGATAGTATAATAATAATAATGCAATGGTCAAATAATGTTTAATTTATTTAATATATTAGTGAGATATCTGTTTCTCAACTATTTCACTTAGTTTTTGCAAGTCGATCTCAATGCATGAGTATTTGTGTATCGTAATTGATGTTGCAGATTTTCGTGCGTTAAGTTTGAGCACAATTTATGTTTGATAAATTTCAATTTAGAAAAAAGAAAGAGATTCGCAGGAACAGAAGTAGTGTGATAAAATAATAGCAGTTATGAAATTTATTTTTTACAAAAACAAACAAACAAAAAACCCTACTTTTTAAACAAAAAGTATTGTACAAAATAGTCGAATTTTGTAAAGTTGTAAAGAATTTCGCGGGCCGCAAAATTATTCAAGGCGGGCCGCGGGTTGGTCACCCCTGTTCTAGGGGAATGATTGCGGGATTCTTTCTAATCCTAGTTGAAGCAAGAAAATGAAACTTAATATTTTTAAAAAATAGGCTTAGAGAGAAAAAGAAATCCTACACTAAAATTAAACATGAAATGTTGAAAAAGGACAAATTTTTATAGAACTAAGTAAATAGTATTATTATCATTATGAGTATTGCAGTGATCTTAAGAATAAAAATTTATTTTTGCAAGCGAATCGGAATAGCAATGAACAAATAGTTCTATTAATCACATTACTTAAATATACTTTAAGTCTAAAAAGAAAATTAAAACAACTAAAAATTTAAAATAACAAAATTAAGTATACAGGTATTAAGAAAAAGTTACATTAAATAATTTAAATACAAGAAAACAAAATATAATTAAGACTTTCCTTGCAACAGCACCGGATATATTTGTACAAAACTCCCATACAATGACAAAAGAGCTAGTATAAGTACAGTACAGTCCCGATAATCCGAACAATATCGGACCGACCCCTGTTCGGATTACGTGATTGTTCGGATTAGCCGGAGTAACAGCGAAATCACTATTTGAACTGGGAGTACGGGTTATGTTGTACAATTTTCATACTAAACATTAGTGTTCTGTTCTGTAGTTTATTCCATTTTAAAATTTGTACCATAACTTGATGTACAGTGCGTGAATATTAAATAAAGAACTGTTTTGAATTAAGGTTTATACTGTTTTATATTGAAATATTCACCGATTTTTTTTTTTTCGTCCTTAAAATTATAAAATTTTTCCGCGGAGCCGTTCGGATTAACCGGATGTTCGGATTAGCCGTGTTCGGATTAGCGGGACTGTACTGTAGTAGATTATGTGGTACAAATCTTCTGATTAAATCCCTTTTTAAAGTTTTGACCTAGATTCCTCCTTCCCAATCAACTACCTGTCATACTATCTATCCCTTTGCTTAAACTAATTCATGGATAGAATTAAATATTGTTAAATTACAACCAAAATTCACAAAGTCGGATCGGGTCTTCTGAACAAATTACCTATGATTTTTAAGTGGGAATATTACAGTAGATTTTCAAAAGACAATCAAAATTTTTTAAATCAAAATTCAATTTAATTATGTCCAATGATCCAAATGAAGCACGAGGATGTACGGAACAACGTTTGACGGAGTTTTTTTTATAGATATTTAAATAAAATTTTGAATCTCTAAAGTATATTTATAACCTATTTCAGCTACCATAAACCTATTGTTTCCTTCTTAGAATACAATTAATTCCCAAATATGATTGTATATTTCGCACAAAAATATTACTTCATGAGTACAGACATATGAATAAATAATTTTATAGGACAATACTAACATTCTCCTTGTTTTTTATTTATCTAACTAAACCTGAAATAACATTACAAAATTTGAAGTTGTCCCTTCTATCGTGTAGTCATAAGCAAATACACTTTTTTTTTCAACAACCAAAATGTAAGTAAAACTATAAACTTTATTTGATATTTTGTAAACACTTTTGATTTATTTCAAATGCTACATACTTTCATATACATTTGATGTAACTTGAGTAACTCTGGAACTGTAATGATTAAACTGAAGGTTATAGACAGCATTTATATTGCTTTTTTTTGTCAACGCAGTGCTTGAAAAAATACAAATAGAAAATAAATAATCCACACAAACTAGAAAATCTATATAAACCCGCATAAACAAACAAGTGATTGTCTAGCAATCGTGGGTCAGACACTGACCCACGAGTCTAAGGTTCACCATCACTAGAAAGCCATCATGACGACTTGCAAGGGGTCCACGTCAGCCGAAAAATAAATTTGGAGTCCATGAGATGTAAGTGGAGATCTACGAGAATGGCATTCATTAAACCAGATCGCGACTTTAATCTTTAATTTTAAAAGAAAATTTAATCAAGTGGAATCAGATTTACTTATATATTTAACAGATTTATTTACTAAATTTAGTTCGGTTAATTTGCAGTTACAAGGTACAGCTTAAATTTTATAAGAACAAGGACCCTCATTTCAGTGTTTCTTGCTAGAATTAAGCTAAAGGAGTGGATTTTGATTTGACGATTTTTGATTTTGACGTCGTGATTTTTCCCAGTTTTTTTTTTTTTTAATTTTCCAGACAATATGTCTGGAAAATGACGCTTTAACCTACGTTCAACATATAAATGCCCTTTATTCAGATTTTGAAACTAGATTTGAGAATGCTTGACTATGGTGGTACCACAGTAAGCAATGAATTCATATAGTCACATCGAAAAAAAAAGTCAAATTACAAAAGGAACTGAGATAGGAATAGATACAAAAGAAGATCTTGACGTAAAATTAGAAAGGGATGTCAGTAATTTTGGCTTTAAAAGAGATTCCTGTTATTTATCCCGAATTATGGAATATCTTGAGAAAGTTTTAAATTGTTTTTCCTAGTGAGAAGGAATTTCAGCGTGGTTACCAAACTCCAAAACAAAAAAAAGAAAGAAAGAAAGAAAAAGACTAGATACTACTAACTGGGGAGATTTAGGGTTAAACCTGTCAAAATTGATGCCAAATGTTGAAAATTTGTTATTGAAACATCAGACTCATTCCTCCCATTAAAAGCATTTGCTTGTTGCTCAGCTATTTTATGTAACAGTTATTTTATGCATTAATTAAATTTTAATTTAATTAACTAACCTGTGTTTCTTAAGTTTCAACACTATACTTCGCTAAGTTGGAAATTTAAGTATTTTTAAAGTAAAGCTCGATACCACAGATGTGAAAAAGACATTTAAGTTAATAAATTGGCAAAAATTAGGTAAGTAGGGGTCTACCCAAAACCAAAAAACAGGGTAAGGGATTTATGAATCAAAAAAGTTTGTGAGTCTCTGCTCCAAGAGGAAAATATTTAATTACATTTTCACTCTTTTTCAACGCTACTGAAAATATGTGTTATGTAAAGTGTCGGAGGATAGAATCCTGTAACCTCGGCTTCGTAAGCAAGTAACATACCACTACACAAAAGTGATCACTCCTGTCCGGAGGCTGTTACTGACTTATTTATAGATACAGCCACAGTACTCCACCATCAGTGAGTCGGTGGATAGGCAAACGAAAGAGATATTTGTTGTTATGGTGAGCCGTGTGAGTTGTTACTGTTGCGTCAAGTGAGCCTGACGACTTTTGATTGCTCATTTTGCCGGAAAATGGCACCATGACACATCAGAAGATTTGCGATTTTTTTAGCCAAAGTCACCAGTGTCTGAGATCAGAACCCGCGACCTATGGATTCGTAGCCACGTAACATACCACTAGACAAAAGTGATCACTCCTGTCCGGAGGCTGTTACTGGTTTATTTATAGATACCACCACAAAGAGGTAGACGGATTTTATTTTTTAATGCTTTAATTGATGTGAAAAGATGCTTCTAATAAGTGAAAAATTTATCCAACATATTTTATTTTTATTTTATAATCAATTGCTTAAAACTTAGGTAAGTGATTACAGAACATTTAACTTTTCTGAGAAACTGAAGTGAAGCAGAGCTTTAAAGTATGAAAAACAAATTTATATTTATAAGTTGAACATTTTTTTTCCCGTAATCTATCGAATAACTTCTTAAAGAATTAGAAGACCCTTTTTTTTAAAGTTGTCTGAGGATGTTTAGTTTATTTGCTGTATGAATTTTTTCTACGAGAGGGAATGACAAAATCAACTGATAACATCAAGATTGAAATGATACGGATAAAATCAGAACCTATGATTTTTCCTAATTTTATACCTTCACATTTTTTAGCAAGTATGTATGTGTTCATCTTTATTTTTTAAAAAATAATCAAATTATTACAAGATTTCGTAGAAGGGAAAACAAAGGGTTTCTAAAAGTATTAATCACAAAACATAGAAATAAATGAAAAATTAAAATTCGTTAATTTTAAGCTGCGAAAGAATTCCTTGAATATATTAATTATTATACGCATATTTTATTAACATTCTACTTTTAATTTATAAATTTTAATAAAGTGTAATTTGCCTTTTTTTCATTTAACTGATCATTTTGTTTGTTCTAAATGAGAAAGCGAGAGAGAGATTCAAATAAAAGAATGAATTTTTATATGACGTGATTGTTCGTTTGTGACTCTTCATTTTAAGATAGTTTTGTAATATACTGTGGAATACGTTTAACGCGAAAATGCTTAAGACGAATTATCGGTTAACACGAAATAAAACAGTGGTCCGGACAAATTACTATGTATTTTCATGCATTTGTTTCTCTTAACACGAAACGAAAATCATTTTACACGAAAAGACTTCCTTTCTCGGAATGAACAAAATACGGAAAACACCAGCCGAATATGACTGTCCTATCATATTATTGGGAGGATTCATTACACAGTAGATGATGATAATGTGTGTACAGCCCCAATTAAGGCAGACAAAGACATTTTGGAGTTTATTCTAAGCTCGAAAAATATCACTGATGCAGGTTCCAACGATTAAGATGAAATTATTAATGCAGCTCATGTTCCCACTTCATCTGAAATGAGGAACCTCATGAAAAGTATGCGCAGTTATTTACACGTATATTCCAATGGTGAAATGAATAATAAAATGGGCGATATCGATCGATATGTCGACAATTTGATGCTAAAAAAACAATATAAAGTTTCGTTTTTCAAAAAATTTGAAAAATTTGTATTAAATTTCTTTAAGTTCTTGTGAATGTTTTTGTTTCATTGATTTTTATTAAATATATATGCATATATGCGCATATGTAAATAAAATAAACTCTAACAAACTTTAAGTTTTGTTGATATATTTTCCTTTTTTTCTGCAATATCCTTTAACACGAAAAAATATTTCAGTCCCTCCAGTTTCGTGTTAAGTGATTTTCACTGTATTTTGAGACTCCTATAAACTTTCTTATAAATTTATATCGGTTTTTTTTTAGTTTAACGTATAATAAATTTCTTTACTAAATATTCCAAGAATTATCCATTAGTTCAATGCTTCTCAAACTTTCAATATTTGTGGCCCAATTTTTATATAATCATATAATTTTTATCGCACCCCCCATTACAATAGCAATGTATTGAATGCAATAATTATATACTTTGACGCTACAGCTACAATATGACTTTAATTAGAAACTGTAGTAATTATCAAGATAAGTATTGTAGGAATGGATGTGCACATATTGTATCCCTCCTATATTCCTTAATGACGTAATGCCAAGAGAGCGCCACCTATCTGACAAGGCGGTTCGAGGATAACGAGTAAACCAGACTCTAATAGAACGATTACGCAGACGACTAAGAGGGACGACGGCGAGGAGGCGATGACGAGGGCGCAGGAACGAAACGCCTCGTGGAATCCAACGATCTAATGATGCTTCGATTACTTTTTACTAACTTTTAGCCCTCCCTTGTAAATAATTCCCCTTAATATAAATGTATATTTAACTCAATCTGGCCGTTGTCATTCTCTATATGGGGGGCTCGGCCTTAGAGTATATTTAACTCAATCTGGCCGTTGTCACTCTCTATATGGGGGCTCGGCCTTAGAGTGACAACGGCCAGATTGAGTTAAATATACATTTATATTAAGGGGAATTATTTACAAGGGAGGGCTAAAAGTTAGTAAAAAGTAATCGAAACATCATTAGATCGTTGGATTCCACGAGGCGTTTCGTTCCTGCGCCCTCGTCATCGCCTCCTCGCCGTCGTCCCTCTCAGTCGTCTGCGCAATCGTTCTATTCGAGTCTGGTTTACTCGTTATCCTCGAACCGCCTTGTCAGATAGGTGGCGCTCTCTTGGCATATTACGTCATTAAGGAATATAGGAGGGATACAATATGTGCACATCCATTCCTACAGTATTAAACTTTGTATATGTTACTTTTAAGTAATAGATATCTTTAAAAAGTTGCTTTTAAGTAATTGGATAAGGGCTATGTTAGTATAGTAGTTAATAGGATAAGTATTATGTTGTTAATATTAATAAATTTATTATCAGATACATGTGCAGTCAGCAAAGATGTGTGATGATACCAGGTGAATTTTTATGATAGCAGAATGTTTGATGTGTGTGTTTTGCTTTCTTTAATTATTTTCCAATAATTTTTAATTTTCTACTTTTCGATAAGCTCGCGCCCGTGTAGGGTTATCACATCCCCTAGAGGGAGTACCCCACAGATTGAGAAACGCTGCATTAGTTAAAAAAGAAAGTTTATCATTTTATTTTCGAAGCACATTGTAACCACTTTAGTTATTAGTTAGATAGATTGAAAAAAACTATTTCATTAGAAAACTAATTTGGTACATACCGATAAAACGGCATTATTTGCTAATAATCGCTCTAAGCAAGAGCAAAAAGTTACACAATTTACAACATTTTCGAAACGAGAGCATTTCAACGGAATTTGAGAAGTCATCCTATGTAAATGTCACTAAAGGAAACCTTGAGAGTTTCGTCGCTAAGGTCAATGAAAAGCAACTTAGTAGGGCAGTCCGTGCAGCGATCTTTTGGATTCAAAGGGCTCCCTGACGTCACAAGCGGCTCTCACGTGGATGTAGGAAAAGATCGAATAACCCATTTCCTGCCCTGGACGACCGGACACTTGGCCAACAGCATTTATCCGCTGCTCTGAACTTCACAGCGGCCAGAATAGCTATAGATACAACCTTACTCGGCTCAACGCATTCGAGAATAGGGGCCAGCTCCAAAACATTACACAGACTTGTATTTCGGTATTGAAGAATTCAGGCCAGGATATTGCAATTGCGCCTTTTCCGGTGTTTAAAATAAAAGCAGCATGATATTGTAAGGGAAGTAATTTAGACGATGAAAAAAAAATTGCTTGCGTTTGCTTCATAACCTTATATCAGCAGTCACAATTTGCACTTTTATCCGATGAATGTGAGTTCTCTATTAGAGAACTTTTCAAGGTGGTTTTTTAAAGCTAAAAAAATAATAATAGTAATAATAACATTTAAGCTGATATATATAAATCAATCTTTAATTTGCTGTTTCTTAAAACGAGCTCCTATAATGAATTTTTTGTGGTTTATTTTTACACATATTTGTTCTAATATGTGTGTGTGTAGGGTGAACTTATTATTTATTAACTTATATAATCCGGTTTTCCTGGATATCTCTCAAACTTTTTTTGAGGGAATATATATACATATACATATATATACAAAAAACTATAAAACCTAAGTATATATATATATTGGTGGCCCTGATTCAGCAACAGCTTTAGAGATCCTAATAGGTCTCCATTTTAGCCCAAAGACTCTTTTGTATCTTCAATTTTAATAGCTCTACACCTCTGTTTCCTGTTTTGTCTGTTTTTATCCAATTTTAGTACAAAATTCTTTTGCACCAATTATTTTCTTAAATCTATTGTTCCTTAAAATCCAACTTCTTTCTTTTTGGCCTTGTAGGAAGTATAATTTTAGCAATTATTATTTATTTTATTTTTATTTTTATTTTACTATACATATATATATATATATATATATATATATATATATATGTAGTAAAATAAAATAAAATAAAATAAATAATAATATATATATAACATACTTTTATATCATTATTTTAATACCATTATTTTAATCTAGAATACATTCTTGTATATTTCTCATTATTTAAAATTTTTACTTTTTAGTATTATTATTTACATGACTTTATATATTTTTCATTTCCTTTATTCATGTATTTAATTTAGTTAATTATTATGCTTTCAGCTTTATTTTCCGGTATATATCATTTTATATTTGCTTTTGTTGGACTATACAATGGTTAATGATTATTTCCTCTGAGAAATAATACAATTTTGTTTTTATTGATGATAATAATGAAAATAACTATTATTACCACAAGGCTTTCTGAAAGAATTTGGTTCGATGTATTGTAGTACGTATATATCATTATATATATATATATATATTTTAGATTTGATTCTAGGTATTTTTTTAAGAAATCTGTGGTTTTGAAATATTGTATTTTAATGATTGGAATCTAGATTTGCCTTACAGGGGATCTTCGTCTAGCAGTATACTATGATGGTATGTTTATGAATGTTTTATAATTACTATTATTAGTGTTTGGTTTGTTTTTCGTTGATTCTGCATGAGCGTTTTACATGTTTGATTTTGTGTTTGTTTAACATTTTATGTATTTTAAGATTTGGTTTTTATTGTATTTATAGGTTTATTTTTGCTATTGTGTGCAATCTTAAATAAACTTGGAAGGTAAATATGAGTAATATAAATTATACTTCATTATATGTTCAAATATTAAGATTTTATTGTATAATATTTTTAAATATCGGGACATCTCTAATAAATGCTGCAAAATATATGAATTTTCTGGAATAAATAATTTCTTAAAATTTATATAAGAACTCATATATTTTAAAAAAATTAATAATTTTGTTACAAAATATTAGCAAATAAATAATATTACAAAATATGTAATTTCTCTCAAAATGTAAATGATTTAAAATTACTTTCAGAAAATGCAATGATTGTAGATGTAAAAAAGCTACCCATGTTAAGTAACAACCAGTTATATATTAATTCTAATATTGTAAAGCGGATTTTTTTTAAGTGGAATCCGGACACAAATCCTCGACCCGACAGAATTAACACCAAAAATGAGTGTGCGACTACGAACACTCGGCAATGACAGCGACCAGATTATGGAGGAAAAATTACTCAGTAAAAACAAACAATACCATTCATCATTACAGACTTAATAGCTGGCAATATGGTAGGAATGTAATGTAAGTTACAAAGCAAAAAAAAATAGCAGAATAATTTACAAAATACTAATAACAATAGTAAAACAGTGAGTTATCTAAAAGCATCAGAGAGAAAGGAAAAAGTGGGGACATGGATGAATATTGATGAAAAATATCTTAAGTATATCACCATATTGAAAAATGTTTTGATGCTGCCAAATTAATTACCATTTTTGATAGTTAATTACCATTTCCTACTTTAACAAATTAATTACTATATCAAATTAAATAGAATTACCAAGTGAAAGGAAAGAGGTATTCTTGACGTTCAGGGATGTTGTGAAAAGTTTTTCATAAAGTGAGGGGGGTGGGAGATGCCTCAACTCATATCTCAAAATTAATTTCAAATTTCATTGTCTATTTTCAAGATTAAAAGAATGCTTATGGGGGGTAAGGGATTTCGAATATTAATCTTTTATGAGAGAGAGAGAGAGATAAAGAAGTATAAAAATACTTTTTAAAATTTTTATTAGAAGTGATCTATTTATAAAATTTCAATACACAGCATTGCATATGAGGGGATGAAGGTTACAACTTTGACGTTCCCCGGTCACTACGTCATTATATATATGCCACAGGGAAATCAGGAAATTAGGAATTTCATCAAATCCTTAAGGTATATGATCCATTGACGGGAGATGTTAAAATAACGTCTCTTCAAGGTCATTTTCCTGATGAAAGTAGTGATTTTATGAAATCCCTGAACCGTTTCAGTAAAATGATGAACCATTCAGGATTTGCATCGGCAAAATGCTGTCCAGGCGGAGGGGGGGGGAGACATCTGGGGGTAGAGTCCTTGTACTTACTAGCCATACAGGTAGTACTATCGATCCCCTAAATACCAACCCCATATCATGGTACCATAGAATTAACATAAGAATTGATATTTTAGAGTGTAAGTAACCGAGAGGAAAGATGTTACCCATAAAAAAATACCATCCTAATGTTCTAATTATTTGTTAATTAGTTTCGAATAAATAATTTGTATTTCATTAACTATTGTTGTATTACTTCTACGTTTAATAATGCGCCATATTTGTTAAATGAACACTTTTAAACTCTTGACAATATTATTTCATCATTCCACTGAAACGGATCAGTGATTTGTTCAAATTACTTACTTTTATCAGGGAAATGACCTTGAAGAGACGTTATTTTAACATATCCCGTCAATTGATCCTCTCCCTTAGGGATTTGATGAAATTCCTAATTTCATCATTTTACTGTGACATATATATTGATGTTATATGTTAGTATATAATGATAATCTTCCAAATGGCCACTATATCTATATTATTAAAGATAGTAATAAATATTTAATGCATGAATTCATCATCAAAGCTGTTAACAATATTACTTAGCCTACAGAATAATGTACAGATATTTTTATGAATAAATCAAGTACTATACTGTTAACTTACTAATATATTTACAAAATACTTCACTCTTTTTCCAGTTAAAATATAACTATTAAAAGAGTGTTAAAATATAATATTCTTCTGTATGTTAATTAGTTATGTGATCCCAGAAAAATCCCTTAGTGTTTAAATTAAATGAAATTAAATAGATTTCAAATATATAACCCAAAAATATCAACAAAAAATAAGATAAACAAAATGAATAAAATGTTATATATTTTTCCTCTTATTTTCTTTAAAATAAGAAGAGTCATCTTGCTATAACTCTTCAGTTCCATTTTTCATTTAGCCTCAGTGTCAAAAATTAAACTTTCGGAAGGGAAAAAAAGAAATAACATTTTTGGGCGTAAGTGTATTTTGTCGTCTAAAGGAACCATTTATCTCAAATACAACGCACGATTTTCTTCTACCTATACTCCTTTTTATTAGTTTTTAGAGTTTCAGTAGAGCTATTTTTAAAATGTAGAAAAAATGTTATAGAGGTCACTTTATGTCGCTTGTAAAAATTGCTTTTATCAATATTACTACTTCAAAAACTTAGATGAAAGAATTGAGAATTGTAAATGAAATAATATAATATATATATATATATATATATATATATATATATATATATATATATATATATATATATATATATATAAGTGAATTCACATCAAAAGATATTCCTTATACAAATATTCCACGACAACAAAATCGATGTAAAATTATATGAAGGATGTTGTTTTTGTATTAAACTAATATACCTTTCCCATACGTTTCTAACTGTGAATTTCGCTCCCATTACAGGCAGTGGTAGCTGAGTTGTCATTTTAGCAAAATAGTAGACTATAGTGCGGAGTCGCGGGTTCGAGTCTTAGTGCTACTAAAGACACGCCTTGTAGAGGTCGTGAAGCATGCTAAATATGCCAAGACTGTAAGTCAGAGGTTCCCAAACTTTTTTGTCTCATGGACCCCTTACCATGTTTTTCGGTATGGGGTAGACCCCTACTTACAAAATATTCGATTTTTGCAAATTTATTAACTTAAGGTATCCGACTACGTTCGGAACCGTGATTTTGCAAAAGCGTATAAATAGATAATATTTGTGATATTTAGTGTTACTTAGATTAGAAAACGTATATAAAATTTAAAAAATATATTATTACAGTAAAACATTATTTAAGTACAATATTTTGACAAAAAATGAACACAGAATAACCAATTTTCAAAATATTCTCATTTTAGGAAAAATGCTTCTATTATAATAATATTTTGCCTGTATGTAGCTTAGACCTCTGTACAGAGGCCGAACTAGAATTTTTGAAGTACATTACTTAGAAGTGGATTTATCCATATTTTACTACAACAGAGGGGAGAAATTTTAAGGAAGAAACGCCGATAATTATTTTAATTGGTGGTAACTGAAAATAATGTGAATTTTTCAAAATTCCTAGCTCAGATTCTCTGGAGAAGTCTTTACTTTATATAAGCAAAATATTATTATGATAGAAGCATTTTTTATAAAAGGAGAACGCTTTGAAAAAAGGTTATTCAAAGTTAATTTTTTGCCAAAATATTGTATTTAAATAAGTTTTTTTGTCATAATGTCCTTAAAACAATTTTATACATGTATTCTAATCTAAGTGACTCTAAATATTATGAAAATTATCAATTCATGCGCTTTTTTAAAATCACGATTCCGAACGTAGTCGGATACCTTAAATGTCTTTTTGACAGCTGGTATAGCGCTAATTTAATTGTTTTGTTTCTAACTATAGTGAATATAGGGTTCAAAACTAATGAAGTACATAGTAGTTAATAAAATTAAAATTTAATTAATACATATAAAATAATTGTTACATAAAATAACTGAGCAACAAGCGTCGGATAAATCTGGCGTTTCAATAACAAATGTTCAACATTTGGCATCGGTCTTTGTGTTACCCTCCTCGGTTTAGTAGGGTGCAATCTTTCTTCTTTTTCTTTCTGTTTTGGACATTAGCAACCTCGCTGAACCTCCTTCTCTCTATAAAAACAATTAAAAGCTTTCTCAAGATGTTTCATGATTCAGGATAAATAACAGATATGTCTTTTTAAAGCAAAAATTGCTGACATTCGTTTCTAAACTTTATTTTAACATCTTCGTTAGTGGATGTTCCGATCATTTTCTCTCGTTATCTGACATTGGTTTTTTTCGATGTGATCAGATGAATTTATTGATTACTGTATACTACCATTATCAAAATATTGCCAAATCTATTTTCAATATCTGAATAGAGGGCATTCAAAAGTTGACCCTAAGTTAAAACGTCATTTTCCTGGCAGATTGTTTGCGACAAATTGAGAAACTGATAAAATTCGTGAAGTCCATATGTACTCAATTAGCTTAATTCTGGCAAGAAACACTGGAGTGATAGCCTTTTTTTAATAAAATGTGTCTTGTCACCTTGTAACTGCAAATGATCCTCATTAAATTTAATAAAATTGTGTGTGTGTTTAAATCTATATATATACTTTCTACTTTATTAAATTTTCTTTTAAAATTAAAGTAACGATCTGGTTTAGTCTATCGTAGACACCCATTTACATCTCATGGACCCCCCAAATTATTTTTTCGCTAACGTGGACCCCTTACAGGTCGTCATAGACCCCTTGGGGTCTATATAGACCACTTTGGGAATCACTGCAGTAAGTCATTTCATTGACATGGTGTGGAAGCTTGGAGAGTGGAATACCAGCTTAGGTGTCGTTCTTCTCACTTGTGAAAGGGGTTTTCAAATTTACGAGGACCGTCGCCAGTATCTCTTGTGCAACTTTAAAGAACAACGTGGTTAAAAAAAAATAATAAAATGAGTTCTCCTATTACGAGATTAATTTGAATTTTCTGAAATTAAGTATTTTCTGTCCTTTTATTTTTGGTCTTTGATTCTTTTCTATCATTAGCTTTTTTCTACCCTTTATCACAACTTTGTGTGATTGAATATTAACGTCGCACTGTTCAGCTACACGAGGGCCTTTAGCGACGGACCACGTAATTTTGAACCATGGTCAAGTGACGTGGACGACACCTGAGCTGGCACCCCCCTCTCCTAACTACCACACCACACCGACGGGAGGACGTTTCAGCTCTCGACAGATTTAACGTGCATCGCTGCCCTACACGGCGGGTCTTGAGTGGTACTGGGCTCAAACTCGTGACAAGGCAAGCCACGATCCGATACCTATACCACTCGGCTACCGCGGCCACTATCACTATTTTGACCACCTGATCGGGGCATCTGTTCATGCACCTCAGCGCCCAATGGTCTCGTATACTGGGATGAGCACAATAGGCCCTGACCCTCATGGGCTGTTGCGCCACTGAGTATGGGTTTGAGTTCACAACTTTAATCTATAGATACTCAATTTGTGTGAGTGTGTGTGATTGCTTATTTCATACCATTCTGTGCTGTTATATAATTTTTTTTCTTTTTAAGCATGCTAATATTGGTTGGTCAATTTCTCAATTCATAATTTATCTGTTGTTTACTAGAATTTTTTAGAAGTTATTATATAACTTAATTATTATTGATTTCAAGCCTCATATTACAGTAAAGTTTTTTTTCCTTCTTTCAGAGACTGTGGGATGGAGGTAACTATATTTTTCTTTACAATAAAAGTCCCCCCTCCTAAAAAATTACAGTTCAAATTCCGAGTATAAGCTCTACCTACATTTAGTATCCAGTTATACAAAATTGTACTTGGATTCTATGGTATTTAAAATTATTTGCGGTGAAATGTAATGCATTCGGATTTATAATTGATAATTTCTCAAAGTGTGTACATTTTCTGAAAAAAATGCTTGCATAGTTTATTGCGGATATATACTAATTTCCATTTCTAAAAAAATTGTGAATTTTAGACTAACAAATCAAATATTATGAATGGCTTCAGAATGGATAAATTCTTTCATTCACGCAACAGCTAATCAATTTAGAGAGTTCGTTTTCTCATTTTCTTAATAAAAAATGGGGAGTTAAAGCTCTTATCAGAAATAATACCTAACTAAGATAACTTCTGCAACTGATAAATTATCTAATAGAAGAATTAAGACGATGGTTGTTATTTCCCGTGTTTAATATCATGTACTAATTCGTGTCCCTTGTCAGTTATACATAAATTAATTGTATGTGTGAACGAAGCTGAATTATATTTGCCTTTATAACTATTATTTAATCGTATAAGTGGCTCATTTCTCACAACAGTCAAATGACTATGAAAATGTTAAAGGTTAGAGAGAAATAGCATTTCTCTCCTTTTCTTACAATAGTTTACATTGCAGGTTGATTTCTTTAGGAGTTTATTCTTAAATCCTCTTCTTACATTCCTGATACATGAACTTCCGAAATAACTTTGAAGGAGATTCAATTGCTGGTAATTTTTCAATAAATCGCATGCATTTTCCAGCGGGTTTAAAATAACGATTATAATACAGTCAGTACGTATTTATTGGATATATATTCATCTAAGAAATAAATTATACATTAAATTATAATAAACTGAGGAAAAATTCGAATAATAATTGAAAATACTCAAACATAGTCCAACAAAAATGCTAACATGCCTTCTAAGAGCTTCGTGCATTTCACCAAAGCACCCGCGAGCGAGCGGGATGATGCATATGCACTAAGCAGTACTTAATGAATGAGAGACCTCCTTCACATTTCATTTCTATGACATCAAAGATGTAACCAATGATTAGATTACGTATTTGTACACTGAAATGTCTTTCTTAAAAGGCTTTAATTTGATGAGAATTAATAAAAGTAGACGAGTCAATATCGAAAGAGTGAGTTAAATTAATTTACATTTAAGCAGAACAGATTACTACATCGATTAAGCATGCAAGAGGTGGAATTAAAATAGCTGATTGAAAAAGCTTATAACATTTACTTTAAAGCAGATAATTTTAAAGCTAATTTGATGAATACATCAAAACAATTATTTTTAAATTGATGTTTGATCGGAAAGTCAAACCATGTTTAAAATTAAACATATTATGAATGATTTGTGTATGTATGTGTTTGTGTGCTAAGTCACTGACATGCTTGAAGTTTCAAGAAGAAATCCCTTCTCACAAAATGTAGTACAACTTTAATGTAATGTAATAATATCAAATTAATAATGAAGGAAGTACCTGATACGGGATCTCGTTGTTTTATGTTTATGCAATATCCGTCTTGTCCCTTCCAGAATATTAGCGGATATTGGAGGGCGTCATATGAACGATGTGTGTCAGCAATGAACTGAAGAATATTATTTCTTCTACGAATCACAATTTCTCGTGCAGCTGTACAATCGCCAACCATGATTCCAGCAACATCATCAAGAACGGGTGCATTGAATCTACGAATATGCTCTCCAGCTGGTGTTTTATCAGGATTAATGACGATAGCGTAATTATCGCTTTGTAATTGGTGCATATGTGATTTGAATATTTTCAACAACTCGTTGTGCTCGTTCAAAAGAGCATCTAGCTCGCTGACGATGCGCCTGGCATAAAGTGAATCAAGGTTATTATAATCACAACGTGCATTCACGCGATTGGCAAGTGCGCTTCCGGAATCCTCGCCGCCCATAAAATAGATTTGTAAGTATTTATGTGGTTCGTTTGGCATTGGCAGCAGTGAGCCCATTTTATGATAAACTTGGCCTCTGATTTTGAATGTAGAATTGAATTCTTGACCATTTGCATTAGTATTTCGAATTATTTCTGTTGCTCCGAACGATGTCATTTGAAAGCATGAATTGAATCTTCGAATTGACTTCAGGAACACGTTAGAATCTGGATCCGTGCCGATAAGTAAGCCGTTCAATGGTTCAGGTGGTGTTTCAATTTCAGGTAGTTGCACTTTTCCTGACGCGCAACACATCCCAGCTGGCTCATTTTTGAATTTCAGAGCATGACAATGCGGACATTCCTTGTCCATAGCACCAATTACCACTTTTGAATGAGCATAATATTCAATATCGGGCTCATACTGGAATGCTAGACGCAGGAATGAATCAGATATAAATGCTCGATGTACCTGTTGTCGTTGTTGGTCATTTGTTCTTCGTCTATTGACTGTGAAACGGCGTGATTGCTGTTGTTCTAATCTTCTGACTTCATTGCGTTCAGCTCGTGTATCTTCTGGCTCTTCTTGATGCAATTGCGCCATTCTGACACGTGCATCAGTATTTTGTTGCTGGATTTGTTCTTCTGTTCTTTCGGATCTGCTATTTCGCAAGTTTCGAGCTTTACTTGTACTGCGGCTCAAATCAGCCCCTTTGCGTTTTCTTGGCATTGCTCACTGTACAAAACATACATAAATAGAATTAATGAAATTATATAATGATGAAAAATGTTAAAAGTATAATTAGGGCCAGGATTTTTGTAGCAGTTTTGAAATGATTAGTTTTAATTTATGTAATTATAACAAAAATATAAGTTTAATGGAAAAATTTTTCAAACGAAAGTAAAAAATTAAATTTTATGAAAACATTGTCTCTTATAATTTTTTCATACAACCAATATTTCCATTGACATTTCATAATAAAGATTCATAACGATTGATTTTTGGAAACTATGAAAATCTTAATTGTTCAATTAAATGTTTTTAATAAAATCAAATTAAACTTACATTTTTATAAGATCAACAACATTTTCGATATAAAAAAAAAAAGTATACTTACAACACAAAATCCGTTGTTATTGAAGTTCGTGTCACGTGTTGAGTACTTTTGAGGTTAAAAATCACTTGATTAACTAATCGAGCAAAATACACTCAAAATTGATAATTTAATTATTATTTATAAAATAGGAATGATTAAAAGTTAATATGAGCGTTACACTGAGATAGCAAAATAATAATTGTCAACGTTACTAATACACTTGATGCATAAACAATAATGATGGCCAACAACTGTGTAGGGAGTGAGAAAGAAAGGAGACCGGCTTCGTTCTCATCCCTACCCGTGCTGTTTACTGGGTCAGAAATGACACCTGTAGACATCTGGCGGGGATAACTAATTAAATGACAATTGATCAGTTTTCGACCGGAGAGGAAAAAATGATTAAATAACTAAAATGGCTATTAAAAAATAAGGGTTGATCGTAGAGGGGTGAAAATTTAGGGTTGTAGGTATTTTTGTATGCTGTATCATAAAAAAATTTTGTCTGAAAAATAAAAAATTTAGGGGTGGTCCACCCTTAACATTTGGGGGGATGAAAAATAGATGTTGGCCGATTCTCATAGATACCGGATAAGCACAAAAAATTTCATCAAAATCGGTCAAGCCGTTTCGGAGGAGTATGGCAACGAAAACTGTGACACGAGAATTTTATATATATATATATTCGTAGCTAGAATTACCCAATATTTTCCTGGGCTTTTCTTGTTTGGCATTCACAAAGTATTGAGTGACATTTTTTCTCTATCCATTTTATTACAATTAAGTATAAAGGCAATTTTTCTCATATTTTAAGGTATCCGACTACGTTCGGAACCGTGATTTTGCAAAAGCGCATAAATGGATAATATTTATGATATTTAGTGTCACTTAGATTAGAAAATGTATTTAAAATTGCTTTAAGAATAGTATTACAATAAAAAATTATTTAAGAACAATATTTTGACCAAAAATGAACATAGAATGACCAAATTTCAAAATAGGCTCCTTTTGTGAAAATGGTTCTATTGTAAGAATATTTTGCCTGTATATATCTCAGACCTCTGTACAGAGGCTCAACTAGAATTTTTGAAATATATAACTTAGAAGGGAATTTATTCATATTTTACTACAACAGAGGGGAGAAATTTTAAGGAAAAAACGCCGATAATTATTTCACTTGGTGGTAACTCTGAAAATAATGTGAATTTTTCAAAAATCCTAGTTCAGACTCTCTGGAGAAGTCTTTACTTTATACAAGCGAAATAATATTATTTTAGAAGCATTTTTTATAAAAGGAGAACAGTTTGTAAAAAGATTACTCTAAGTTAATTTTTTGCGAAAATATTGTATTTAAATAATTTATTTTTGTCAAAATGTCCTTAAAACAATTTTATACATGTATTCTAATCTAAATGACACCAAATATCATGAAAATTATCCATTTATGCGCTTTTTTAAAATCACGTTTCCGAACGTAGTCGGATACCTTAAGAGAATCTTTTTCGAACCACTCAAACAATTTACAGTGTATGTATACAATTTACAATTACAAGTAATTTACAGAAAATATTCTTCGAATGTTATTTCCAATTAATAAAATACATCACGAAACATATCGAAAATGTATATACTTTAAGTTTTTACATTAAGGAATTTCAAAGTATGATATAGTCTCATTTCCTCTTTACTTTTAGAACACATACCTCAAAGGTCTTTATATCTTATGTATGCATTTAAATGTATAATATATCTAAAAGAATCAGATCGAAAAATGGTTTCAAATAATTTTTAAAAGATTAAGTAATAAAATACACATATAATAAAATAATTGAAAATTCTTCCAATAAACTGACATTTTTGAGTAAAAATTGTTCATTTTCTTTTTAAAGCTCATTTGGCAAGTGCCATTGAATGCCTGAGAATGCATAGATTCAAGTGAATGAATATATTCATTTGAGCCTACCTTTACAATGGTACGCACTCTGTAATTCCAAACACAATTCGTTCCTATTTCGTCGTTCCTTCATCGCACAGGCAGCGACGTGTTCCGAATTTAGAACGTGCGTCAATAGGTCACGGAAAACAATTCACACTTGAATAACCAACCACACATCTCACGTACTGCAACCTCCTTCCACATACGGGCTCTGACCGATGCTGCCAATTTCAAAGGCACTTTTGGTGGAATTCACAACGAATCCTCTTCTAGTATCACATTCTTTTCTAAAGTCCCTAACAAGATAAGTGGTAATATTCGCTTCATGAAGAATACATTAATGTTAAAATGTCAGTACTTTTGACATTCAGTGCCATTTAATATCTGTCACATATTCTTTAAATTTTTCTTCGCATCTGATGTTAAACAACATAGCCCAAACTTGGTGTGTACCCGCTCTTTCAGATACACATTCAATAAATACTCAATTTTGATTTTACTTAGTAAAGTTAATATCCATTTAGCATTAAATTATTGGAGTCGAAAAATAAAGCATACGGTTATTTTATAAATAAACAGACACACATGTAATAATTGTCTCATTAAACTTCCTTTCAGGAGATTTTCCTTAGTTTATGATAGCCTTGAGCTCTCGAAGGCATCAAGGGATAATTAATTCTTTTACCGGCCTAACGTGAAATACGATTTTAACCTTAACTTTATCTCCTCAAAAATTACCACGTTGATACATTTCATGCTGAGATGAGGCATTATTGCATCAGCGACTGAATTTGACTAATCAGTAAACTGAAATTCGGATATCTTACGATTGATGAAGATTCAAGAAGCTTCTGGTAGGAAAGGGCATAAAAGCTGAGATCCTTGAAGCGTCAATAAAATGTGGAAATGAAAAAGGTTTTTTCAGTTACTTGATTGCAACCAGATAAAAATGTCACCGCAGTACGTTTAGTTCCAGTTAAAATACTACGTTAACATTAATTCAATTAGAGGGGAAAATTCATCAGAACACGTTTTCTTTGTAGAGCATTTGCCTCTATTCCAACAAGGTTTCCGAACCAATGTCCAATTCGTTAACTTTAGATATTGAGATTTAGTAAGATTTTAATTTTTCAGCTCTTAACCTGTTTAAAGTTCTTAGTATACCATGCAGGCATGTCCTAAGGCATAGGACAACTGAGCCCGGGGCCAGGGTCTCAGCCACAATGGAGGCCTTGTCTCGCTCTCGACTCAGCCGTAATAAGATTATAATTCGAATAATTTCAACGGTCAAAAATGTTATTTGCGGTTGTATTATCTGAAGAACTACGATTTTCGGACGATATGCCAACTGGCTAAATAAGATGACCATCGATCATGTCTAAGCCTAGGATTGATCACCATACTCCCTCATTACTCATTCAGTCAAAAAGAGGCAGTTGGTTGAGACAGTTTGTGCGATTGTAAGTCCTGCACTTTTATCTGTTTCAGATTATTGTTTGTACGAATATTTGACAACGTCTGCTATGTACTGTCTATTTTTAAGGGTCATAGTTGGAGCCTACATTTGTGTAGGAGCCCAGGGTCTACTCTTGCATTGGGCCCAAGGGCCTCAAGAAGTCTTAAGACGTCCCTGATACCATATGCTGTAAAAGATTCAACTCAACTTTTATTTCAACAGTCCCACTTAATTGTAGTAATGTTTCTGGAGGGTGTAATTTTAATAATTTCAGGACGTTACTAAAACCTTCAACATTGTTCAGTTAATCGAAAAAAGTATCACATTTTAAAATAATATTGATACAAAGATTTCCCAAATCAGTACATATTATGCAACACACGCCCGTAAGACTTAGTTAAAAATTAAAACGCTTTTTTACCAATAAATGACAAACATCTGGAGTTTTCAGTTAGATATGATACTAAAAATCAAAATTTTTTCATTGAGTTTTTTTTTCACTGATTTAATCATCGAAAATTTATCTACACTAATACACACACACACACACACAAAATTATTCCTATAAAAGTTTTGGAATGATGGAAAAGAAATAAATAATATTTGGACATCCAATCAGAATAAAAGAGAGTATCGAAATGTGTTCTGTGAGTATATATAAATTCTTCGATGAAATATTTTATTGCTCTCTTGTTATTAGTTAGCAATCCCTTCCCTGGATGCATCCATCTTTTTCTACGTCAGGAAGTAACGAATTCCCTCGCAATTAAAGGGCCAAAGATAAATCAGAGAGTGCCTAGGAGAGTCTTGCAAGACAGAAAGCACTTTGAAAAGAAGAGGTTCAAATTAATAGCAATATCTGAAAATGTTCTCTGAAGGGAATTGCGACAGCCCTTCCCGAACAAAAAAAGAACACGAAGCCATTTCCTTGTACAGAGAAATAAAACGATAAAAGCATTCTCTCGAAATTTCTTCTCTTAAAGGCGAGGAAAGAATCTTTGCGACAGGGTTCGTACATAAAATATCCTGGAGTAAGAGAAGATCGAATGCACTGACCAGATGTTACGTACTGAAATGTCGGGGGTATATAATAGTAGAAATGGAATAAATAAATAAAATCCCTTAACATATAATAACTTGCACTCTTTCAGCTTTAAATGTGTCGTGAACTCGCCCATGGATGTGTGAGGTTGTACCAAAGGATGAAATATATTAAAAAACCAACACTTTTATATTACGACTATCAAATCACTATATACATCAGGATTCAGCAGCCTATGGCACGCGTGCCACATGTGGAACACGGTCCAATTCCCAGTGGCACTCTGCGCTACTCCATAAATTTGTCAATATTTGAGTGGATGGAAGTTGATACTTATGGACATTTACGGAACTTCGAAAAAATCTTATGGATAACTCCAAAGAAAAAATTTACAGCTGTTTTTTAAATTATTGAAAGTCATTGCTCGAGAGATTTACATAATTGTTAGAAAAGAAAACAAAAATTGCATTTACTCTGATTTCCACTCTTGTGTGGTTCTACGTATCTAAGTAAAAAATCTTTCCTGATATGAAAAATATTTTGAGTCCGTAAAGAAACTGTTTAACAACTGAATTCTCAGAATCGTGTCAAATTAAAAATCACACACAAGTTATACCCTTGATTTTGTGATATGAAAATATATAGAGAGTGGTTCAAGCATTAGAGATTCATATTAAATTTTTTATTTAACTTTTCATTTAACTATAATGAAATGAAATACTTATATTTTATGTTGCCTACTTCTTATTTTATAAAATATGTTTGAAAGCATCTAATACATGTACAATTTTAATTTTTTAAAAAATTTTTGTTGAAGTAATAAATATATTTTATGTTGCTTTTTTTATGTTAAGAAATTCATTAAATGATACAAAATTAGTATATAATAAAACTGTAAATATATATATTAGTGACCTCTATTCTCTAACTCTGCATGCATTATCGTGGAAATCGAAATACTACAATCCTGTCCTACTGTGTGACATGCTGAATCATATTGATAGATTGGTTTGGCATGCAAGAGCTAAAAGGTTGCCGACACCCGATACATATATATTCGACCTAAGCTATGGGAACTGTTGGACTAATTACTAACTTAAATATCTATAATAATATATTTAATACTTATCTATAACTACGTATCCTCAGCAATACTAATCTTCCTAAATTGACACGTCTGATCCTTTTTGTTGAACTCCGGTAGCTTTAATATTTTTTTTTATCTCTAATGCTATATCTTTATCATGATAACAATCGCCAACCTCTCTCCCATCTTCCGTCTTTATTCTTGACTTTAAATAGATTATCTCATTAACAAAAATCACTGTTCCTACACAGAAAACGGTTTTGTAACCAAACAACGGTTAAAAGGAATTTTCCCTGGAAGATTAGTAAGAATCGCGAATAGAGCCCGTTACAAATGTGTGTCTTAAATTGAGTGAGTGAGTGAATACTAACGTCGCACTGTTCAGCTATACGAGGGCTTTTACGGAGGGACCACGTAATTTTGAACCATGGTCAAGTGTCGTGGACGACACCTGAGCTGGCACCCCCTTCTCCTATCTACCACACCAACGGGAGGACGTTTGAGCTCTCGACAGATTTAATGAGCATCGCTGCCCTACACGGTGGGTCTTTAGTGGTACTGGGCTCGAACTCGTGACAAGGCCAGCCACGATCCGATACCTTGAGCATTCGACTACCGCGGCCATGTCTAAAATTGAACAATCTTGAATATGTGAATTTTGCGCATCTGTTCATCAGGCAAAACTACTAAAAATGCATCTGATAAATTAATAAAAGTAAAATATATATTCACAATGAAAAATTTGAAGAAATATTAAATTTCAATATCGAAAAATAACTAAACCCTTGAATTAGAGTTAGTGAGAGTATTGGCGACAGACCTCGTAATACTGAACCATGGTCAAGTGACGAGAACGACACCTTAGGTGGCACCATCCTCTCTTAAATTCCACACCACACCATCGGGAGGGCGTTTGAGTCTCCACAGATTTAACGTTCATCGGCCCCCTCTACACAGGAGTATGTATGACAAGAGTGAAAGAGGAGCGTTTGAGAGAGTCTGAAAATAGAGTTTTCGAAGTTATGAGATGTGCGGTAGTTTAGTTACGCATAATACGTGAAGTAGTAGCTGTAAAATAAAGTTGTTATTTGTTATCAAAGAGTAAGTGCTAATTTTAGATAGTAGTATCATTATATACAGAAACTTTTCGTAATTTTTTGTTTCTCGAACAATTCACATAAATATTTTCCATAAAAAAGGCTGAAATAATGCTGCCCGAAATTTTTTTACTGTCACACAAATGTCAGTTTCAACCTTAAAGTAAACACTTCTTATAACTTCTAAGAACGATAAAAATCATATTTATTTTTGGAAATTACTATTTATAAAATCATGAAATTTTATTAAAATAACTTAAATTACGAAATCGTCGTTTCAACCTAATTTATATTTAAAGATTTAAATCCATTAAATGAGAAGCAAATTTAGAACGTAAACTTAGAAATAAAAATTGCAATATTCAGTAAAAAATGAGAATTATATAAAATAGATAACACGAAAGTAACATTGTGTTGAATAAGGATGCGAAAATCAGCAAAGAGACTATTCTTTGAAGTAAAACAGATTGAAGTGTGAGGATTATAATTAGAGAAGCATTTTCTCGGAGGGCAGGGGGGATACCAACTCAGTATTCCCAGGAGCAAAAAACATTAATATACATTCATGTACACTTTGGCGTCGTTTCGTACAGAATCTTTTGAATATTTTACAATTCTTTCAATGTTACATTCTATAGCATCATTTATTTGTACAATATAAATCCTTATAAAGTAGAATTCTCTGTTTTTGAGAAAATGTTTTCGTTTATTTTAACTTTTGAAATGTTTTAAATCTGAACAAAGTTACACAATTTCGGATTATGTTAAGTATTTCTACTTCAAGAACAATTACAATTGGACCTCTGTATAACGAAGTCGCTAAATCTTGGGGGAAAAAAGTTCGTTATATAGAGGTTCATCTTTCAATATACTTTATAAACCACATAAAACAAATTTTAAATTCATAAACACTACATATTAAAAAAAGTAATTCTTCAAACCTTTTTTAAAATTAATATATGTTAATTTTATGTATCTTACTCATTAAAAAAGAAAGAAAAACTATAAGGAAAACAAGAAAAAAGAATGTCGAAGAATTCACTGTATTTTCAATATATATATTAAGAAAATAATTTTATACTAAAATTAATGAATTTTAAGGACATTTTATAATTTAAAGCATACAAGTAATATTAAACATACATCATTTAATAATTAGAACACAGGGACACGGGACAACTCCACTGAGGTTCAAAGAGGATATCGAGGATGTTTCTAGTGAACTGGGCAATTGGGTTAAAGGTTGCACTTCTTGGATGAAACGTCCAGAACTCTATTGCTCTCGGCGAGTTAGGATCTAATAAAACCAGTTCAAGATGTATGACCACCATAAAATGTTATTAAAGAGAGAATAACTTGAAATTTTTTCAGAAATACTTTAAAAAAGGGAGGGAAAAAATTGAATCACAAAAGAAAAGGTTCGTTATATAGAAAATGCACTTCGCTATAGAGAGGTTATTTTATGAAGAAAATCGTGAAATGTTCAAGGTTCCAGGAAAATTCTCGCTAGATAGAAAAATTAGCAATATATAGAGGTTCGACTGTATATTGAAATCTTTTCTTCCATCATTTAAACATTCGAACTAAATGGATGATTATATAAGTGTAGAGAAAGGGAGTGCGTATTCATTAACGTCGAACTGAACAGCAAGTCGAGGGCTGTTGGTGACGGACCTTGCAATTTTGAGCCACAATCACGGGGCAAGAACAACAGCAGAGCTGGCACCTCACTCTTCGAACTTCCACATCACGCTAACGGGAGAAATTTGAGGTATGACAGATTTGCATCCGCCCTTCTACATGGTGGGCCTTCTGTGGCTGTAGCGCTTGAAATCATAACACACCAGCAAAAAGTCTGTGACCGTGGCTATACCACAGCCACACTATGTGTCAAAGTAATTTTTCTGTACAAGATTTATAAAAAAAATAATGTATTCCATCTTTCTGAATCCAGAAGTTTCATTTTCTCTTTAGAAGAACAAGAGCTATTTGTTTTTATCCGCAGTAAAATTTCCTCCTGTTTTAGAGTGCATTGTATAAATTTCCGCATATAGAATTTTAGACTTAAGTGGGACATATTAACCTCTTAATGCTCACTTATCTTGAAAATAACCGACGAAAAAAATTCAATTTTTTCAATTTTTTATTTAAGGAAACGTATTTTAGAATCTTGTTTTGGCCACAAAAATAAAAATAAAAACAAAATCCATTAAAATTTTTATTTTAATTTTGATCCACATTGTAGATAAGAGTCGAATATTGCAATCTTGCACGTACATCGACTTTTATTATCTTTCTTTTTGAATAGCTGTTTCTAAAAAAACTCATTTTTTTTCAGCGTAAAAATATGTTTTTATACTTTTTCAACAGAAACGATAGTAATAGTAGTATTTATTATAAAAGATTATTTTAAATTTTCTTTTGTCTGATACATTAGGAATAGCCCATTATTACTATTATCACTCATGTAACAATTCTCTTTTCTTCCTATTTTTTTTTTTTTTTTGCTATCTCTTTTAGCTCAAAGCACAGCACAATATCTTACGGAAGCTTCTTTTTTTTTAATATTGGGATAAAACTAGGAAAATAACGTTTCGTTAGTCGTAGATTTTGGTCTACCCAAGTTTCTTTTTTATATTTCTTTTGTTATAGTACTATACTGTTCGAATTAATTGGGACAAATGGAACAAGAGTGATTTTTTCTAAAACCTTAGCTTTTTATCATTACATACTTTAAATAGACTGAAAAATCTGTATATTAGTATGAAGTATGTCTTCCTTTAGCAAAAATGACCTTTTCAACCTGTCTTGGCATTGACTCCTCTAGAGTAGCACACATGTTCTTTTAATTTCATCATCTTAGAAACACACTAGTATAACCCTTTTTATCATTTGCTCTGTTGTCGTGCGATTCATCTTAGTGAAACGATTCTTGAGAATATGCCATCAGTTTCGAATAGAATTTAAAATCTGGGGAATTTTCAAGCCAATTGTGCATTTTTATTTTATTTTCCGCGTAAAAGTATGGACCAATTTCGAATTGTGACAAGAGGTCAAGTCATATTGAAATGTTCCATAAAATATTTCCATGAATAGAACAATAATACTTCTATATATTTGACAGAATTCATCATTTACTTAAGAGGAACTAAGCTTCTAATGGTCATTTGTTGTGAAAAAAATTCTAACATCTGTTTAGAAGGGTGTTTTACAATCTGTTGGATATGATCTGGTAACAAAGTTTCAACTTCACTTCGTCTAACTGCACTTGATTTATATCCCTGCACAAATAAATGTTTCATCACTGAAAATAAACTTCTCCCTGTCTTTAACAGTCCATGATCGGTATTTTTTGGACCATACTAAACGTTTTTTCATCATTTTCTGATTTAGAAATAGTTTTTTTCCTCAGTCTTGTTGATTTAAGGCCACCTTCCAGAAGCCTTTGTTGTGCAGTTTAGGTACTCACTTCAATATCATTATCCAGTAAATCCCTTCAAAGGTCTATACTTGTCTTTATTGGATTTATTTTTCTACTTTTTATTAAAATTTTATCAATTATTAGAGTAGTTTTCCACTTGCACCCGTATATTTCTTTTCTTTTTGGAGACGATGACCCAGAATTTCGAAATGTTTTTAAAGCACTTAATTCGATCACACCAACTGCCATAGTTATATCTCTCACAGTCATAGAAGTGTGTTCATTCAGAGTGATTTATTTTAGAACGGTTCCTCGGAGTAATATCCATCTTTGAACAAGTAAAAGTAACAAGTCTTATACAGAACGCAAAATTGAAATTACCAGCTGCCCCAATGAAAGGCTCACAGCTGAGCTCCTGATACACTAAAATTAATAAATTATAATTAAAGTTGATCTGTCACGCTACCTAAAGGCAGATATAACGGTTTTGAGGTGATTCAGGATATTACTAGTAATAATATTCCAACTTAAGAAGACATGGTATGATTTACGCAAAAATTTTTAATTTAAGGAGTTTTAAAATTTCTTTGATTGCGTCCTAAGTGTGTATACTATGTAAAACAGATTTTGAGCTCAAAATTTCATAAAAAGCTAGTCATTTTATTTTTTAATGAAAAAACTTAAAATTTGTGAAGTGTTTTTGAAATGCTACTCCTTCTAGATGAATTTAGGAACATGCATGAAATCTGATTTACAGGTACGTCAAACTATGTATCACTAAATATGGTATGGGTTTTGGGATAACATTATTGATATTCATACAATACTTCTTTTTATGAATGCTTATTGAAAATTCCTTAAAAAAATGTATAAATTCTGATTTCAATTATTTTTTAAAAAAAATAAGTATTGCTTTGATTCAAAAATGCATACCAACTTTTGTAACATGTACTATTGGCAATAGGTAAAAAAAAATCAAAGCATTAGGCAAAATAGAAAAAAAAGCCTTTGCATTTTATAAATAGTTATAGTCAAACTATATATATAGTTATTTTATCTTTCTGAAATAAGTAAGTTTAAGGTTTCATTTTTGCCATAGGGACGTGGATAAAAACGAACATAAAAGCTATCGTAATTCTGCGTTTTTTAAATTTAGAGCATCCAAATTTTGTGAGTTTTTAGAAAAGTATATAAAAATAATTTAGGCTAACAAAATTAGGTTTCATTTTTTTACCAATTTTTGTCAATTGAATCGTACTGTGTCGCCTTAAACAAGAAAACATGGTTTGTCCTAATTAATTCGAACAGTATAGCAACTTTGTGTAAGTCTTTCTACTAATTTGCTTTTGAAATTAAAATTTTTCTTTCACCACAATTTTTTTCTATGCAAACAAATGCGTTCTAAATGCCGATGCCTAGAAAATGAAAGAATTCTTTTTAATAATATCAATCTAAATTTACGAAGTCATGAGGACAGATCAGAATCAGTTTCACGAGTGCTGATCGGTGATCGCTCGTATTTGAGTGTAAAAATTACAGCAGCATGAAAAACTTCACACGAATTATCTCGTTTGTGAACAGTTCGGCCATTTTAGCATGATCGAATTAACTCGATCGTGCAAGTTAAGAGTTTAAGCAAGCAGTGGTCTATTAAGTTTTAATCCATTTTATTGTAATGAGAATAACTTAATGAAACATACAATTGTTGCTTCTGCTACAGTTAATTTATCATCAATTTACTGTTATTATTTATATTAATTACTATTAATTTACTACAACTAATAATTCCGCTATCGGAATTGCTGGACGGACTTCGGAAAAACAATCAAAGAATCGTACCAATACAGTAAATGTCGAAAGCCATCAGGAATAAGAATAGTAAATTTAACTTTACGAAGAACATAAATTTTAAAATATACATAATGATAAATTACCAAGCCTTTGGTAATAAATAATAGTAAGAAATAAGCGTAAAATTATGTGTCGCGGGAAGTAGAAAGAAAGAAATATACGCATTCGTTTTTACTTACAGTTTCTTTTAGTAATATTTCCATAAAATAGAATGACTTTCATAATGCACCAGTTGATCCCCAAACAACAATTATTACGCGAATTATGTTCCTAGGACATCCAGACGTATGGAAATTGGTATCCTCTTCCCTTGCTCTAGCGTTTTAATTCTATGAAGCAGAGCGAAAAATGATCTAACCCTCCCTCAGAAACCCCCTGCCATTGGCGCCGAAGCACCTGAGCATGAATAAACAACAGCTCAGCATTCGAACATCCTATTACCATGCTTATTAAAGTCCATATATTCTATTCTTTAGGACCTTATCCTACATCTTGAGAAGATGAATTTGAATATATTTTTCTTATTTGTTCCCCCTAAAGCTATTTAATTTCCCATTCCCCTCTTTCAACCAACTCAACCAAAATGCCGAAGCAAATAAAAATGACTCATTTTCCGCAAAATGGGAATCCTTTTCTCCACTTCATTGAGGAAGGTGATTCATTCTTCCTTTTTGTCGGAAATCTGAAAAAGATTTTATATCTTCCAAGAAACATCGCGAAGAGTTTTATATTTATAGAGACTTACGTAACTATTTCTATGCTAAATAAAAAATTTGATCACATTTTATTACTGTTTTTGAAATTTTTTCTCGATGTCAATTTTGGTCAGGACTATAAAACCAGTACATATTTTAAGCAGGGCATTTTGTAAATAGGGAATATAAATAGAACATTTACTTTCAAATACATAATACAAATGCTTTTGCTTGAGCTTTCCACGTGACTCGTGGCTGGCGCGTCATGAGCTCAAGCCCTAGTTCGACTGAGTGAGTGAGTGAATATTAACGTCGCACTGTTAAGCTACACGAGATATTTTGGCAACGGACCACGTAATTTCTAGTACGACTGAAGACCCGACGTGTAGAAAAGATGATGCACGTTAAATCACTGTCGAGGCTTAAAGTCATCTTGTTGGCGCGGTGTGAAAGATTGGAAAAGGGGGGTGCTAGCTCAGGTGTAACTCTCGGCACTAGACCATGGTTCAAAATTACGAGGTCTGTTGATACATATGAATGTGTTTGAAAATTTTTTAAAAACATTATTGTTGTTACTGTATATAATTATCTTTAAATCAAAGATCAACGCAAAGTGCTGGGTTGTTGGGACACACTGGGCAAATATACCTAGTATTCATACATTTTTTTTATGTGTAACATCTTTCCTCTCGGTTGCTGGATATTTGTCGAAGTGATTTCGTGAAAAGGGACGGATGTGGGTAACAGGAAGTGACATAAGCGCGCTATTTGATTTGACCAATGAGAGCGCATGGTATTGTCTCTTCGCTATCCGCGCATTCTTCTTACCCATCCTAAAAGCTTACTTTACATCTTTCCACGAGCCCTCGTCGTCTAGTGGTTAGAGAAGCTGACTTGAAATGACTTGTCCTGGGATCTATTCCCGGGAGCTTGCTGCTTTCGAATTTGCTTTAAATCACTTCAATTTTCTTCGAAAATTATTTCTCTTGATAAAATTTAAATTTCCGCGTTCTTTCCTGTTTTTTTTTTCCTTTTGTACTTTATTTTTTATTAGCACTTTCAAAACATTGGTTTAGCTGTTGCAAATTCTTGCTTTTTGTGCACACACACACAAACAAGATGCTATATTAAATAAAATTCCTCAAAAAATCAAAATGGGTGGCTTAAAATTTAAGTTGGAGATAGTTCGCAAAAAATTAACTTAGAATAATCGTTTTTCAAAATGTTCTCCTTTTATAAAAAATGCTTCTAAAATAATAAAATATTTCGCTTATATAAAGTAAAGACTTCTCCAGAGAATCTGAACTAGGATTTTTGAAAAATTCCCATTATTTTCAGAGTTACCACCAAGTGAAATAATTATCGGCGTTTTTTTCTTAAAATTGCTTCCCTCTGTTGTCGTAAAACATGGATAAACCCACTTCTAAGTTATATATTTCAAAAATTCTAGTTGAGCCTCTGTAGAGAGGCCTAAGCTACATACTGGCAAAATATTATCATAATAGAAGCATTTTTCACAAAAGGAGAATATTTTGAAATTTGGTCATTCTATGTTCATTTTTGGTCAAAATATTGTTCTTAAATAATTTTTATTGTAATAATATTCTTAAAACAATTTTAAATACATTTTCTAATCTAAGTGACACTAAATATCATAAATATTATCCATTTATACGTTTTTGCAAAATCGCAGTTCCGAATGTAGTCGGATACCTTAATCTGGTTTTTGATTCGTATGGGTCATTCGACAAATTAGATGACCATGGTAGAGTAGCGGTCAGGGTCACGAATACCTGGTCCTGCATTGTCTAGTCACAGGTGCGAGACCTGTCATCCCTGGAAACCCACTGTATAAAGAGGCTGATGCAATTAAAACTGTCATGGCTCAAAGTTTGAAGTTGGCGTGGTGTGGAAGTTAGTTGATCCGGGTGCCAGCTTTGGTAACGTCCTTCTCACTCAATTCTGGTACAAATTACGGGGAGCGTCACCCTCGTGTTGATATAGAGTGGGACTTTAATAAATATTCACTCACTCGATAAATTAGATAAATTAGTTCCTTGAATGCTTGGCTTGATCGATTATTTGTTAATTAAAGTTGTACTTTCTTCTTAAATGCCTGGCAGTAGAATGAATACAAATCCGTGTACATTCATATTATTGTAAAAGTAATGTATTTATTTTTATATGCTTCTTGGCTTACAGAACGTTAAAATCAAAATAAAGAAAAACATTCTTAACTCCATTTCTTAGGCGTACAGTTTTGAAAGAAACTTATCTTTTACATAACAAAAGTTTCATTGTTCACGAAAGACAAACAGTATATTAACTTATACGGGTATTGCATTAGTAATGAACAAGACTCATTTAAATTCCTTTCTAGTTAAAATAGGATTCTCCATAATAGGGGCAAATGTCCCTATTGAACGTATTTTGTTCTAAGGTAGACGTTTTCAACTGCTATCTTATATATATTCTTCTACACACACACACATATATATATATATATATATATATATATATATATATATATATATATATACTGATTTCTTATTTTTTCTATCCAACCCTCATGACACAGGGATATTTCCTTTAATATGAACACTAACTATAATCATTGGTAGTAAATCATGTTATTTAAACGACAAGGTAAATGAACTGTAAGTAGGAAACTTTTATATTGCATAACATAGAGAGATTTCCTACTTGTGAAATCTCTCGTGTTTTAAAGTAATTTATATGATTAAAGTTAGATTTTATTAATATCCGAAGAAGTAAAACTAAAAAGTAAGTAAGGAACCAGACAGTATTCTTGAGAAAAATGTAAAAAATATATATATATATATTTCCTGATTCTCTAAGATATGCGTACTCGAGAGGGGATAGGTAGCAAAACATGTGAGAAGGAATATGCAAATAGAGATTGGTTTTCGAAAAGGATCAAAATTATTCCCAAAAGATTCAAATTCTTAGAACTAAATTTCTCAAATTACGAACTTTGATATAAAAATTTGTTTATTTCCAAATGGTAAATAAGCAAACTATTTTTATTTTTACGGAATAAGCGTAACAATTACGTTTTGTTGAAAGTACCTGCCTTCGCTTGTAGGAAATTGACTATATACTACTTATTTTTCCAACACAAACTAGCTTCAAAACACCAAAGAAATTCTCATATTTTTTGTTGTTAACAAATATAATTTCAAATTCTATTTTCCTTTAAGATGAAAGAAGCAATGAGTATTTTCAACAATTATTAGAAAGAAAAAAAGAAGTAAAAATAGACTGAAATTAAATTTTATTTATGTAATGATCGTTCCTAGAGAAATCAATTTAAAAAAAACCAATTATATATATATATATATATATATATATATATATAAAGAACCGTATCAGCAAACACTTTATAGTGAAATATATTTAATGCAAAAACGCTTCAAAATATCGGTTAACGCAAAATAATACAACGGTCCTGATAAACCACAATGTATTTTCATGCATGTTTTTTCTCTTAATACGAAACGAAAATCGCTTAACACGTAAATATTTCCCTTTTGGAGAAGGAGGATATTGAAACTGAGCAGACACTTAAATGAAATGCTTGAGAAAGTTTCTGTGTTTTTCGGATTGTCCTACTGTATCATTGGAAGAATTCGTTCCAGTAGACGATGACAATGTGAGCACAGCCCTAATTATGGCAGAGAAAGGCACATTTTGGATTTTAACCAAATCTAAAAAAATTATTGATGCAGATTCAGACGACAAAAATGAAATGAATAATGCAGCCCCTGTTCCCACGTCATCCGAAATGAGGAACATCATGAAAAGAATGCGCAGTTATTTAGACGCACATTGCAATGGTGAAATAAATAGCAAAATATTCAACATCTAACCATTTGTTGTCAATTTGATGCCAAGAAAGGTAATTCTAAGAAAAATACCAAATTATTTTCCCAAATGTTTTGCTTTTCAAAAACTTGAGAAACTTTTGTATTAAATTTCATTAAGTTCTTGTGAATGCTTTTGTTTCGTTGGTTTTTATTAGAAAAAGCATATATACATATCAATGTAAAAAATGTACTCACAAATTATTTTAATTTTGTTGAATACATGTTTTTTGGGCAATATTCTTTAACCCTTTATCTACCGACGGTATTTATAAGTACCACTCACTTTAAAACTACACAGAATAACCATTTTTACGAATATTCTGGCGATACTTAGCAGAAATATTCTTTGAAATCCACTCTTCCAAGATATATGGTAGCACGGGTTCTATGATGAGTATTTCAGTGGGCAAGACAAAAAGTTTTATGGCAGAAATTTCCGTTTTCAGCGGATTGCGAAGATTATCATTTTTGTCCCGAAAAAATAGTTAACGTCAAAATTTAAATGTGTAATTTTTTTGTATGTTAATGAGAACCTTAGAAAAGGATTTGACTATTTATTTTAAGTGAACAGTGTATATAATTAATGTTACAGTTGAATAACTTTAATTATTTGATTAGCTCTAACTAATTAAATTTCCCAAAGTTAGGTAATTTTTTTATGTATATCCCTTAATTTTCAATGTAGAGATTCAAAAAAATATTGAATAAAAAAAACTGCAGTAAATCATAATGCGGTAGATAAAGGGTTAACACAAATTTCCTTTAACATGAAAAAATATTTCAGTCCCCTCAATTTCGTTTTAAAAAATTTTCATTGAATTCTGATTTCAAGACATGTATATTTAAAATCTCTTAAGCTTTAGATGTAAGCTTCCAACAAAGAAAAGGGAGAAGAACTAAGAAGCTATGTCATTTATAAATACTATGCCTTGGAACTCTTTAGACTTTTAATAATGAGCAGAAAAATATTTTCATCTGAAAATCAAGAATTATGGGTACATATAGAAATTAGCTTATGGCTAGTACCAATTCGTAATGCACAATGCGCGCGATACTGGTAGTAATCATCATCATTACACACTGCTGGCCACCGTAAATGCAACACCAAGAAAGACAAGAGATATCACAACAAAATTTATTTTGTAGATAACATGTTGACCAAGTATGAAATAATTAAATTTATAGACTTCTGGGAAGTGAGGCTCCTGCCAGAATCAGTAGCCAGAATAGCCGCAATTGTTGGAGATCATCACTGCCACACGCCTCAGCATTGATTCAAAGAGGCTTTGGATGTGTTTTTGGGGTACAGCAGACCACGCAGCTTCCTCTCGTTGCCAAAGTTGATCTGGGGTGGCAGCTGGGGGTGTAATCTGGGTCAATCGTTGAGAAACCATGGGGCACATGTTTTCTATAGGCAAAAGATCCGGAGAGCGAGACGGACAGGGAAGCAATTCAATCTGGTGATTGACGAAAAACCTTTGGACAATGCGTACCACTTGTGGTCGTGCATTATCCTGTTGAAATATGGCTGTGGCCAAGCCCTGAAGGTAAGGAACGACAACTGGCTCCAACACCTCGAAGATGTAGCGCTGGCTGTTTAAAGTACCGGCAATGCGTACTAGAGAACTGCGAGAGTGATATCCAATACCGTCCCATACCAAAATACCCGGTGCAGGACCAGTGTGGCAGTGCATAACGCAGCTGTTCAGCATCCTCTCTCCAAGGTGTCTCCATCCGACCATCGTGGAGTTGCAGACAGATGCGTGACTCGTCAGTAAAGACAACTTCATTCCATTCTGCCGCCCACATCCTTCTTTCATTGCACCATTGGCGGTGGAGACGTCTGTGGCTTTGCGTCAAGGGTAGACCAAGCAATGGACGTCTTGCAGACAGATCACTCTGCTGTAAACGGCGTCGAATGGTACGCGCAGAGATTGAATGATGTGTTACAAATTCAATTTGCTGTGGTGCTATGGTTCGTGATGTGACTGAGTGATCCGTCACTGCCATGTGCACAATTTGCCTGTCCTCACGTGAAGTGGTGCACTGAGGTGGATGCGATCGACCACGTCGGTATATCGTACCCTCTTGCATCCAACGGTCACATATCCGCATTACAGTTGGTTGGTTTCGTCCAACACGACTACCGATTTTTCTGAAGGATAATCCACAATCACGGTTGGCCACTATCTTTCCTCTGTCAAACTCGGATACTTGATCAAAAGCTGATCGCTGTTTTCTACGAAACATAACTGTTCGTTTTTTGAAAAACCACAAGAAAAACACAATTGCCGAACTTGAAATCGTCGAAATCTCCATGCCTTAAATAGCGTTTTGAGGTGGCGCCACAGGCGCGCGTGATGTGTCTGCACTGAAATTCTAATCATTTCCATATCTCACCTCCGCTAATGCATGGTATAAATTTCATGTTATTTGCATGCTTCCTTCAGGGTTTTGCTTTTACGGTGGTCAGCAGTGCAATTGTGCAATCTTCAAATATTTTGGGTTCTGTAACTTGGAGTTTTTTTATAGTAAAGTCATGTAATAAGCGTACTTCTAAAATCCATTGAAATAAAGATTATACCTCTGTGATGGATTTATTCTCACATCCATCAGCGTTCGTGAGTTAGAATTTAGATCAGCCATAATCAAAACAAATATAATTTATTGATCATTTAACAAGTCTCAACAACCTAGGGTAGGAAATGCATCTATAATTAAGTATTGGAGCAAAATCGAGGTAGACGAGATACTTATTAATTGTGAATTGAATCACTTACTTTTGGAACTTTTTAGTAATATACGTTCTAAATAATCGTAATTCTGTTCTGAGCTTTTCGACCTCTATTTGATATCATTTCAATTCAAAGCCTTATTAACCAAATCATCAATTATCAATTATAAATATTAATTAATTAATCAATGAATCACTCTCGACTAGTTTTCTATTACTTTACATTAATCACTAACTTCTATCATCTAACTCCTAATCTCTCTCTCTCGAACCTAAAAGTTAATGCTTAAATATAAGCCTTGATTTACATAAACCGTATCCTCTTCTTCGGGAGAAAGTTTTCAATGTAACAATATTTAAAGAAATAATTTTTCCCCAAGAGGATTAGTAGGAGACTCGCGAATAGACCCGTTACACCTCTTTATTTCCGAATCTTACATTTATAAAAATTTTACTTCATTTTTTAATTATGTGCACTAAGCAAAATTAGTGAAAGAACATTTCACACATATATAATTATGATTGATTAAAATGCAAAATAACTTTAAGATAAAACCATTATTATGAAGGAGAATACCTAATCTATGTCTTGGAACAATTCTTTCAGTAATTTTGTAGATTTTAGAAAATTATAAATGCCCTGTGATTGGAAAACAGGAAATCTGTTCTTTCATTCTCACCTTAATATATGTATCAGAAAAGGAAAAAATTATTTTAAACTGACACACATTGAAAAGAAGCTATTCAACCGGTATAAGAAATTTTTAACTAAACTAAGTATGTCAGTGGCATAAGTTATATGTTAATGCAAAAACGTAACGGGAAACATAAGTCTAAGAAGCTCAGTATAAAATTACCAAAACCTTACGGCCTTTACCAGATATGTCTAGTTTTTTTCATTATTTGCATTTTGCTGCTCGGTATGTGTGCATTTATGTTTTTTTACGAAGTGTCCAGTATTTCCCAAATAAATATCTTTATTATCTGCGTAGACAATTGACAAAAAGGAAAATTATACAGCAATTTTCAGCATGAATGAATTTAAATCTCATTAAAGAAACCTTTATATGCTAGATTTTGGCGTAAGGTTTTGTGTAACTTAAATAACTTTAAAACATAATTTTGTAATAACTTTTATAAAATGCAAATATTATTTACACATTTAAAAGGTTAGTGATAAGATCATGCTGATTATTTTTATTAAATCACACTAAAGGTGTCTTTTTACTACACACAACAACATACTCATGTACTACTGGCCATTATTATTATAACACCAGGAAAGAAAGCGGATAATAAAACTTTACATATACAGCATAGTAGAGCAGTGCTTCTCAAACTTTCACTATTTGCGACCCAATATTCAACCATAATTTTCATCGCACCCTCCTCCACACAATAACAATGTATTGAATTCAATAGTGCTATACTTTGACGCTAAAGCTACAATATGACTTTAACCTCTTAAGTGTTCCCCGGCGTATATAAACGTGTCACTCATCCAAAGCGTTAATTGCCCCTTACGTATATATACGTCTTCCCGAAGTTTGATCTTCGAATTTTTCCGAAGGGTTTGGAATGCAAAAATGGACCTCGATATTGTTTGCGAAGAATTTACTTATTTCAGAGAAGGTTTTTCTTATTTATTCTTTTTCACCCCCGCCATGCATTACATACTCGAGCCTACGTGGAAAACTGTGGCATTATGGAGCAAATCACGTAACTTTTAATCGGCAGTGAAGGGATCAATTATAAACAGTACAATTTATCAAGATAAGTGTTAATTTATATAAATAATTTTACATATATCAAGCCCATGGGGTACTTGGTAATTATTAAACTTGTTGTTGTCTTGCAGTTCTGGTACATTTATGAGTGTATTATATCAGTGCAAATGTGTACTTTTTATTTTATTATGTCAGAATATATTTTGTTTGTTTACATCCAGTAAATTAATAATTTTTAAAATAATCTTTTGTTTTCGACTTTTCAATATGCTCGCGCCCCCTTGTAGAGTTATCACGCCCCTCTAGTGGGGCGCGCTCAACAGTTTGAGAAACGCTGTAGTAGAGAGAAAACCCGGTTAGATATGAAGGCAATTGTGGGGTATACGGGTCCAAAATTATCGTACATAGGCGACAATCTTTAGCAGCTAAAATGGTTCTACACTAGTTAGGCATCGAGTCAAACTGGGCTTAGTTGACCGATACATACATTCTGTGCTGATTCACAAAAAAAAAAAAAAAAGTTTGTGCCACACTTCATCTATTGTAGTGGCTGGAAAGTGATGGCGGTACATTAACACATGATCAAATGTTTTCATTAGGTGATAAATCTGGAGAACGGGCTGGTCAGAGCAATAGTAGAGGCTTCTGTGCTGAGGTAGGTCAGGACGCAACGGGCAACAAGCAGTCTTTAGTTATCTTGTTGAAAGTGAAAAATGACGTCTCCGGGACCTTGAAGATAGAAAACAGTCACCAGCCTTAAGATCTGATAAATGTAACACTGACCGTCCGTACGAACGGCTGATAAAGTTACCGATGAAAACAAGCGATGTCCACGTCGTGTACCCAATGGCTGCCCATGCCATCACTCTCGGTGATGGGCTTGTATGATGATATCGAACGCAAGCAGGCCACCTGCATTCTCCTCGAGGTCTTCAGATACGGATACGTTTATTATGATGTTGCTTGCAAAACTGGGGCTCATCTGAAAAAACAATGTGGTCCTCCTGTATCCATTTATGTCGTTAGTAGCACTACTGCCGAAGTGCGTCTTTATGCTGCAATGTTGAAGGAAGCAGTAATAATGATCATCGTTTTGGTCTGATTTGATTTCTTATCAACGTTGCACTCTCACTCAAAGCGAGGGCTTTATAATGATCGCAGTGATGACGGCTCGTGCTGCTCTAGACGTTTTGGCGTGGTTTGTATGGATAAATGTGCTACAAACAAACTCATTTTCAGACTCAGGTCCGTGATATTATTGTACGATCCTGCAGCACCGACCTGATAACATGTCTATTCTGTATTCGTGGTGGATGACCGTTGAGGTTATGCATGGAATTCAAGTATGACTCTCCTAAATCCATCGTTTCTATATTTTCATGACACTCGACCGATTTCAATCAATACGAGTAATAATATAGTTGTACGATGGACTACATAAATTTTAATGCATACTGGTAGTCATTTATTCTTCTTACATGAGACAAAACATGATCTTCTTTCAAATAACCAATATTCAAATGGGACTTCTGAATGAGAGCTCGCTGAGTAACTTTCCCTTTAAACAGAGTTTGAAATACCATTTCTCTCTCCTGCTTCATTCGATTACGCTTAAATGCTTGTCATTTACATATTCCAGCATCTTCTTTGCTTCATGTGAATTCGTATCAGTTCTTCTTTATGGCGTTACAATCTTATTGTGGCCAGCAGTATATATATATACACTGCTCAAAACAATTAGGGGAGCAAGCAAAAAAATGAAGAAAACCGTGTGAGACAGCCACGTATTGGCATGCAATGCATAGTACACGCGTATCAATGCGCAATACAGAAAAAAGGCGTAAAAAAATTTGGAATTAAGCTTTAATTCTTTGAAAATATGGAAAAAACATGAAAAGATGAGTTAGGGCATCAATTTGGTTACATTTAAACTATAAAAAAAGGTACTGTTTAGACATGATGCATGAGTTTTAATAGGGCGTGTGGTCTCCTCGAACAGCTAAGACTGCTGCACACCTGTTTGCCATGGATGTGATGAGGTTATCGATCAGACTTTGGGGAATACTGTTCCACTCCTCAAGAAGTGCAATCTCCAAGTCTCGGACAGTAGCAGGCGGCCTTGGTCGCGCAGCAATGCGTCATCGGAGCATGTTCCAAACATGCTCGATTGGATTCAGGTCAGGAGAGCACGCTGGCAATTCCATACGCTGTATTGTTTCAGCTTCAAGCATGTTCTCTACCAGACAAGCTCTATGCGGTCGGGCATTATCCTCCTGGAAAACAAAGGAATCTCCAATGGCTCCAGCGTAAGGGATGACATGAGGTCGAAGTATCTCGTCTGCATACCTTCGGCCAGTCAAAGTGCCATTCCGAATGATATGCAGGTCCATACGTCCGCCTATGCTGATTCCACCCCATACCATCCAACCAGCTCTTCTGTATTGTGACCTTTCACGGACGAATGCGGGGTTATTTCGAGTGCCCCTGTCCCTCCATACAAGAACACGTCGGGTGTCACATTCTAGACTGAATCGGGACTCGTCTGTAAACAGCACTTGGCTCCAATCATGTTGCTCCCAATCTCGATGTTCAGCAGCCCATCTTCTTCGGGCCGCACGGTGGCGTGGGGTCAACGGAATGCAGACCATTGGCCTACGTGCATAGAGCTCTCCCTCATGAAGCCGATTACGTACTGTTTGGCTGGACACCCTTCATCCGGTTGCCAAGAGCAACTGTCTTTGCAGCTGCGTAGCATTCTCTGTTCTGTTTCGACGGGCTGTTAACTGTATATACCGGTCATCAGTTGATGTAGTGGCGCGCGGCCGACCTGCCCCTGGTCGACGTCTAACATTTCCTGTTCCTTGTAATCGATTCCACAGCCTTGCAACAACACTTCTGGCGACTCCAACAGCGTCCGCGACACTACGATGTGTTTGCCCGGATTCCAGTCTGCCTATAACACGCCATGCCATGGATTCAGGTAAATCACGTTGTTGAGACATTCTCAAGTAACCTTGTCTCAAAAAAAATACTGCGCAATCGAATTTCACAGTTACGGCAATAAAACAGACGTTTCTGCAACATCCCGATTTCTGCCCTTATCTCCTTTTTTCTGGTTTTTGACGTCATGAACTTTGATTTGCATATAAAGTTTTCTTCTTCCGTTTCCTGGTAGGCTTTACATTATGGATAATTCATTTTATGTTACTTATTGGTATACATCTTCGCTTACTTTTGTTAAAATCATGTGCTCCCCTAATTGTTTTGAGCAGTGTATATATATATATATATATATATATATATATATACAAATATATTACAGAGTATTTAAACAATCATGTGCTCTAAAAAGCAATGTTTAGAATTCAAAACATTTAACTGGTGAACCTTGTGTTTAAGATCGCCCATATAAAACTGAAAGATGTTCCAATTTTAATATCGCTTTTGGATTTCATAAGCGTATACAACAGCATAATCTAATATTATATTAATTTCTGTTTAAATCATCGCCATCTTTTATTGGTACATACTTTACTTACCTTAATATAAGTTACTCAACTTTTTTTATCTCACAGACATATGAAAATCAAAGCATTTTTCTATCTTTAGGGGTTTTGTTTTATTTTGTTTTTCTCGCTGTCTAGCAGCAGGCGACAACAATTTGAAGAAGAATGTATTTTTTCTATTTAACTGCATTTATGACCTCTTTTTGTTAAAAAAAAGTAGTCCTTCCTCTTTCTAAATTACAGAGAAAAGGAAAGCTGACCTTTCTTAACGGGTCTGTTCGTCACTCCCTAACATTACTGTCAACAACTAACTTGCTTTCTCGATATTTCTCAAAGATTATCTAACCTTGGTTTCAGTCGTCACACCAATGTCCAAAATAATATTTGGCTTATTTTAAATTTCACAGGCATAAAATTTCAAAGCATTGCTATAAAAATATAAAACGATTGTGAAATTTTACTTTTTTGTTAGGATATAACCTTTAATCGGAGTTAAAAGTTTTGCAGCCACTTTTCCAGCAATGGCGTCTCTAGGATTGGTGTCAGTCGCTTCGGTTCCTAAGGCTAAAATTACTTTCCTGTTTTACTTCTCGGAATTATATATGAAAGTCTTGCTATTTTTTTCTGTCACTGTTTAAAAAAAGTACTATATGACATTATAGTGCTTGAAAATGAATATTTAGGAAAATTAAAACTACTATTCAAAATGAACTATAAACTATTCAAAACAATTACAAAATAATATAAAGTTTAGTTCAAATCAACACTGTTGTTAATTTCAGCACAGTTTTTAGGCACCTTTTACTTCATTCGAAAAGTGAAATACATGTGCTGTGGTTTTCAAAAAAAAGGTCTTTCTGTGGGAATTTTGTAACAATGCATATATTTAAAACGAGAAAAATAATAGTTATTAATTACAAATGAGCATAAGATTACAATTCATGGTACAGTTAGATATCTACATTTTCGTTTCTTTATTAGTATTTTTCTGCGTCACAGAATCATAAATAGCCATTCGATGCCAACTTTACGTTCTTCGATACACGGTGCCTCCCACATCCTTTGCAACTAATAATGAGAATGCTTTTTCCCAACAGTACAAAATTCGAAGAGGATGAAGGCCACAATAGCCTAAGGACTATGGTCACGAACTCGTGACCAGCGTGTCATGAGTTCGAATCTAGTGCCACTGAAGACCAGTCGTGTAGAGAGAGCCAATTCACGTTAAATCTGTCGAGGTTCAATGTCCCCCCACTGGTGTGGTAGTTAGGAGAAGGTGGTGCCACTTCAGGTGTCGTCCGAGGTTCAGAACTACGTGGTTCGTCCCCAATAGCCTTCGTGCAGCTATATAACGTGACGTTAATACTCACTCACTGTAAAGTAATATATAAATATAATTACCAAAGGAGATCTCTTGCATGCTGCTAATGTCAGAAAGTTAGTGGTGTACACAAGGGTGAAGTTTGGGGCGAGTGAGTCATTTTTCAACTTTATATATATAGTTTAAATTCAAATTTGAACGTTTAACAAATTAAAAAAGTGCTTCAGTAGTAATATCACATCCTTGTCACTGGCATGCATTAAAGCAATATTTATTTTAATATACCTTTATATATATTTGCTGTAATATACGTTTTATATTTCAATGTTAATTCTCCTCTGCATAAAATATATTTCATATTTTACCTCTACCCATATTGATAAATATAATTCTGCTTTACACATGCTATAGAGAAAACGAAAAGTTTGTTGAATGTTTCTAAATTGTTAGCGCACAGTATTATGAGCATAAATGCATGCGTTATTATCATATATATATGATAATAACACATGTTCATGTGTCCTTCATTGCGTGGTTTTCATACTGTCTATGTGTTTTTCGAATGTGATTAATGGATGTTATCTCTTCTTTGTAGAGAATAAGACTATATATATATATATATATATATATATATATATATATATATATATATATATATATATATATATATATATATATATATACATATATATGTATATATATACATACATATATATACATACATATATACATATACATACACACATATATATATACATACATATATACATATATATACATATATATACACATATATATATACACATATATATACATATATATATATATACATTTTTTTTCTATCTGAAAAGTCTTCCTTTATATTTTTATACGTAAGTCATAGATCACCGTAAAAAAAAGCCAAACAGGGCTCCAAAAGCTTTTTAGAGAAATCTGCTTCAATTTCTCATTCATATTTTACTATCGTGGTAAATGACATCAGCGATTTTTATCAGGTGTACTCGCATTATTTATCAGCTGAGCTCGGTATGCTTGAAAATCAGGTGCAAAGGAGGGGGAAAAATATCTACCGTTTTCTTTAAAAACTGTCATTTCAGTATTGCTTATTATAAATCGTCTGTTTTATCTGCGGAAGGCAGCCGTTGCGTGACAGCTGAAACAGATTTGATCTCTTTTGAAATCTACTTGAGTATCGAAAGTGTGCTCAGGTGAAGGGAGTTCACTTCTCGCGATTTCTTAACGTGTTTGACCACTTCGAAACTTTGTTTGATTTACAACTTTTGATTAAATGAAATTTGAAAAAATTTCCCAACTTTTGTTTCATTAAGCTATTTGTTTTTCCCTTTCTCACTGCATTTCTCACAGGGGAAGTAACCATGCTATTAATATTTAAAACGGGTTCGTGCTTTGTTTTAATCAACATTTCTGATTTTCTAGTTGCTTTATCGATTTTCTTTTTGTTGCTTTTAAATAATGATTACAATTTGAAGCAACATTACTCTAGAGTTTCAAAAAAGTTGTTGGCAATAGAACTCCTAATTTTGAGCCACATTCGATAAAATCGATACCTCAATTGAGACCTTATACTAACTCCTATACCGGGTAAAAAATGAGCTCAGGGCATGTAACAGAGAAAAGACTGAAATACAACAAAAACGCATGATTTTTGCTCTAATTAAAGTGCTTTGCCATTATTTTAATTAAAAAAATACAATATTGGAAAGATTTTTTTATTCATTTTACATGTTTTTCATGCATTTAATAACTATAGCAGTAAATAGCTCGCAATGTAACTAAATCCATTTGAAAATTAAAATATTCAAGATGATTTCATGATAAAAGATATTGTACATTTTTACAATTCCTTTTCATCCATTTTAATGTATGTAAAATTTCATTATCGTGATTGAGATAACAAAACTGGAGTTTTTTTTCTCGTTCACAATTCTCCATACTTCCACATAACGCCACACAATGACTTAGAAGCCTAAATCGATTTTACTTTAAGTCACCTTACTTTATGTGTACCGATTCTATAAAAAAGAGAAATAAGATTATTCTTAATAAATAAACAAAGTTATCTTATAAATATCCGTCAGGTAACATAACAGCATTTTTGCTACGGAATGAAAAAATAGCTGATTATAAAAATGATATTTATTATTCTTTAATTTTTAAATCAATGAATCAAAAGAAAAATTGTATGTGTGCAAATGTGTTCCTAACGTTATTCTAGTGATTTGAAAACCTCAATGGATAATGGGAGGACAAAAGAAAATTGTTTTGTGTGTGGGGGGAGAGAGTGTTTATGTAATATAAAAATAATTTATCGAAAGTCTCACATGTGTATAAATTTTCAGTAATTTTACTTTTTTGATTTACATGATTCCAATTTAAGCTAACATTCAGCTATTAAACCATGATTAGGTATTGGAACGGAGACACAAACCGACTAAAAAACTTATGTCAAAGAACTCAAAATGCGTTATAAATAACGAAATATACTTTAAGTTTTGAAACATTGAAAAAAAACTTTATAAAAATCAGACTTGATTCCTTTTTTATAAAAAAATAAACAAAAGAGGAGGGAAATTCGGATTTTCTAAGAACATTTCTTTTTGAGCTGCATTCAAGTGGATGCAGTAGCCTAGTGGTTATGGCCACGAACCCGTGATCGGTGTGTCGCGGGTTCGAGTCCTGGTGCTTCTGAAGAGGTGGCTGATGTACGTTTAATCTATCAAAGTTCAGTGTACTCTCGTTGGCATGGTTGTTAGGAGATGGGGTGCCATCCTCGTCTCTTGGCCGAGGTTCAAACTTAAAAGATCCGTCACCAATAGTTGAGGTGTTTCATAGTACACTGATGGTATAACTCTCAATTATTATACTATATTCAAGTAAATTATTTTATTAATTTTAGATAAATGTTTTGTGAATATATAGTATTTCAAAATTTAGGAAAATGTTTTTAAGAAGTATATAATCTAACAAAACATAATGTGAATATTTTGTATTTAGGAATTTATAACAATGAAGAATTGTTGAAATTAAAACCAAAATCGGAATAAAATCTACAAAAGAGAAAGCAAGCTAAAAATTAAATAATTTATGGATGCTTAAAGCGAAGCAATCAAGTCTCTAAGTGGAACAATTTATGCTTTATACTAAACAATAACAACGTTTTAAATTATTTTTGACTGTCTGGTTGCTATTGTTTCGAGCTGGAAACTTATTTCTGCTTAAACTGGTTGCAACCAGATTGGCCATGACTGATGCAACACGAATTAGCTCAGACGAATACTTAAAAAGATAAGCCATGAGATTTAGAGACATCTTTATTTGCAATCAGCTGCACTTATTACTGAAACTAAGTCTCTCTTGCATATTTTATCCTTGATTTTTAGTTCGTGCAATGAAGACAGTCAACGTTCTTTTAAATTTGCACGTGCTTAAAAGTAATAATAAATCCACGAAATTTAATACTTAATATAGCAATATATTGAAATTAGAATTTAATCTGTTTCTGAGTCTCCTTCGAATTTTTAATCATTGGATTTAAAGATAAATTTTTCTCTTCTTTATATTAAGGTATTCGACTACGTTCAGAACCGTGATTTTAGAAAAGCACATGAATGGATAATTTTCATGATATCTAGTGTCACTCAGATACATGCATAAAATTGTTTCAAGGATATTTTGACAAAAAAATTTATTTAAGTATAATATTTTGGCAAAAAATTAGAATAATCTTTTTTCCAAATGTTCTCCTTTTGTGAAAAATGGTTCTATTATAATAATATTTTGCCTGTATATAGCTCAGACCTCTTTACAGAGGCTCAACTAGAATTTTTGAAAAATTCACATTTTCAGAGTTACCACCAATTGATATAATTATTCGCGTTTTTTTCTTAAAATTGCTGTCCTCTGTTGTCGTAAAATATGAATAAACCCACTTCTAAGTTATATATTTCAAAAATTCTAGTTGAGCCTCTGAACAGAAGTCTGAGCTATATACAGGCAAAATATTATTCTAATAGAAACATTTTTCACAAAAGGAGAACATTTGGAGAAAAGATTATTCTAAGTTAATTTTTTGCCAAAATATTGTATTTAAATAAATCTTTTTTGTCAAAATGCCCTTAAAACAGTTTTATGCATATATTCTAATCTAAGTGACACTAAATATCATGAAAATTATCCATTTATGCGCTTTTGAAAATCACGGTTCCGAACGTAGCCGGATACCTTAACAGAAATTTGATTAAAATACGTTTATGGGTTTCATGAACTTCAAAAATAGTAAATGAAATTATAAGGTGAAAGTTCAACAAGTAATATACAGTAATGCTTTGATTTACGCTACCCCAACTTACGCGAACTCGGAGTTATGCGATTTTAAAATTTCGTCGATTCGTCTTTTAGTCTAGGGAAAAAAATGGCGAGATTGGTAATGGGATTGAAGAAGCTTTCAATCTTTCCAGACAAGTAAATTTAGAAGCGGATAGGGAGGACCTTCAAGAACTGCTGGATTTCCACAATCAGCAGCAGACATAAAAATGAGCTCATAAAAATGCATGAGGAAGAGCAAAGCATTAAGGAACTTGTGTCTTTAGACCCAGTACAATCAAAAGATCGAATAATATTTGGAAATTCGACGAAAGGCTTCAGTTTCATTGAAAAAGGATTACACAAATTTTAGAAAACATAAACTCCAAAAATAAGCGTATTTTTTCAAGAAAACAAGGAATAAAAAAGAAAAAAAATTATTAGCATGCTACGAGGAAATTTTGGGGGAGAGAAAAAAATCTGTGAGCCAGCAAGCTACTTTGTTAGATTTTATGAAATATTCTACTTCAAAATATTTTCAGTTTGCGATTTTATATTTGTGTTATCCGAGATTTTATTGAACTTTTTTTCCCTAAATTATTATTTTCTTTTGTCTCCTGCCCCAACTAAAAATAATTTATGTGTATTTATATGCGAAATCATACGACTTACGTTGTTGTTACTCGGTCCCACCTATTACGTATGTTTTCGGAGTATTACTGTTCTATAAAATATATATTAACAACAACAGCAAAAACTCAGTAGCATCGGCTTGTATAAAGGAGGAGATAGTTGCTTGGAAGACGAATTCCCATCTGGTGACAGCATTCTTGGACTCTTAATGACTAAAAATTTAGCAGTGGAAAATAAACAAGATGTTTTCGTTTCATCTTCCACCTACGAAATGAATGATAATGCGTATGGCTCATCCAACAGCTAAGGAAATATGAGTGACTAGATGCCGAAGAACCAGTAAATGATGTATATCTTTTTCATTTCCTTTCCTAAAACTCATTTTTACTCGTTTACCCTATCATTATAGACACAACAGACTGGAATTTTACTATCCATTGAACATTTACCGCCATTATATGTAAGCGGGCGAACTATATGATTATATTTTTCTCCCGTTTTCGGGCCTCTATTAGCTGTTTGGATTCAGAGCAAGATTTGCTTAAATTTTTCGATTGGATTCAAAGCCATTTGAGAGTCAAAATACAGTAGTATGTTTAGTTTAACTTTAAGAACACGTGAATAAAAAATGTGTATTTTATACGAAAAATTTATTTCGGGGATCATTGGTACAGTATTTTTGGATTGCGTAATTTCATGCCTCATATGGTAAAGGGTTTCTGCCCTTTAAAGAGACCTTTGTACTCATTAGAACGTTGTTGCAATATTGTCTAAATTTTTATTATAATACAAAAAGAAATATTATCCCTATACAAAAAAAAGTTTCGGCACCCAACCAACATTGATTAGAAGATAATACTCGATTTGCACGCGAGTTCAACATAGCTACAGAATTCTGCTCATGAACAATAATTATTGTATCATTTAAGCTATTGAGTCATTCAACAACTTTACTACAGAACAATTAGACCAGAAAAAAGAAAGAAAAAAAAACAATTCATCCCAAAGCTTCAAAAACAATCATTGCTTTAAAAAAAGGAAAACATTTTTGTATGCTCTCACATTTAGTTTGTCATGGAATTAATATAACCACATGTTTGTGTCAACTATAATTAAAAACAAGTTTTTTTGAGAACGTCTTATCACAATACTTCAAAATCTGCTCGGTCATTTTCTTCTCTAGAAATACTACTTGTAAAATTGGAAAAAATAAAAGAATTTTTAAATTAATGAATAAAGTAATACACAAATTTATAGCAAAACCCCTCTCCTGTCACAATTATAATTGACTTAAGTTTCCTAGATGCTTTTTTTTTTGCTCTTGTAACGTCACGTCTCGAAACAACAACAACATCTGGTGTCGGTTTCTTTGTAGATTCGACGCCCACACGTGCAATTTCCGATCCAGCGCAACCCCTGTTTGACCCCCGAGGAATCTAGCGACCCGACCGGAAGATGAGAGAGGAGAGATGCTTTGAACTTGCACGGGAGCGGTAACCAACGAAACCTCCTCTCACCAAATAGTGGACTCTAACAATCTAATTAATTTTAATCACTTTAATGTATCATTTTGTAAATAATTTTCAATAGTTGTGACGTAATAAATTCCATATTTTAATTCACCAAGAATACGCAACCGTTATTCTTTCAAACGTTACAGCTTAGAGTTTTGGTGGCAGCGCTTTGGGATAAAAAGTTAGCATTCAGGACCCGTGAGAGGAGGAAAATTTTGGATTTTTACGGACGGACCGCAACGCAGGAGAAAAAGAGATCTTCGGAAGCCGTGCTGCAAGTAAATTCAGCTTCGGAGAAAGAGAGCGTCCTGCTCATAAAAGATCAAACTGATCTATAGTGTTCCCGGCTAGTGTCCGTAGTTAAAGCGATCTTCGGAAGCCGTGCTGCAAGTAAATTCAGCTTCGGAGAAAAAGAGCGTCCTGCTCAAAGATCAAACTGATCTATAGTGTTAACGGCGAGAGTGTCCGAAGGAAAGCGATTTTCGGAAGCCGTGCTGCAAGTAAATTCAGCTTCGGAGAAAGGGAGCGTCCTGCTCATAGAAGATCAAACTGATCTACATCTACAGTGTTAACGGCGAGAGTGTCCGAAGGAAAAGCGATTTTCGGAAGCCGTACCACTAGTGCACATAATTTGCTTCTGACAGCAGCTGAGTACTTCAAATGGGTGAGTACTGTTATATTTTTGAGTTGCAAACTGCATATTGTATTAGGAATTTTGGTTAAAGTGTTCTTTAGAAATTTTGAAATACTTAGTGTTTTTCTTGCATGGGAACAGTGTTATTTTGTTTCTAGAGAATTGTAATTGTATTTCAAGCATTGTGTGCAATTTTAGCTTAAGATTTATTGTGTTTTAAGTCTCTTGAATGATTTTGATTATTTTTAGTGTTAAGTTTTTCTTTGTGTATTTCTGTGTATGCATGGGACCAGTGTTATTGTATTAATAGAGAATAGTAACAATAGTGCAAAATTTAGCGTGACATTTATTTGATATTGTTTAAAAATGGCTTTCCTTGGTAAAGGGAAAAAGCAAGACATGTTGCAACTTGCTGAGGAATTAGGAATAAATGCCACTTTAAATATGACTGTCCCTAGCATAAAAATTGCAATCACTAACAGTGAAGGTTATGAAGAGGAATTTGTTAAAAATCTGTATGAGACTATCATTGCAAACGGAAAAAGATTGGAAGAGTTAGAAAGGGCTGAAAAAATGAGATTAGAGGAGTTAGAAAGGGCTGAAAAAATGAGATTAGAGGAGTTAGAAAGGGCTGAAAAAATGAGATTAGAGGAGTTAGAAAGGGCTGAAAAAATGAGATTAGAGGAGTTAGAAAGGGCTGAAAAATGAGATTGGAGGAGTTAGTAAAGGAGCAGGCATTAAAAGAGAAAGAATTACAGCTGAAATTTGATTTAGAAAGGTTTAAAATAGAATCCGGATTTAGGGTAAACGATGAATCAAACGATTCTACAAATGCATGTTCTGTAACCTCTAATTTAAACTTAAAAAATTGATCCCAGATTTCGATCCTAAGCAGTCAGATATTAGTTTATATCTAGTGATCTTTGAACGCCAGGCTAAAAGGGCGTCAATAGAAAAGAAAGAGTGGGTGGGGCAATTATTGGGTTTGTTACCCCTAGAGATCGTGCAATTTATTGCTCGCGAACCGGAGGAACAAGCCGAAAATTACGATTATGTAAAGAAATTATTACTTAAAAGATTCAAGTTAAGTCCGGAGGTCTTTCGGCAAAAATTTGTCCAACACCAGAAAAAATCCGATAGCACCTGGAAGGATTTCACTTTTGAAATTACGAATTATCTAGATGAGTGGCTGATTGGCTTAGAAATAAATACCTTTCAAGATCTTAAAGATCTAATGGTGGTAGATCAATTAAAAAAACGCGCCAATGCTAGTATGAAAGATCATTTTTTAGATAATTGGGCAAACCTTAAATCAGCTACTCAAATAGCAGAACTCTTTGATAATTATGAGGACGTCCGAAAGGTAAATTCGAAACCCATGGATAGGTGGGGCAGAAATGATAAAATTTTGACATACTCAGGGATCAAGGAAAAAGAAAATAGATTTGGGAAAACTTCCCCCAGATTAGAGCTTCTGTTCCGGAGAGTACTAGAGAGAGAACTTTTGAAAAACGCGTGATACAAAGATGTTATCATTGCAATATGCCTGGACATATAAAAGCCGGTTGCCCTAAATTAATAAAAACAAAACGACGGAAACTCTCAATAATATTGAAGGAAATGAAAACCCGGATTTTCTTAATTCATATACAACAAAGGGCTCTGTGAATGGTCACGAGATAGACATTCTTAGAGATACGGGAGCGACAATAGATTTAGTATGTGCAAAATACATAAATCCTTCTTCTTTCTCTGGTGAAAATGTTTGGGTAAAACAACCGTTAAGCCCAGAATTAGTTTGTTTACCTTTGGCGGTCGTGGAAATTTCCGGAAACTTTGGAACGGTGCAGACTAAGGCAGCGGTTTGTGGAAATCACTTAAATCAACACGGTCGATATTTGCTTGGAAATAAAACGGCCGAGCTAATAAAAGGAAATTTAGGCTATAATTTCCTGCCAGTCGAAATATTGAATGCTGTCCAAACAAGGTCTCAAGTCAAAGCGGCTAGAGAAGAAAGGGGAATAGATAGTGGTGATGCTAAAAAAGGGGAAGATGAGGTTATAATTGTTTCTTCGGATGCAGAGGACGAAATTTTAATACCTGCACTCCAGGAATATGTTCCGGAATTAGCGCTGCTAAGGGTTACGCGAGAAAATTTAATCGATGCTCAAAAAAATAGCGAGGAGATTAAACCCTTATACGAACAGGCAGCCAGTCAAGTGCAGGTTACCAATCAGGTTTATTCGCTAGAGAAGGAATTATTGGTCAAAAATCGTGAAGATAAGTTAGGTAACGTGGTGAAGTTAATAGTAGTGCCGGAAGGGTTGCGCGACCCTATTAAATCATTGTGTCATGAGGGAACATCTGCACACCTGGGAATTACGAAATCCAAAGACAAATTAAACCGATATTTCTATTGGCCGAATTGCTATAGAGATATGGAACAGTTTGTAAAAACTTGCGATCAGTGTCAGAGGGCTGGGAAGCCCAATGATAAAAAGAAAGCTCCACTAAAATTGGTCCCTGTTATTCAGGAGGTTTTTACTAAGCTAAATATTGATGCATGTGGGCCTCTCCCGATCACATCTAAAGGGAATCGATATCTTATCACGGCCATTTGCATGTCTTCAAAATTCCCTGAAGCTATTCCGGTGTCTGATATTAGTTCCGTTAGTGTCACAGATGCGCTGTTAAACATCTTTAGTCGGATGGGATTTCCCCGTGAAATACAATGTGACCAGGGTACTTCTTTTACTAGTGCTCTGACTACCGAGTTTTTTGAAAGGTTCGGAATACTTGTCAGGCATAGTTCTGTGTATCATCCACAGAGTAACCCTGTTGAGCGATTTCATCGAACGTTGAAACGACTCTTACGAGTCTTATGTTTAGATGCAGGCTCCGAATGGGACAAACATCTTCCGTCAATTCTTTTAGCGTTACGAACTGTATCTCACGAAAGTACAGGGTATACACCGTCAGAGTTGGTGTATGGGAAAAATTTGCGAACCCCAGAGACGTTAGTAATGGAACATTGGATGGAACCGGAAGAAGAGGGTGATCTCGTCACTGAATATATGTTTAAGTTAATAAATAGATTAAAAAGATGTCAAGAAGTAGCTATAAATAAAATGGAGGAAATGCAAGTTAAGCGGAAAACTTGGTATGACAAAAACGCAGTAAAACGTGAATTTAAGGATGGAGATTTAGTCCTAGTGTTAGCTACATCCAGAGCAAATAAATTAGCAGTGCAGTGGATAGGTCCTGGGACAATTTTAAATAAAATTTCGGAAACGAACTATTTAGTCGAAATCCCCGGCAGACGCGAAACATCTCAAATCTATCATATAAATATGCTAAAACCATATTACAAAAGGCCAGAACACGTTAACGTAATTATTAATGATGAAACAAAAAACTCTCTCGCAGACCAGGAGTTAGAAATCCCATACTTAGAAAACAATTCTCTCATTTATGATTTCGAGGACGTAATCCAGGCTAGCGAGTTGAACAAACACCTTCACGACAAACAAATGGATCGACTGCGCGAATTATTAAATAAATACTCTAAATGTTTTTCAAACAATCCCGGTTTAACTAATCTGGTTGAACACGAAATCCAGTTAGTTAGCGATCAACCAGTTAGGACGAAGCCCTATCGAATGTCGCACCGACAAAATGAAATCTTAAAAAACGAAATTAACCGAATGTTAAAATTAGGGATCATTGAGGTAGGAGAATCGGATTACATGTCTCCTATGATTTTAGTTGAGATAGCTGGGAAAGAACCTCGTCCATGTATAGATTACAGGAAATTAAACGGGATCATTAGAACGGAATATTTTCCTCTTCCGAATATCGAAGAACGCGTAGAAAAAGTATCGGCGGCTAAATTTATTACCGTCTTTGACTTATCTAAAGGATATTGGCAAATACCTTTGAGTAAAACAGCACAGCGATACGCAGCCTTCTGTACTAGCTTTGGTACATACCGACCCCTAAGGATGAGTTTCGGATTAAAGAATGCTCCATATTTCTTTAGTAAACTCATGGCTGAATTACTTAACGGACTAGAGGATTTCGTTGTCCCGTATCTAGACGATATCGCAATTTTCTCAGATACTTGGGAGTCGCATATTAAACATATGGAAACGGTTCTGCAGAGAATAAAGAGAGCTAAGTTAACGATAAAACCTTCAAAGTGTAAGTTTGCGCAACAAAATGTCAAATTTTTGGGTCACATTGTGGGTCAGGGTTTTCGCACTCCTTCCGAGATCAAAGTTCAGGCTGTTCTAGAGTTCCCTACCCCTCGCACGAAAACCCAAATACGTGCTTTCTTAGGTATAGCGGGTTATTACCAAAAATATATAAATCTGTTCTCGGTAATTGCTGCTCCGTTGACGGATGCGTTGAAGGAAGAGCAAAGAAGGGAGAAATTAAGTGGACGACCGAGTGTGAAAACGCATTTCGAGAACTAAAAGGGAAACTAATTGATAAGCCCGTCTTGTACGCGCCAAATTTTGAACGAGAATTCATTGTTCAAACGGACGCTTCGAACGCAGGTATGGGAGCAGTTTTAACCCAATTAACTGAACAAGGTGAGGAGCATCCAATCCTTTACCTGAGTAAGAAATTTTCAGAGGTAGAGAAGCGTTATTGTACGACGGAGAAGGAATGTGCTAGTATTGTTTTCGCAATTAAAAGGTTACATTATTACTTAGATGGAAATTCATTTTTAGTTATGACCGATCACAACCCGTTGGTGTGGTTGAATAGAAATGTTAGTTCTAACCCTAGATTGATGCGATGGGCTTTGGCTTTGCAACCATATAATTTTAGAATTGTACATCGGTCGGGTAAAAGTCACAAAAATGCAGATAGTCTCAGCAGATCGGTGATAGATAATTAGGGATTGTTAACAATGTTCTCTTGCTCGTGAATAATAATTGTTGCTTATGTTTTTTAGTTAAAGGTTAATAATTGTATTAAATTTTATTTATTTACTAGTACTGTATATCATATCGAATGGCGATGCGTGTCAAAAGATAAAGCCATGAAAAGCAAATGTATTAATATGCTTAATTTTGTGTATAGGGTTTTAAAATATACATGAGTATTTAGTTTACGCAAGAGGCATATTGTGAAAAATATTTTGTGTGTAAGGTTGTACACTTCGCATATCATATCAACCCATGTCGTTAGTATAATTTTATTTAAGTATTGTGGCGAAGAATATTTTATGTGCAAGGTCTTACACTAGCATTTGATATAACATGTTAGTATAATTGATACTAGGCATTGTGATAGGAGTGTTTGTATTTTTATTTAATGTATTGTATGTTTTCTTACATTGATTACATTGCTATTTCGTGATATAGATTTGTGTAAGTTCCCTAGCAAGAACACTCACTCACTAGAAATAAGTAATTCCAAATTTAGTTCAGCGTTTTCTTTAGTAATTAAAATTGCAGCTCGGAAATATAGTGGTGCTTGATGAAGGGATGTGTCGGTAATCTGTCAGTTATCATCGTCATCCCATTAAACTTTTCTCAACGGAAAAGTTCCATAAGAGAGGGCGAGAGCTGTAACGTCACGTCTCGAAACAACAACAACATCTGGTGTCGGTTTCTTTGTAGATTCGACGCCCACACGTGCAATTTCCGATCCAGCGCAACCCCTGTTTGACCCCCCGAGGAATCTAGCGACCCGACCGGAAGATGAGAGAGGAGAGATGCTTTGAACTTGCACGGGAGCGGTAACCAACGAAACCTCCTCTCACAAAATAGTGGACTCTAACAATCTAATTAATTTTAATCACTTTAATGTATCATTTTGTAAATAATTTTCAATAGTTGTGACGTAATAAATTCCATATTTTAATTCACCAAGAATACGCAACCGTTATTCTTTCAAACGTTACACTCTCTTCTCTCTCTCCCTGACCCCTTTCTCTTTCTCTACCTCACTCTTCCTCTGAAGGCTCTCTTTCTTTCTTCACCTAATGTTGAGAATAGCAAAATACACAAACTTGAAACTGAATACCAAATTTAAAGAGCTGCTCTAATATTTATAAACGTTAACTTGACTGTAATACTATGTATTCATTTATTATGTAATAACCTTAGGAACATAGCATAAATAAGTAGGTATTCTCCACAATATGTAAAGTAAGTTAAAAATTAATGAAACTTTACAGCTTAGAAAACAAAATGGGACATATGTTTAAAGCAGGAAAAATCAATTAATTTTTAAATATGAATGGGGAATGTAATAAAATATGCCACTTCAGTATGCTTAAGAAGCCTTAATATAACATTAAAACTTGGACATTTTCCGAGTTTGGATCTTATTTTTTAAGGTGGTCAGGATTCTAGGTAAATAAATATAGTTTTATGAGATTTAAATTAATCATCCCTTCCTCTTCATGTTAAGTATTTTGTAAGGCAATATAAGTCACAAGGAACCTTATCAGACAAAGTACTTGATAGCTCTTAATCCTAAGAACGAATCACATTTCTATTCTATCCCATACTGATACCGATTTCTGATCATTTTTTCTGTCGAATTTTCTCCAGATTTGTTCATTGCAAAAAGTTCCAGAAGGGAGTTTACGATAGAATGAAGAAGTTAACGTGAATAAAAAGACGTTTTTAGATATGATTCATATTTTATAAGAAACCGGAAAAACAATTTACAACTTTTTCACTACTTCATTATAAATGATACTTTTGAAAAAAAAAAAGAACTGGTTTCTGGTAAATTTTATGGGTTATATTTTGGAGTACAGACTACATAAAGTATAATGCGCGCGCACACACACATATCACATATAGAATATCATTCCTTTCTTTTCTTTTTCTGTTGCTAAGGCGGAGATGAGCTATTCTGACGTGAATATAGTGGAGAGGGAAACGTGAGAAAATTATTTTATTCTCTACCTGTTATTATAGAGATCCTATTAAGCTCCGAGATAAAATTTTATATCTCACGCTAACACCAGATTGCTTATCTACCTTGAGGAGCCATTGATATGCACTGAAGTCAAAACTGTTTACATTAGCATCATAGAATTAAAAATTTTTCCCTAAAAATAAAATAAAAGCATGTCAAAATGTTTGTGTCATGAATCAACTTCAATTTTTTTAAAAAACAGTTCTGTGCACTATGTTCCTTTCATGAAACAAACTTTACTTTTTTCTGAATTTTTCTTCCGGTAGATTAAGTACAATATATTCTCTTGGAATTATGAGCCAAATAATTCCATTTTTTACAAAGACACCTTTTATATGGGGCGATTATATTGTAAAAAACACACAGACGAAACCACCCAGACGTATAATATCTATTTTAAAAATTAAAAATCTGTATGTCTGTGGCAGTGGTCTAAAACCTTTTTGTCGTCTCGGACACGTCAACGTTTGATATTTTTTCAGCGGTTCGCTGGGGGAGGACGTTGATTATTTATATTTTAGGTTGATTTGACTAAATAATTTTATTTCAACTGCATTTAAATATGCATTCAGAATAAAATACAGTTACACCAAAAATGAATATGAAGGGATTCAACGTGGAATATAAAGTAATTTCTATAAAAAGCACAAACCCGAGAGAAATACACCACATTAACGGGATGGTGGACCTTCAAAATGTCAAATTTTAGTCAAAGTTGCGATTTTGATTTTTTATACTAATAGTATTTCTTATAATTCATAGAATAATTCTGTCAAAGGATTTTATCCTTTTAATTTATAATTACTGAATTGTTTTTTTTTTATTTTACTCAAATAAATGTTTAAAATGCCCTTTTCTTAGTTTGTAAAATTTAACTTGACATTGTTACGTAAAATGCTTCTTGCGTTTCAAATTATGTCATATCTCTTTGAAATTTTCACAACTTATGAAAGATGATATAATTCACAAATTTGTGCATAAATTTTCTGAAGAATTTAAGGGATTATATTTTGTGTTGTTTTGAATACCTTAAATGTGTGATAATTGGTGAAATATTTCGTATAATACTGAAAAAAAATTTTTCATCAAAATTTTTTCTGAATTTAAAATCCATGCAGAGATATATTTTGTTGTAGTTCATCTAGGTATTATGCAAAAATTATGTACGCATCTTAAAAACTACTGCGCAAAGAACATTTTTAAGAACAATTTTAAAATTTAATTCATTTTTTTAAAAACAGTTTGTAATAGTTTTTCTAAAAAATGTATTTAAATTATGTAATGAAATATAATAATCATTTACTATAGTGATTCCATTTGCAGCTAATTAAGATAACAATTTAAGAAATTAGTTTTAATGGTCCACCGTCCCCTTAAATAAAACGAAAGTTATTTAACGTTCTTTTTTTGACCCGATACTATTTGACTCACGGACCGGTCTGCGGCCCGGGGATTGGTGACCGCTGGTCTATGGGGAGGGGGAATGAATTCCTAACCCCACCCTTATGTACCTCATTGCTTCTTGCTTAGTACATTGGAAAGAAGTAACTTAGTAAATTCTATTGATTTTCAGGGTACTTATGTGGTGAGAAAGGGACATTTGAAAATTTCAAGTGCTATCCTTGACATTTGACTATGATTTATAATCTAGCAAGTTCAATAATATAATTACTGTCTAAAAAGTTAATTCATAAAGCACGTTTAATAAGGTTTTGAACTCCAATTTGAAGTTTTACAATTTTTTGCTAAGGGTTATTTAAAAAGTATGTATGGTGATGAAACACACAAATAAGAAAATTGTGAGGAAAAAAAAGTGGGACAGTAATGAATATTTCGTCCTTTATTTACTACATTATCGTTTAAAAAATATTCTTCATTTATCCAAAAGGTGCACAAGTGTGTTATTTTAAACAAACTTTTAAGGCTGCGTTAGACACTGAACTGAATCAAAACAAATTGGCTTAATATCAGATACTGCGAAATATTTGTCAAATGACACCGCTTAAAACTCTCAAGGATGTCTCAAACACTTTCATTAAAATACAATCAACTTCTAGGATAATTTAATACCATGTATATAACATCCGACAAATTCCTAATTAATAACCCCCTCCCCCAGAGAGAGTCCTGTTAATAGAACTAAATTCATTATAACGAGATTATTTGACACAGCAATCTCATTTCGTTATCTCTGTAGTATTGTACGGTGAGTCTAAGTCTATTGTATTCACGAAAATAGAGAAAGAGGAGAGAGAGAGAAATGACGAAAACAAAAATTCTCTCACTTGCTAACTCTTAATCGTCCGCCATTAATACCCACAGTTTATCGAGAACTTGTTTACTTGTGGTTCAAGTTAATTACAATGTAAATAGTTTATCATTTGCACAACTTTTATAAATGAAACGGATATGAAGGAATACGTTAAAATTTTTAAAAAAACATAATTATATATATACAAATTTTTTTAAAGGTAATTCACGCATTTTATTTAGCGTAAAAAATAATAAGACGATAACAGTTTCTGTAATTTATAATATTTTTTTTCTTTTAATTTAATACATGGTTACCACATACTTAACGTTACTAATTTATATTCATTTAATAATTATTGTTTTATTGGCTTAATATATAGGTCCATTTATAATTTCATACAATTTTAATTAAATAAATTAATTATATTTGATAATTTTGAAAAGTATTGTTTTAATGCAACTAGATGTACTTATATTATTCATTTTATAAATTCATACGGGGTTATATAAATCAGTAGCGCGCACAACAATTTTTCAAGGGGGATCAATGGTCGAAAGTCCACCATTTTGGTATGCTCCAATACGCCGCTCAACATATTCTTCTTATTTTGTCGATTTTCGAGAACAAAAATATTATAAAATTAATTATTGAATAAATAATTGGCATTAATTAATAAAATTAATTATTAATAACAAATACATAATTAAATTTTATGTTGTATACATATGATTATATAACCAATCGAAAAAAAATCAAGGGCTGAGGGGGTATCCGAATCCCTAGGACCCCCCCCCCTTGTGTGCGCCACTGATATAAATTAATTATGAATAATATTAAACTAAATTAATAGAAGTACACTTATATTATGTCAATGAGAAGATCAATTTTCTTTACTGTATTAGAGTTAACAAATGATTTAGGATTAGCATATCAAAGGAAAAAATTTCACCAATTTTCGATCCATGTTATATTAACTTTATACTACGCAAATTGCCCCATGTTTTCCATTTTTTGATAGGTTTTAGTGTCGTTCTTTTTGAGGGTACATAAAGGTTACGAATATTTATATATCATAACACTATTTTTTTCAGTTTTTTTAAAACGGACATCAGAGCTTGAAGGCACACTTGAACTCGTAAAAGAGTATGGGAAGAGAATAACTTATTTATTGCGGAACAATTGTTTTAGCAAGTCCTCTTTCGCCAGAGCAGTATGATTGAAAGAGGTGAAACGGTTGTTACTCGAAGTCGAATCGCAGAAAGTGCCGTAGATAAACAACCGAAATTTATTCATTGCTTGCAACATTTGATATCTGTTTGTCCTTCAGACAACAAGAATTCCTATGCGTACGTGTCAAGCTTTTTTTATTAAGTATTTTTTTTAAAAAAATAGAAAAAAGAATCACTTGAGAGGGGGAGAGGAATTAATTTATTCCCTGATTGCTTAAAGCAAACATAAGTACTTTAATATTATATTGTAAATATTGTAAAAATATTAATTATGTAATATTATTATATGTGTGTGTATTGTTTGGTATTATATTGTAAAAAAAAACATAATGTTGTAAAGGCATATACTGTTAATTATAAGCATTGGAAATCACATCATAAAGGAAATAGTGTTCAATTATGTTTCCGTAAAATCCGGCGTATAGCGTACAAGAACGAAATTTACGGGTGGACGTTATATGCCGTGTATAAAAATGAGAGCTTTAAAAAGAGAGAGAGAGAGAGAGATGAAAAAACAAATTAAGATACAATTATAGATTTCTAATTGTATCGAAATCCTGTTAATTTAAAAGAAATGACATACCTCTTTTGAGATTTGTAGTTCTAGAAATATAATATTTTTTTATATGCCCGGAATGTAATACCTCGAATAAATGACTTCAAAACATAAAAGTTTTGCATACATATATTTCAGGTTTCTTTATAAAAAAGGGTGCCCGATATACGTCCGAATATACTTAAAAATTAAAAAATGCAGCTTGAAAGTGTAGATGCACGTTACACGCTGGATTTTACGGTAATTACTTTTTCTTCCAAACTCAGTACCATACATTTTCTTTAACTATGAAGAGTTGATTATAAGTTTTTATTTGTGAACAGTTTTCATTGTTTGATTTTTTTAAGTCTCGCTTTGGCTAAGGGAAGAATATTGGCAACAATACGAGGAGTTTTGGTGAAGAACTTTGTAATTTTGAACCAAGGTCAAAGTTACGAAAACGGCATTTAACATAGCATTCTACTCCACTTTAGGACTTTGAGTCTCGGCAGATTTAATGTGTAGCAACCCCTCTACTCGATATACTTTAGGATTCTGAGTCTCGACAGATTTAATGTACAGCAGCCTCTCTACACGATAGGTTTTTAACGACTCGACCGAAACAACGTTGACCACAAGCATGCAACAATGTCCACTCAATTATCGTGTCCATTAAGTAATTGGAAATTCAAAAATTCACACACATTAAGCAAAATATGCTGTTGTTAAATTTGATACATTCAAATGTTATTTCCGACAAATTATTCTAAAGTAAGAATATAGTAACAATTTTACTTACAATTTAACATTTATTCACAAAAGTATTTTTATCAATAATATCGGTACTTTACAAATATTTTTAAATCGCATGGAATTAAATTTGAGTCTCAGTCAAATGAAGATGTCACCGACACTCACAAACTTCACTTTCTGAACCACATAAATCCACATATGAACTTAACAGCTTATTTGAATCTAATTATCATCAGTCCTTATTAAACTAGTCGGCTTTAGGTGAAACCAAAATTAGAGCTTTAGAAACGATTAAAGTATATAAATCAAATTTCACTGATATAAATCGGCATACAATACATATATTAAGCTTTAAAACAAAAACAAGGTCACGTGCTCGTGAATAGCGTGTCATGTGAGTTCGAGCCTTGCGCCCCTGAAGACTCACCATGCAGAGAGGACCAATGCGCGTTAAATCTATCAAGGCTCAAACGTCCTCCCGTTGGTGTGGTGTGTAAGTTAGGAGAGGGGGGCAGATCAAGTCGTGCACGTCACTTGACCATGATTCGAAATTAAGAGGTCCGTTGCCAATAACCCTCCTGCAGCCTTATACGTACGACGTTAATGTAACGCTCACTCAAAACAAAAACAATTCTGCAAAATATAAATATTTTCTTTGGATCTTTATTCTTCAAGGTTCATAGGATTGTATTAGTTTCAGTATTAATTAAACTTTGAAAAATGTTTCTTCTTACGAAATATATCACAGTCCCTCTACCTTTTTTTTTACACTCTGTGTGTTTAATATCAAAATTTGATTATCAGAATATTCTAAAAATTCATTTTATTTTCCTGACCTTATTCGAGAACCATAGAAGTTTAACAACAATTACCACGCTTTTTGAGAGTCTTTTGAAAAGACGTTATGTTAGTTATTTCGAAATTTTCACAAGAGCTATTTTTAGCTGATCGATCAATTGATGGATTAATTGTTAATTTACTTCGCACTTAGAATATTCTAGGACTATTTAAGCTCATCAAAGAGATCGAACAACTATTTTCCATTTAGAATGAGCTGTATGAAACCTTATTGAGTTTAACGTGTGACACTTCCCATTAATAACATAAATAATCCGTTATTTCATATAAATAAAATATTAATCTACTAAACCAGTGATCTCCAACCCCCTGTCCGGGGATCAAATGCTACCAGTTCGCATAATAAATTCCATTTTAATTACTGTGGTATATTTGTCTTGGGTTTGGGCTACTTTTTATGAAAATCACTTTATATTCCTTGTTAAATCACTTTATAATCATTTTTTGGGTGTAGCTATATTTTACTCTGAAGTCACGGTAAAATACAATTAAATTAAAATTATTAAACAAAAACAGTCTAAAATATAAGAAATCAACGTCCTCTCCCTCAGCGGGTTGCGGTAAAATTAACAAACGTTGACCTGTCCGCGGCGATAAAAAGGTTGGGGAACACTGTACTAAACACTATATATAAATTGAAAACATAATATGTGTAGTAAAATCTTCATATTATTTACAAGGAAAGATACACTTACCCCGAAAGGTCCAGGTAAGACTGTCATGATGATTTTAAAAAACGTTTTATAGAATAACAGAGACCTTTTTTTTTTTGAGTGTTAGATTCAATCATGTCTTTGTGTCCTCAGATCATGTAGAAAGAGAGAGCTCTATCCCAGGGACGCCTTAAAACTTCTTGAGGCCCTGGGCCCCTACACAAATGCAGGACCCACCTATGACCAAGAAAAATAAACAGTACATAGCATACGTTGTCAAATACGTTCACAAACAATAATCCGAAGCAAATACATGCGCATGACTTACAATTGCACAGACCGTCTCGACCGATTGCCGCTTTTTGACTGAATGAGTAATGATGGTGTATGGTGTAGGAATAGGCCAATACATGAATTATGGTCATCACATGTAACCAGTAGACATATCGTTCAAAAAATTCCCAGTTTTTCGGAGAATACAACCGAAAATAACATTTGACCGTTGAAATTATTCGAATCATTATTTTATTAAGGCTGAGTGGAGAATGAGAGAAGGCCCTCATTTTGGTGAGGCCCGGGCCAGTTGGGTCATGCCTTAAGGCGTCCCTGGAACTACCATCTCGTCTAGCTCCCGCAAATTTACCTTGATTTCCAATGGGGAAGTCGTCAATGAATATCTCTCCAGCAAGATTGCTTGAAATTAGATTATTAGGAAGTAATTTACCTGTTCCTGTTCGACAACTAAATCACAAACACCCAAAAAGATTTTTTTAAAATAATTTTCTTAAAAATTTTTATTTATTTTTTAGAATTTTTTTATACATTAAACATTGGGTCTATCACGGAGAAATGTTTCCATTTCTAAATTATTTTGTATTTATTGCTTAAATTATATAGATTAGCAAACGCGTGGATTTATTTTTTTTGCGATGGAAGATTCAATGCATAAAGTAATAATGCAAAGAGTAACTCGTTCACGTAAACTCGTTCTTTGTGCAATCTGAGCGACCATTTATTGGTTTCATTCCTTATTGCGAAAGGAAAATGTATGCTTTTTTAAAAAAATTTGAAAAAAGTCAAGTCTTTGAAAGCAAACATTTTAAAGATATTTTTTTCTCCTCTCTCATTCACTCGTTTCCTCCCTTTCTCATCGTTTTCTCTTTTTTGCCGCTTTTTGGCAAAATCACATTTTAAAATTTATTATCATTTATTTTTTGTTACATTGATACATTCATTCGTTTATTTACTTTTGAAAATTTGAATTCATGCAATGAAATTTATATGAAGATAATTTATTAAGAAATATCCAAATAATAGTAGATAGAGTAAGATAGATGATGTGGCTTTATTAAAAGAACAGTAAAATACCGCAAAGGGCGAAAGAGAGGGAAAATATTAAGAAAATTTTACAAGAAAAATTCTTTGTTTTCTAATCTCCATTGACCGAGTAGGTTCCTTCAAATAATTAAAGAAGAAAAAAATGATTTTTTTTTTTAAAAAAAATTATATTTGTAAGCAATAGTTTCAATAAAATTAATTCGAAGATAACCGAAATTTTGATGGGTTATTTTAAAAATGTTACTCGTTTGATATTATCAGAAACTTTTCTTCATAAAAAATAAATTTTTAAATTTCTTTTTAGAAATCAACCGATAAAATTTGCATTTTTTTCGGAGCATGTGGTATATATACAACATGTATCACAATAATTATTTTTCCAACAAATAATAAGACTAATGTAAACGATTAAAATTTGTTTTCTATCAAAAAGTATTTTCATAGATCAGCTGATATAATTTTTTCCCCTTTATTTTCTAAATTTTGAAACACGTTATCAATTTACTTCACTTACATCGATTCCATGATAACTCAGATAAATCTCAACAGATGGCGCCAGTAAATGAACATCGATAAGTTTGAGATTTTGATGTTAAGAGCTTGTAAATGTTTGTATTCATGCGCAAAGTTTGAAAAAATGCCTTAAATACTTCTAAAACATTTTTTGTAAATAATTATGAATGCAAAAATGTAATTTAATTACTCTTTATAGCTTTAAACTTTATTTATATTTTTTATCTTAAGACCTAATGAAGGAACTATTTACAGCGCGGATTTAACTAATGTTACGATATAGATCCAGTTCTATCTCGGGATTCTTCAGTTCAGTTGCTGTTCGGATGCTGCGCTACTTTGAGAACTTGGATTAACATCACTTGACTGAGAGGTTCGGAGGACGGGGAACCCGCGATGACTAAAGTTGAAGTCGTGTTGCCCCAAGAGGCGTTTAAATGTAACGCTGTCACGGAAGACACATTGCAACCTTCTTTAAAGGATATCGTGTCCAGAAACGTTGTTTTAACAAAATTGCCAGTGAAAGGGAAGTGCAAAAGAAATTCTCTGATGAATTCACGTTGGAAAACTAAAAGTTTTAATTCAAATCGCTCTTTGTCAACTGCTCCAGGGGTCAAGAAAAATTCAAATCATTGCTCATCAAAGAAAAGGAACAAGAAAAGCAAGAAAAGAAAGTGGAAACCTTATTGCAAATTGACTTGGATCGAAAGGCGTGAGTTGGAAGAAAGAAATTCTAGGAGAGCCAACAAAATTCGAGAAGAATTGACCGCGAGTGGACGGTCACAGGCTCCTTACAATACTACACAGTTTCTGATGGAGGATCACAATGTGCAAGAACCAGATTACAGAACATTTTCTGTTGGTCATCGGCACCGAGAAAATAGTAACAGTGGGGACTCCTCTGATGAATTTTACAGTTGTCCGGAGGATGAAGAGGAATTCTTACATAGACAGTTTGTGCAAACATATAATGACTTGCATGCTGAACAATTGGAAGGTATGACCGTAAGTGAACTGGTGGAAGAACATATCCGTTTGGAAGATCAAGTGGAAGAGCTGGAGAAAACTCTTGAGGAAGCCAGGTTGCACAAGCAAACAGACAGGACATCCTACCGGCCGGCAGGATTTAATATTGAAGCGGAACTGGAAAAAATCCGTGTTTTCAGAGAAGAAATCGAAAAACTGACACTCCAGAATGATATTGCAGAGAGGCAGAACGAAATTCTTCAAATGCGCTTAGCGGCAAAAACGTGACTCCACTTTTCTTGAACGCG